>NDXB01006567.1:42009-61207 GCA_002631895.1 Agapornis roseicollis | reverse complement strand
CAGGATTCTGGGCGACGGGGGGGGGGGGGGGGGGCAGGGGCAGTAAACTACAGCTGTGTATAGACTTAGGGCAGGGGATATTTTTCAGTATTTGTTACAGGCAATCTCAGATCATGTTTCTGGTAGCAGAACACATTTACAAAATTAACCTAGTAGCTTATTTGCCTACCATGGATGTCTGTAACTATATTTTAATCACAGGCATTTTTATTACCTGTCTCACTGCAGTCTGAATGATTTAGGTTTTTCCAAAAAAGATTTGGTATTCCTCATGTAAAAATGTAAATACAGAGAAAAGCAGCAGAGCTCTTTCTCTAGGTTTTCTAGCAGGGCCAGGTTGGAGAAAGGTAGGGGTTAGGCAAACCAGCAGCAGAGCTAAGTGCCTACATGTATGATGGCAATAGGGTGGGAGGATGCTTCCCCTCCTGTCTTCACCCCAGTCCTGTGCACTGAGCAGAAAAGCCCTTGACCCTTCTCTGGTGCCTCCTCAAAATGCCTCAGGGGCTTGAAGGGCCTGGGAGGTGGCCAGCAGCAGTGACCATTGAGTCGTCCTTGCAAACAAGGTTTGACCTGCCAGTCACTGGCTGAAGGGCCTTGTCTGCTATTAATATTTCCCTGAGAATGAACAGCAAGTCTCTGAAAAGGGACTGCACCTCTTGTGTACATAAATGTTTTTCATAATTAGGACTTGGATTTACTAAAAAATCAGTGCAGTAACTTTACATGTAGATAGAGCGGATATGCAGTTTACTTCTAGTGACCTACTATAGTATGTCCAGTAAGATTTGTATAAATGTAAATTAGTGTAAGTGAATAAAGTAATACCTACTTACGTTATTTTCCAAACAGATTGCAATATGCCTTCTTTTGTTTAGACTTCAGTCCATGTCAATTTTGTATATATACCATGTCTTACTCTAAATTGCACCTTTTGTGATGTGTATTTATATACAGTGTGCAAAAACACTTGTGAAATTTAGATGACAGTTGTAATTATGTATGATGGCATTGCTTGAGAATATTTTGCTTGTAAAGACTTTAAAGGTGCAATCAAATGCTTCTAGTTCTTCTACTTTGTTTTGAACAAGCTTTCTCAAATATTATGCTTGGATTCCTCTCTCCCCTCTCCCTGGTGTAGAATGTGTGAAACTGGGTTTTGTACTTCTTTAGCCATTTGCATCAAACTGCTGGACAAGAGTTACAGTCAGGTTCATCCAGTTACATAAAAAATAATTG
Source organism: Agapornis roseicollis (assembly GCA_002631895.1). Classification (NCBI taxonomy): domain Eukaryota; kingdom Metazoa; phylum Chordata; class Aves; order Psittaciformes; family Psittacidae; genus Agapornis; species Agapornis roseicollis. The sequence continues at coordinate 59,971 of NDXB01006567.1, read as the reverse complement.
GGAATGGGGCAAAGGGTTCATTTTCTAGTTCTGTTTACATCTGAAAGTAGACAAATGAAATTTATATTTACTAGACCTATTCAAAGAATACACTTTTCTATATTGTACAAATGAAACAGTCCGATAAATCACAAAGAAAAATAAACCTTTATACTATTCTGTAAATACAAACTTTTTTGTACTCCTTGCCTTCAGCACTGAATATTGTTCACAGATGACTCTCACTGAGCTATCAAGAGACAGTTGTTAACACCAGGCCTGTTTCTGATGCAAGAACTGGACTGGATTTTCAGTATGAGATCAAATCCTATCGGAGATAAACCCTTGGTTACTAGCATACTGTCATGCATAGTAATTTGTGTCACGTCGTGGCACAGTTCATAAAGGGCCAGAATGTGTGCACCAAGCCAGCATCAGGTAGTTGAGCCCATGTGATAGTTTCTTCATCTCTTTTAAACTCTTTAATGAGAAAGCATGGGGTTTTTTATGTGCATTGGCTGGATAATAGCTAAGCTCAGACTGAGCAGAAGGACATCCTAGGCCATTCTGCAGTGCCCTTGAAAACAGCATGGTGCTACAAAGAGCTCATTGAGAACTACAGGCAAAATTTTGAGGCAGAGCTTTGTGGAGAGCCTTAGCCTGCTTGTTAGCAGGATACAATGTACTGGTTTCTGGTGGCTTTTGTGTCTTTTGCAGAGATTTGTGAGCAGCTCTTGCAAAAACTCTATTACTATGTAGCATTAAGGAATACAAGTCAGCTAAAAGAGCTTGTGGTTTGTTTCCCAAAGTAAAACCTGGTTTTATTTGTGTGCAGCCAATTTCCATGTTCAGCTAAAAAAAAAATCAATCTAGCAGTGTGGCAAAGGTAGTGTACAGTCAATGCTGAGGGAGTCTTCAGAGCGGTGTTAGCATGCTGAGGGAACAAAAGACGTTACTGGACTGAGCTTTTCCCCCTTCTACGTTAGCTGCCATGAGAGAAGGCTCTCAGTTATCTTCAGGTGCAATTATAAGACTGAGAGAAGGAATGAGGTGCTCAAAGTGACTTGGGATAAGTTTGTATGGAGGGCATGGTAGAAGCAAGACGGAGGGTGTTTCAGAGATGATGAATGTCTGAGCAAGGAGTTGCTGGGAAGATGAAACACTGTCCAAAAGACACTGTAGGAAAAGGAGTAGTGTGGAAAATCACTTGATTGCAATTGTGGTGTTAGGAGTGCTGAAAGACTCCACTGAAACTCCTGTGGTGCAAGCCCAGCCAGCAGTATCTGTGGAGGGCAACAGAAGGTATGTATTTCTGGGAAATAATGGGAATTGGTACAGGGTTCCTAATACAACTGTCAAGTTTCCTTTAGAATATTTGATAAACTGGGTAACTGCCACACTTCTAATTATGTGGTGTAGCTCAAACTTCATCCTACCAAGCCCTGTAAAACTTCCTCAGCATCTCTTGGAAACCTCTGTCATCAGTATTTCAGTGAATTACAAAAGGATGTGTGAACTGTGGCAGTCATGGGTATGAGCAGGTCAACCACAGGAACGCCCAGAGCTTGGTTTCAGCCCAGCTGCAGCACAGTCTCCAGCTTGGTTCACTGGTGGCCAGCACAGCACGAAGCCCAGAAGTTCAGAGGTGGGGAAGCTCTGTGCACAGCACACCTCCCATGTTCACACCTTCATTAATGGCCATGAGCGCATGTACATCTTTGTGGATGACCTTCCCATTCAGGAGGAGGCTCAGCATGAACTAAGCAAGACAAGCTCCCCCATGTAAAAAGAAAGTAGCAGCAGGCTTATGTCCAGCTGAAACAAGTGCACAGTGAGGAAGTGCCTGTTCCCGATGGCCCAGCTCATATTGCAGCTGGACATGTAAGCAGTACGAGTGTTACATTATGTGAGTGCAACCAATCTGCCACTGGGATTCAGCAGTGTTGCCAGCTGCCCTACAAATCACATATAAACGAGAAAGAAATAGTTTCCTAGTCTCTTGTAGCAGAATGGCTCCTTGAATATTATTCCTGTCCTGAGACATGAAGGATCATCTTTTTCATTCCATCTCCAACATGTGGCTTGAAAGTGACTGAACAGCTATAATTTTGTGGGAAATAGTTGCCTTCCAACTCTATGGCTGCAGCTGCTGTTCTGCATGGCAAAGTCTAGCAGCAGTTATGCCAAACTTTGCTATTCCAGGTAAAGCACTGCATACCAAGGCAGCTTCCTTGCCATGGAAATGAACTGAACAATTCAGTCCTGCCTGGTACCACCAAATCTGTTTTGAGTTATCAGAGGAAACAGCATCTGTGCCCTGGGCTGCAGGGGACATACCAGCTCTGGGAGGATGGGGCCATTTGGCACACTTGGGGCCATGAAATGGGATCTGAAATGCTTGTCCTGCTGCAGCACACCCATATGCCCAAAGAGGAGGGTGTCAGCGCTTCTGGGTGCAATAGCCTGGGCCCAGCCTTGGTGCTGCCCTCTCACCTTTATGGACAACAGCCTCTCTGCTCAGTATCCACTACCTCACTTGTAAAACATGGGGCTTCAGAGGTGCAGTTTGATAGTGTAGTTTCCCCCTCCAGGGGAATTCTGTGATTCTGGGGTCTAAACTAAACCAGCTTGTTTAGCTGCTTGATAAAACACATAGGAGTGGAGGCTTCTGTACAACTTGAGTGCCATTTTCTTTTCACATCTTTATTTTCCTTTTTAAATAAAAGCTCTGCACACTTTCTTGCTTCCAGCTTTTTTAAAGCAGATTACTTTGGTGAAATCAAACTGCCAGCATGCATGATTCTCCTCAGCCGCATGGAAGACGCATCAGTCTTCTCCTGGCAAGTGCATTCATAGCACTAAGCTATCCAGCACCTCTGGCGTACACTCTGCAGTGTCCCCTACCACTTCCCCAGGCATCTTGAGCAACCATCGCTAATCCTGGCCTGCCACATAAATCACACAGACTACGTGGCTGCTTTGCAGGACTGCTAGATGGAACACAGGATCAGATACGCTTCCTTGCCTTGCCCAGCCAAATCAGGTGCTTTGCAGTGGCCCAACACATCACGCTTATCAACACCGGTTTTGCCAGCCAAATCATGAGAAGACACCACATCACTTCCTTACTTGTGTTGCCTAGATCTGGCTACCACTGAGCCTCAGAAACAGCCAGCCATCCTCGGAACAGCACTGAGTACTCATGATCCCATGTGAGTTTGGCCTCACTGACAGCTACCCAGTGGTGAGGGAAACAAATGTTTTCCCTTCACTGTCTAATTTGTGCCTTCCGCAATGGTATTTCAACTCTAGGTGTTTGGCATAGTTCGTTTTGACCTTTAGATAACATCGTGCTATTTCCTTTACTAAGACTGCGTAATGATTGTTGATGCACGCCTCCCCGTGAAATAAATGGTTTGTGAGAGTGGGGAAGAGAGGACTTTCTCCCAGGAGCTCCTGGAAGATTTTCTGTTCTAGGGACAAGTACCATAGCTTGGTGTTTTTGTTGCTGTCTTCTACCTTGCCATACCAGTTTAGGACTTGTTCTGAAATGCTTGTTATGTGGTACACACTTGCTGAGGGCAGACTCACCCCACCTAACTTTTTTATGTAGAGCACTGACCTGCATCTTAGCCTGCTCTCATCTGACTCAAAGAGGGAAGCAACACAAACCTCACATTGCAAGTCAGAGGCTAATTGCTCAGCAATGAAGCCCGCAGTGCAGGTGATGCTCTGTACATGCAGGAGTAGGTCTGTCAGTGCATTACTCAGTGCAGAGCCATGCAAAAAAAGGCCTGCACAATAGGGGTACTCTGTTCCCAGTGTCCTCCCATGAGCTGGGTTATACTGAGCCCGAATGCTGCCAAGGGTCAGATCTCTCCTGCGAGACAGGGCTATGTCCCAGGAGCCACTGTTGTGTAGTGAGCCTGGTGCCAGGCTACAGCTAGACAGGAGTTTGTGATAAGCAGCCTGGAACACAGTGCATGTGGGATTCCCATTGCCACAGGCTTGCTGGAGAGTCCTTAGAAACAGCTCCAGGGGGTCGAGGCTGAAGGCATAAGTCAGGAGGTGGTGAGAAGAAGTGCCTTCTGGAGACACATGGTTGGTGTAAAGCCACTTGAGGCTTTCAGCATTAAGCAAGAAACTCAGAAATCCTAGTTTCCATTTGCTCTTAATAATGTATCTCCCCAAAGAGTCCATGAAGGTGATAAAGAAGCTCTTGGCCTCATTAAAGAGGTGGGTTATTTTGGTGTAATTTCCACCTAGCAAAGGCACCATCAGTCCCATTCTATGGGGACCTCTGCCATGAAATACATCACACAGATGGCTCATCAACCGCACAAACTTGACAGTACCGCTGCAGTTCTGGAATGAGGCCAGCCCCAGCTTCTGGAGGTGTTCCAGCGCATCAGCAACACCCTCACTGAACAACTGAGCAGCAAGGTTGACCTTCAGGTAGTAACTCCCCTTACTCCCAGATCTGCCTGACTTGGAACTGCACAGCTCCAATATCCTCTGCTCCCGCAGAGCCGCAAGCTCCACCACGTGCTGCCACCGCACGGTGTCACCGGGCCACTCTATCTTCTGGAAGCACTGCAGAGCATTCCTTATCAGCTGGAGGGCATGGCAAACATCAAAGAAATATGCGATGCTGTGAGCAGAGCCGGGCGGATGTTGGAAAGTGCACTGAATCCTTTCAGGATCCATCCTGATCCCTAGAGCTCTGGCGGTCTGAGCACCGCAAGCAGTGGCACCTGACGTCACAGCCAGCACCCTGATACCAATGTTGTTCAGTTTGTTGATGGCCTGACGAAGCAGCTGAGCAAGCAAGTAGCCAGTCGTGCTGTTCACAAAGAAGTAGCCAAGTGGAGTTGCCCAGGGACTTGAGGTGCCAACTGCCATGAGGATTATTGCTTCTGAGGCCAGCGGAGCTTCGTCGGCATCAAGAATACCTGCGCCCAAGTCAACAAAGCCTGTCAGGCACTGGGTTTGTGGGTCCCACTCCCGCTGTTTCTGCAGGGACACGTCTTGTACCATCAGGGCACAGTAGCAGTAGTCCTGTTCCCCTCTCTCTACCTTTTCCTGAAGGCAGAGAAAAATGTTGTTGCTGAAGCCTGCAGCAGCCTTATTAGTGGACAGCCAACTGGAAAAAAAGGGCAGGGTGAGATTAGGAGATGTGATCTGAGAAAATGGAAGCAACAGTCACCACCTTTTTTACCACGTAGGACACAGTCAGCCATGTCTGGAGCTGTAGAGCAGGCTAGGGCAGAGCAAACCCTGCCTTTCTTAATGGATGGTCTGAGTTTCTGTTCTCACACCCTAGTGGTGGGAAGCAAAAAGTACTGACCATGAAGGGAATTAAAGCAGCTTCCTGCCTTTCCAATATATAGAAGGTCAGGACAATTCAACATCAGGAAAAATAAAATCAAACACAGAATTGTAAATCAGGCTATGGAGGTGGCCAGCAACACCAGGCTGCTCTCCTTCCCAACTGGTTTTCTCCACTCTGCACATTGTAATCCAGTTTGGAAGATACGAAAACCTCGGCAGCCCATGTGGAATGCTGTTCTCCTCAATTCACTCCCTTCTGCCACTCCTTCAAGCAGATTCTTTGTAGGAAGCTGTGTGAAACACCCGAAGGCAGGTATGGCCAATGAGTGTACCTGATGAGCATCCACCAACTGCGCTACACGAGTTCGAGACTCAAAATCTGTACAGGGAGAGTTTCTCCAGCTTTTGTTTTGTGTATTGTTACAACTTCACCCTTGGTAAATGGGTCTGATAACAATTAAAGTAATAAATTCTGCTTCTACATAACTACTTGTGTGGGTTACACAACTGAGTTATGTGATACAGAAGTATCTCCTTTCTGTAACTTTGAAACGGACACTTGTTGAGGTTCACTAACTTCTCAGAGTCCTTGTGGGACAAGATGAAAAAACCCAAAGCTTAATTGCTTTATGCAGTCCTTCACTTTCTCATGTTCCCTTCTTGACTTCTCCCTCTTCCAGAAAAGAGTCACAAAGCTTTCCAAGTCTAGTCCTATTGGTTTTGATTTCCTCTACTGACCTTTATTCCTGCCCGTATCTCCTCACACAGTTTCTGCTGTTGGTGGAATACTACAGATGCTTTAACACTGCCTCCTGTGGTTTCTTTTTAGATGACCTTACTCATAATACTTGCCCTTCCTTCACTATTTGCCCCACCTCTCCCTTCTCACAAGCCTACACTGCACATCACAGGGCAAGAGCATGTGTCAGTGTGGTAAGGCACATGTGCTTGTTTGTACTCCTCCTTCCTCCCCAGTGAACAGTAAAACACATATAGACCCTGCAGTAGCTGAGGCCCTAAAATATACCTTTTTTCACACCCATACTCACCTAGGAATACTTAGCAAACTCCACACTTACTCTAAAATTGTCATTCTCATGCTGTGCCCCATATGCATGGACACAGAGCAGCTCTCCAAGTTGAGGAGTATCAATATTTCCTGATGCTCACTTCCAACTCTGCTTCTGTTACTAAAACAAAGCAGGGAAAAGCTACTACTGCTGAACGTCTTCAGGACAGATCCATTACAGCTATTTCTACAGGAGTACCTGCAAGTATATTCAGAATGAATTAATAAAAACTTGCTTTGTCAGACTGAAAGGATGAGGGAGAGGAAGAATCTTCCGTAGACAATTGTAAGCCTTAATGTGGTACAGGTGGAGGATACAAGCAAACTGCCTCATTTCTGGAGAGTATTCGGCCATCTGCCTCCAGCTGTGCAACTCACAAGGCAAATCTGTTTAAAAAAGAAAAAGTCAGCTTTAGTGAAGCAAATAAATAGCTGGTAACTTAAATGCTGCAGAATATAAGGCAACAGGGTGGATTTTAGAACCAATCGGTCCTGAAGCTTGGTGTGAAGTATATAGCTTAGCAGTATTATCCCTGTGCCTCCACTCTTCCTAGGAATCAGCAGTGGCCAGGAAGAGTGTGTGTGCCCTACCACGTTGTCAAGGCCAAGACCCCAACACATCTTTTCCTCTCTAATGTCATCCCACAGTTTTGAGTAAAGACTGTGTCTATGTGGGTGCTGCTTAGAAGCTGACATTACAGAAGCCATTATCTTATGGTTGACTGCAATCTGAAATGACTTCTTCAGTTTATATCAATAATGTTACCAGAGCTCATTTCCCGACAGCATAAAAGACAAGGTTTTCCTAGTTAAATAAACTTTATTCTTGAGTCATCCACCAGCTGAATGGTGTCATGGTTTGCTTTAACAGCTTTGGTTATGTGCCTGATCTGAGCACCGTAACCAGCCTCAAGTAATTTTTCAGGGAGATTTTAATTCCTTGAAGGACTTCTTGTATTCCTGACCTGCAAATCTCACACCCTTTATGCTATAGCACTGGACCTAGCAGTCTAACAGTCAGGGACTTCTTTTCGGACAACAGCACTATCATGGAGTTAAAACACAAAGCTGTGGCGAGGGGCTGCATGTCCTGCAGCACTCTGCCTTAGCAAACGCTCCCAGGAGTACCTGAAAACTGTGCCTGCAGCAAGCTCACGGTTTCCTCAGGGAGGAGCTGCTTTTCCACCAGCTCCCTCAGGACGCTCAGCACCGTTCTGCCCCGGCGGCTGCGGGGGCACCTCCTGGCCACCGGGTGCTGCTGCTGCTGCTGCGAGCTTTCCAGCGGCGGCCGCGCCTGCCCGCTGCCCTCCTGCCGTCCCTTCAGGCTGTAGTTGTGGTCCCCCGCGGCGGGGCTGGGGAGAGGCTGCTTCAGAGCTCGGGCGAGGGCCTTGCTCCTCCGGCCGGCGCGCAGCGGCTCCTACCGGGGAAGGGAGAGGGGAGGTCACCGCGGCCCAGCTCAGCGGGCGGAGAGGGGAGCACGCTCGTTCCCCACACGCACCGGGTTTGGGAAGCGGGAGGGCACGGCGCCCCGCCGCAGCTTCCGCCGCAGCCCGTAGCGCTCGAAGTCGGCTTCGGCAAAGTGCCGCGAGCAGAGGATGGCGCCGGGGCCGGGTCGCCAGGGCTGGCGGCTCTGCGGGTCCACGCGGTTCACGGCGCGGATCCACTCCCGGCGCTGCGCGGCGTCCACCGGGAACCTGCGACAGATGCAGAAAGGGAGGCGAGGCACGGGCGGAAGGCGACTGGTCGGGGCGCGGGGAGCGGGGAGCGGCAGCACTCACTGGTGGAAGGAGATGCCGCGCTCCCGGCTCCGCCCGTTGTCGCGGGCAGTGCAACCCAGCGCCGAGCAGCTCCGTGTCATGGCCACCACCGCCGCACGGCACGGCACGGACAGCGCCCACCCATCGACTACCAGCGCCCGTCCTCCGCCGCTTCCTCCTTCCCCACCGCCCAGCGAGCTATCCCGGCCGCCGTCACTGGTCCTTTCCCAGCAGGGCCGCAGTTTCCGCCTCGGTTTGACGTCAGCGGATAGGATGCATGGGAAGAGAACCGAGCCAACCGGTGGCAGCGATAGAGGCAAAAGCAGCCAGTGGCAAACGGCGATCCTCGCAGCCAATGGGAGCAGCGCTTCCAGTCCATACATATATAGCGGGGCCAGGCGATAAGGCTCTCTCCTGCCGCGGGGTGCTTGGCGGTATCTGGGGAGCTCCGTGCGGCTGCACCATGCCCGGCGGCGGGGCCCCCGTAGCCGCGCCATGGCGCTGGGGCAGCCCCTGCCTCTGGCACACCGTCCGCCCTCTGAGCGGCGGCGGGGCTGTGCTGCTCCGACTGCCGTGAGAGGTGGGTCAGGGGCTGCGCCAGCCGGCGGGCCGCACGCTCAAGTGTGTTAGTTCCGTTTCCTCGCTCCGAAAGGCGGGAGAGCCCCTTGCTCGTGGGCCTGGCCCCTGTCCCGTGATGAGCCTCACTGCTGTTCACATCATGACCGCCGTGATTACTGCTATGGAGCTGAGGACAGCCGGCACCAGAGCCCCGCGTTGCAGACGCTTTCCCCCAGCTCCTCTGCACCCGGGCGAGGTGCCTGCCCCTAACGCCTGTTTCCCTCTTTCCCAGGGCTGATCGTCGGTCCTGCCCCGAGAAACGCGGAGGAGAGCCCAAGGAAGGAGGCGGCTGCACACCCAACACATTCCCACCCCCCGCTTCCCGCGCAAGGGAAAGGTGGAGTCCCGCTCCCCGCCGCCCGGAAGGCGCGGGGCGCGCCCGGAAACCGGTGGCGGGCTAGAGGCGGTGCTGCGGCTGCCACGTTGGAGCGGGCCGGGGCCGGTGAGCGCCGGGGACGCGGAGGTGAGGGGGGAACCCACGTTTTCCACCTTGTTACTTCTGTTCCTGTCGGAAACGGGGCGCCGGCGCCCGCTGACCGTGCACGGTGTTTCCGAGGCCGGGGGGGCAGCCCTTGAACGTTGAAATGAGACCCAGCAATGAGACGGTGGGGGCTGTTAAACCGATTTTCGTCCTCAGATCTGGCTGGCTGCTGAGGGTGTTCGGCAGCAAGGATTTTCTGGAGGGAGGGTTGGTTTCATGGGTTAAGGCTGAAAGCTGCTGTAGGGTGCCCCATGTGTGTCTTGATGCTGCTAGAAAAGGGTTTTTCGGAGCAGTTGAAGCTTTGCCCATTATTTTCCTGTGTTATAGTCTGTTTAGTACCCATCGGTTTCCTCTGTCTGTTCATTGGGAATTATTGCTCCCCTTCTCCATGAGCATGCTCTGGAGAGGATGGATTTGGTGTCTGTGGGATATCTTAGGAGTATGAGCACCCTGGCAGCTTCTGCTATGTGCTAATGCAGCTGCTGAATCTGTGGCACTGCAGTCTCCCCGTGCTCCATTTAAACATTATCTTTCTGTTTATTTTTCAGTGAAATGAAGCTGAAGGAAATTGATCGTACTGCCATGCAGGCATGGAGTCCTGCACAGCAGCACCCCATTTACCTGGCCACAGGTGAGTTTCTGGGAAGCATGTGCTAGTAGGCTACATGTGTGGGCTGCCATAAAGCAGTTGTGATTCAAAGCTGTAAGAGTTATTTCATGTCCCAAAGACTGGAGCAGGGTATATGGTGCAGTGCCTTTTGTGGAGTTATCCAGTTGTGCCATGCATGAAAACATGCTCTGCGTTCTGCAAGTGACAGCAAGCATCCTCTTCCTTCTGCCAGGGTATGGTGAGGGCAGTCTTAGTTGCTAGCTGTCCCTTGCTGCTTGTTTGTAACTGATCATTTTCTGTGTGTGTCAGGGAGGGAGAGGCACTTGCCCAAAGCTTTTCCTGTTCCTATTGGTGAAGAAACCCCCAAAGGGGGAACCATGGGGAGGGCAGTTATGTAGAACTACATGTAACAGACAGAAACCTGACCCCATCCCAGAGTTCTTGTGCAAGCATTATGTTTTTATGCCCCTACTTATGTTGCTTTTGCAGTGCCTCTTTTGTGTGTTGTGGCTTTGTCACTGCTAAGCACATTTCTTTGCAGGTACATCAGCTCAGCAGCTGGATGCAACCTTCAGCACAAGTGCTTCTCTAGAAATCTTTGAGTTGGATTTATCAGACCCTTCGCTGGATATGAAGTCCTGTGCCACCTTCTCCTCCTCTCACAGGTCAGCAGTGGGGCCATAGGGGAAGAGTGATGGCTGTGGGACTGTTACATGTGGTGCATGTGGAAAGGCCACTTCATGAGGTTTATCTGCAGTTGTTAAAAAGAGGAGCAGAAGTTCAGTGCTGAGGTGTGGAGGCATGTGAGTTCTGTTGATGTGGAGCAGTGAGCTTGGACTCTGAGGACTTGCAAGCAGCTCATGGTCCGACATAAACCCAAACAATCTGATGCTGGTAGGTTTGGATATGTATGCAGACTGTTTATTTTGGGGAGCCTCTGGGATTCTCTAGAGAATAGATGGAAATATGAAGTTATGAAAACACAGTCACAACTTTTCACATTGCCCTGTTCTGTTTGTGTTCTAGGTATTTCAGGGAGATTCCTGTAAACTGACTCATGTTGTGTGTGTAGTATCATACCTTAGCCCACAGCTGGGAAGCCAAGTTCCTGACTGCAACCCAGCTTAGCTATTAATTCCTTACTGTGCACTCATCCAAAGAAATATGAGTGTCACAGAGTCCTATTTCCATATCCCCGGCACTTGTAGCTGCTCTGGCTGCTGGTCCAGTGGGTGCTGCTGGTTTTGCTGAGCTGAAACAATGTAGCTGCAAGTGAGGGATGTTTCTGTGGGTAGAGAAGCAGGTGAAAATTTCCATTGCTCTTGGATTGGGTCCATGACTTTCTTACACTCGTTAGAGTGTCAGCAGAACCAGTCTTTCATCTGGTGACCTGAAACAACAGGACCAGGACCGGAGGTGCAGACGGTTGCAGCATTTTGCCATTATGTTAAAGTGAGAATTTGACACTTCTTTAGAAGCAATTGCCATTTCCCCTATCTCTGACAGGAGTTGAAATTAATTAGACGTGAGCCTTCATTGCTTCTTCTAAAGCTGTAACTTCAAGACCTAAGGGCCTACAGCTGTTTCCTAAAGTTCTGGACCAAATGCAGCTTGCTGGGTTTCTAGAGTTTTGCCTATAAAAACTCGGGAGTGGTTGAAATTGTGTGTCTTTGCACTCAGTAAGATCGTGACCCTACGTAGTTTTGCTCTCTGATTTGGCTAAATAACAGTTGTGGTAGCTTTTGCAGGAGGAAGAACAAGGCACTGAGCTGCTGGCTTTGTGCTGGGTCAGGTTTTGCCTTTTTTTACTCCTTTTTCCCTGCGTTTGTCTGCATTTTAGTACATGGAGCTTCTGTGAAACAGTCACAGTCTATGTTTAATGCCTTGCACTGTGGGCAAAGCTGATGTTAACACGTGCAACTTGCGGATAGCAGGGGAAGGTGTTTGATCTTTTTGATTCTAAATTTCCTTGTTCTACCTCATTTTAGCTGACTGCATTTTTCCACCCTCAGCATGTGACATTTGCTTAGAGGATTCCAAAACCCACTCCTTATACCCAGGATGCAGTGCGCCTTTGCAAGTACTTCCCTTAGAGAGCAACACAAGAGTTTGACTTTGCCCCAGAAAATACATTACAAAGGAAGTCAATTTATTTATTTGTTTAAATTAAAGATGACAAGAAGTGCCCCAATTAGCTTTATTTTGGTTTGCAGTGAATGAAAATGTCCAGATGATTAGACCCACAAAAGACAAATTCTGCAACAAGCTTTGTTACTTGCTCTCCAAGAAAACTAAGGTGTAACACTAGTGCCGAGACTGCCCTGTTGCTCACTCTGTTTCTCATAACCTTACGTAGTTTGGTGCAGAAGGATGAAATTGTACTTGGGGAAAGGGTCTGTCTGATATCACAGGCTAACTTCTGTTTGTAACGTTGTTTGGTGAGCCCCCACTGTCAGCCAAACACTGCACTAGGGAGACTAAGCACTTGATTGTTACGGTATTTGTCACCCAGCATGTGCTTTTTGCCTAGCTTTCTGAAGTATGCTTTTTATCATGCTGAAGTTACTGTGATTTAAAGAAATTACTTGAAAGTTGTCCAGAGATAACAAAAGGAATTAATAATAACACAGTGAATGCTGAAGTAACTCCTTGCCACCTTCCAGTCTGTGTTGTTTTGCTTTGTGCTTGCCTAAGAGCTGATAGGTGACAGTGGTTCATTTTACGTAGAAGTAGTTCATCCTCTGCGTGGCTGAATACACAGGAGTGCTGTTTTCTTATGCAGGAAGTTCACTCTGTTAAAGAAAATGTGGCTATTTGCAGCTGGACGCAGTGGTGTGAAAATACTTAATTTCTGGAAATATGTTTAATTCCTCTTGAGTTAGCCTGGAAAATAGGCTGATCCAAGAGGCAGGTGTGTCTGATGCAAGTAAGCTACTTGCTGAGCTTTTAGTACAGCAGATGAAACATACATCCAGAAGCACAGATATGGGAAAGGATTAGCAGTGTTTATAGTTCCACCTTTTTTCTCTCTTTGTGAGAGTTGGTCACAAATAGTACAGGTTTACATCCAGGGTTCTTGAGTGAGCTTATAGTCGTTACTTTGATTACCTCTATTGTCTCACCAAGCTGAGCTCAAAATCACAGTGCAGTTGTGAGTACTTACGTGATTTTTGCAGCCAGGAGATGAAAGGAGTTTTATCAGTTACCGGGTTATTGATTGTGCATGTTGTGACCCTGTGTTTTGACAACAAGCAGAACTGGGACATGTGGCCTTTCTGATAGAAGTTGTTGGAAAGTACAGGGACTCAATTCTTTAAGGAGAAATGCCTGGAGTGCTTTGATGTGTCTGCACTGTTAGTAACAGCCTGGAGGTTTAAGCTGTTGATCAAAATGGGGTGCATCAGCATATGCAGAGCTAGTGGTGGATAGTTGTAGCCTTGTGGGGACCTCTGTGTCTTACAGGTACCACAAGCTGATCTGGGGGCCACATAACATGACCTCGGGTGAGACAGTCTCTGGAGTCCTGATTGCTGGGGGTGAAAATGGAAATGTCATTCTGTATGACCCAGCCAAAATCATAGCTGGAGATGCTGAAGTAATTATTGCCCAGAAAGACAAGCATACAGGACCAGTAAGAGCGCTTGATGTCAACATATTCCAGGTTGGTTTTCTGCTGTTCTTCATGTACCATCATAGATGAGTGACCTGTCTTAACTTGTAACCTCATATGTTTCTCTACCCTTCCCTGAAAAGCATGAACTGAATTTGGTGTTTGAGCATCTGTAGTAGGTAAAACCTGTCCTGTTACTGGTGTTTCAGAATGGGAAATGGAAGAGTTTAAGGTGTCTGGTTCATTCCTTCCCCTTGTCAGTTTACACTGTCAATTTAGTGGGTCTTTAGCTCAGCCCATGTGTAAAGTGTGGGTGGTTTTATGTGGTGTTTTTAGCCAGTCTCTATTTATTCTTTTGTTTGTTTGTTTGTTTTCTTCCATGTGCCAATATTGCTCTCATCACATGGGAAGTATTTACACACACACACTCATATTTCTGGTGACGTCAGATTTTTATGCCTGTCCTTTAGAGATTTAGTAGGCCTATCTTCAAGACCTCTAAGTATTGTTAAAAAGAGGAGACAGACCAGGAAACATGGTGCTGTATCCTCTTTAGCAGAAGAGCTCTCAAAACCAACAAGCTTTCCTCCAGCACTAATGAGCACTTGTTTACTTCTAGATATATTGGGTTGTTTTTATCTTATCTTTACCAGCTGTGTGAGAATTCAGTTTGTTTCCTAAATACCACTTCTGTCCATGCACACTTGCTTTCAGCAAGGCCACCCTGGGTTCATTTAGTCCTCTGAATCAATTCCTTTCCCTTTCTGCCTGTTGCAAAGTCAGGAATCCCTCGGGATGTGATCAAAGGGCTCTCAGTGCCCTTTGGCTCATGTCACCCTGCCTGGACTTTTGCATCCCAGATGCAAGATTGCTCTGGATGATTGCACTCACTGTTGGAGGGTGCTGTCCACTGCTGGAAGCACAAATGCTACACTCCTTCCAGCCTGACCCACATGTTATGGTCTGCTTGGAGTAAAGCTGTGTGGTGCTCTCTGATACCTGCAGCACTGTATCCTCATCTGCCCTCTCCCTGAAGTGTCACTGCTTTCCACTTACCTATCAGTGTTTGCCATGCCNCTCACTGTTGGAGGGTGCTGTCCACTGCTGGAAGCACAAATGCTACACTCCTTCCAGCCTGACCAGCTGTGTGGTGCTCTCTGATACCTGCAGCACTGTATCCTCATCTGCCCCCTCCCTGAAGTGTCACTGCTTTCCACTTACCTATCAGTGTTTGCCATGCTGTACAAGGAGCACCCCACAGAACAGGAATTTTGGTCATGGCATGCCAGTCTAGTGCAGTGTGGGGATTTTTTTATTTATTCAGCTTTACCTGCAGTCTCAGACTTGCTTTTTTCACAGAGCTTATGCTCTGCGAGCCAAAGGCTGTATCCTGAGCCAGCAGGAGAAATTGGCACAATCCTGAGGATCTGATGCCTCCTAGCAGCTAAGACTGTGAAAGCTGATGCAGAAAATAATCTTAACATCTATTAATGTGTCTTACAGACTAATCTGGTGGCCTCTGGTGCTAATGAGTCTGAAATCTATATCTGGGACTTGAACAGTTTTGCCACACCAATGACACCAGGAGTGAAGACACAGGTACCAGATTTGCATCTGTTAAATACTGCAGAGCAGACTAATGGAAAATATGCGTGTCACTTAAGTTGAGAGCTCTTTGAAACCTACAGTTTTAAAGCTGTCTCAGGTAGGGGGATGCTTTCTGAAGTCTAACTTGGATAGCAGTTAATTATAGTTGGCCATGAGCTACGTTTCTGACGACGTTATATACCAACCTTAAGGGGTGGTACAACAGGTATCTCCTGTTCCTGTATTTTGTTCTTCAGTGGCTTTCCCAAGGCCAACAAAAATAGGCCTTCTACTGGTCCTTAAATTTTGTAATGTGCTTATTAAACTGTGGTCTTGAGGTATTTGTCCCCATGTGACATGCCTGGGACTCAAAGCGTGTTTCACTGCATGTGTGAATCTGAAGGTCATGAAGGTTCAGACTGAGGAAAATGAGAGGAATGCAAAAAACAGCTACTGAGAAGTCAGAAGATGAGGCAGTAGGTTTAGCAGAGAGTGTTTAATTGCTATACTTAAGGGACAGTGTTCAGCCTGTGTCCCTCAATAGGAGATCTAAGGGAAACAATAGCCTTTTGTACTTTTTGCCTTTTGATAGACTGGGAGAAGTGTGTGTTTCTGTAGCTGTTAAAAAAAATACATAAGCAGTTTGTGGTTACTGGAAGACAGATGTATTACTGCATGAAAATTTGGAGACAGCAAAGTGTGGAAATGGGATGAGACGTAATCTTCAGTTTAAAGATTTATGCTTTAACTGTGTGGGTTTGGATACTTTGTGTAGTCTGAATGGTTTATTACTATGTGGGCATTTTGGAGGATGCTAACCCAAGTTAAACATCCCTGTATAGGACTTTTTTATGTCTTATAGTAATTTTTTAGGCTTGGAAATCTTTTAGTCCATATGCATAATGATAGCTGGAAATAATAGTGCAACAAAGGCTAGGTTAACATTGCTTTTCATTGTTGGAGTAAAAATAAGCAGCTGGGGGAAGAATAACGAAAATGAATATAATTGCTTGGAGGAATTTTGTGGGCTTTTTTGAGTCAAATCCTAATACAAGGCAAAAGGACAGTTCATGTACCTGCGTATACTTCCATGGAGTAATTTGCTGGTCTTTAAGGCAGTTGTGGTTAGTCTTCTTTAAATGGCTAATGTATCATATTGTAAAGCTGAAAATGCAGATGTTAGTGAAATACTAGCAGCTGATAGTTTGGGGTTTTCTACTCTACAGCGTATGTACATAGAAAACTAGAGCACATGCAGTACCTGGGATGAGTCTCCCTGCATATTTGTCATTTAGCAAGTCCTGAAAATAACAGGCTTTGAGTCTTGGATTTGAAAAGGTTGTGAAAGGCTGTTCTGTGTGTGCAACAGCCTCTTGAGGACGTCAGCTCCATTGCCTGGAACAGGCAAGTCCAGCACATCCTGGCATCCGCCAGCCCTAGTGGCAGAGCTACCGTGTGGGATCTCAGGAAGAACGAACCCATCATCAAAGTCAGTGACCACAGTAACCGGGTGAGTTGGCTCTCGCAAAGCTGTGTGGGTGCTTTTTGGGAGGCATGTGGGGACAGGTTATAGCATCCCTTGTTTCATTGCTTAAAGATACTGGTCCTGGCCCAGTTTCATAAAATCTAATAAATATCTAATGCTTTCTCTTAAAAGGTTATGGATATGCAGGGGTTTTGCCATCAATTTAAACAAAAATAGGCAGATTGAAGCAAGGCACCCTGATTTCCTATTAGAGCAGTAATTTAGTTTAGAGAACACCATTACTGATCTGGTAGAGACTACCACAGAAAGATTTTTATGACCCTGATGGAGCTGGAGCCTGTGCTTCTGCTGATCTAGACCTGGAAATGAAAGCAGGCTGCAGCTGAGCTTGGAGAGGGCATGGTCTCTGGCCACAGAGGAGTGTTGCCATTGAGTGAGTCATAGGGGTCTGCCCTGCCTCATATAGTTACAACCACCATGCATGCTCCTCAGGCAGCATAAGTGTAAAAAAGATCCTGGCAAACTTATGGAGAGTAACATATCTCTGTATAATCCTATGTGTTTTAAATGGAATGTTGCTATAACAAACTTGGAAGATGTAGCAAGAGTTCAAAATGGAATTTACGAGTGGATGCTCCTGAAGTAGCTGCTTGGTCACTGCACTAGTACTCTGCTAAACTGTGTAACTCAATGTTTTCTGTATTTGTTGCCTAACATAACAGTAGTACAGTAGATCATCTTCATCTACGATTGTATTCTAGTGACACAATGTTCGCATGACAATAACCTCTGCCTAATGATGGCTTTTATTATAAAAATGTTAGAGGAAGAGGTTTGTACAGAAGGCTGCATGGTTTTCTTACATTGAAACATTGGACTGTGTACAAGAAAGCACAAAGACTCTTATTTGAGAGGACCTTTAGAAGCTAACTGCAAATTTCCTCACCTGTGAAAACAAGGTGCATGCAATCAGAAGTAATGCAATCAGAAGTAAAGCCTAGCAACAGCTGTAAATTTCTTTGTTTTACCATGCATGTAGACGTATTTAGGCTATTTGTCTTTTGTCCTTTAATGCTGCTTAGTTATTTTATGCTGTGGCACTATGTTGTCCCTCAGATGCACTGCTCAGGCCTGGCATGGCACCCTGATGTTGCTACCCAGATGGTTTTGGCTTCGGAGGATGACAGGATGCCTGTGATTCAAATGTGGGACCTAAGATTTGCCTCCTCACCACTTCGTGTTCTAGAAAGCCATTCAAGGTAATGAGGCTTACGTGGCCTGCTGCTTCTCAGTGTTTGGTGATTGTGTACCAGTTTGTACATCTCATTTCTTTCGCAGTCCCGTGAAGACTCAATTGGAGGCAGTGATTCCAGCAGCGGTGGTGTTACATGCTTGCTTGCTGACTATGTCCTGAAAGGCTTGCCTTGGGGGGGG
>NDXB01006567.1:25158-41926 GCA_002631895.1 Agapornis roseicollis | reverse complement strand
GGTGTGGGGGGGGGGGGGGGGGGGGGGGGGGGGGGGCCTTCTGGTTTATTTAGGGAACAGGCCCTGGAGTAAAAAAGCCACCATCCTGCTGAGATACTGAAGTTGCTAATTTGTTTCTAAATGCCTTAAATTTGGGTACAAGGAAATATTTTGTTCAACCCTTGTTCCTCCTCAGTTGCTAGTGAAACTTTCTTTATTGCCCCAAACCACACTTGATTTGAGGAGAGAGAGCAGCAAGAGGTCTGTGCTGCAGCTTCTACCAAAACTGCAGCCAGCAGTTCTGCTGACTTGAGTCTTCTGCTAATAAAAAGAAGCTGACAAGCTTTGTACTCGCCTACCTTAACTACAGGTTTGCACACTGCATGTTAATAATACTGTAGGCAAACAAACCCTTTTGTTACACTGGTGTCCATGTTCTCCTGCATGACTGCTGCATTTAATTTTCACATGCAACGGCTGCACCTTTATACCTCTTCCTGCAAAAAACAGAAAGCATCTATTTCAATAAATAAAGTGCTGATAACATTGAAGAACTTCATTTGTAAAAGGAAGGCGTGGAGAGGGTATTTTGAAGTGGGATGCTCAGCTAATGTAGAAACTTCAGTTATAAATGCATTTTATCGTTTTGTATTTGCATTAAACTTTCTGGTTGTGACTTTTCACACAGGGGTATACTGGCCATTGCTTGGAGTATGGCAGATTCAGAGCTGCTGCTCAGCTGTGGGAAGGATGCTAAAATTCTCTGCTCCAATCCTAACACAGGAGAGGTATTGTACACATACCATTTAAGAACATCTTTGTTCAGAGGTGGCACAATAGCATATGCAAAGCAGTGTTGGTGTGCTTACATTCCTAGGAATGATGCTTCTGTGGGATGTATCTCCATATCCTCTGTACCTGTGCTTGGTATATGTGCCTTCTGAGCTTATCCTGGTGGTGCAGGATTCCTTCCTAGTATTCCAGTATTGCACATTTGTCCTTACTGCTTCTCTCCTAAGCAGTAAGGTCCCTGCTCATTGTAAAGGATAGAAATTACCCCACTTATGCTAAGTATTTGCTTCATATTCTTTCAGTTTGGGCCTGATGTGGCTGTTTTACTGTTGCAATTGCCTTTTTCCTTCTGTGAGTGTACGAACTTTTATCCAGACTAGAGGGATTTTGTACTACAATAGTGGCAGATCAGTGAAAGACGCTTCAGTGTGATCCCACCCTGCCCTTTTGTGCCTGGGGATACCTTTCAAAACAAATACAGATCCTTTTTTCAGACAACTTTAGTGTTTGCCCCCTGAGGGCTTTGGGCACACTGGAGGGCTCTTTTCCTTCAGTGGGCAATAATCCTGGGCGACAGAATGAGAAGTGTTCTAAATTCAGACATAGGCACAAAAGTGAAAAAGCTGTGGGGTAGTAAATGAGTTATCTGAGCTGGATCCTCTGTTATTGGGAATGCTTTACAAGTGGACGAATCATATTTTGGTTAAAAATAAAAAGCAGTTTCCTGGGACACAGCAGGACAGTTAGCGTTTTACTCCATTTCCTAGCTTATGATTAAATGCCTGCTGCAGTGGTGGGCTTGTCTATTCAGGGCAGCAGAGGCTATCTGCGCAGAGTGCAAGTTTTAACATTCCCGATTTCCTGCAAAAACAGACTTACTTTGGAGCCTGGGCATGTCTCTAAGTAGTGTGCAGAGATATGCAGATTAGCTCTGAATTAGCTAGCATAAGTATCAGCAGCAGCTCACAGCTTGCAGTGAGACAACACAGACATACCCTGCCTGCATAGTTTGTCCTGTATGGATTAAACAGAAGATTTAATGGGAGGAGGAGAAGGAAGTTAAGTAGTGGTGTGTTACAATCTCCTGTTTGGGGATTGTCAGGGCTTGCCCACTGTCAGTGTGTGCAGTGATGTGGAGGCTGTTGGAAGCAAGAAGAGCAGATCAGTCTCAGGGCAGGCAGAAGAGTTCTTGCTGTTGGATATGATGCTCCATAAAAGCCCTGATTTGTTGGACTTCTTTTGCTGTCCAGGTGCTGTATGAGTTGCCCACAAACACACAATGGTGCTTTGATATCCAGTGGTGTCCTAGGAGCCCTGCTATCTTGTCTGCGGCTTCTTTTGATGGACGGATCAGCATTTACTCCATCATGGGAGGCAGCACAGATGGCTTGAGACAGAAGCAAGTTGACCAGGTATTGAAATATGTTCAGCGAAGAATATGGGCAGAAAGAGTAGGGAGCAAAACATGGTCTTATGGGAAGTGTTTGCATGAGCTTGCACCAATCCAGTGCAAATAAATGCTTATGTTTAGTTTATTGGAGATGTGTCACTTGTCACACACACACCCTTTTTCCTCCTGTTTTGTTATTGAAGCTTTCATTGTCATTTGGGAGCCTCGATCCATTTGGTACAGGACAGCCCCTCCCACCCTTGCAGCTTCCCCAGCAGACAGCCCCAAAAAATGTTGTTCTGCCCCTGAAGAAACCACCCAAATGGATCCGGTGCCCTGTGGGAGCATCATTTTCGGTAAGCAGGAGACAAGGCTGGACACGGTTGGCCAGGCAAGAAGGGAAATAATGATAGCACCTGCAAAACACTTTAGGAAGAGGGGAGTTCAAAACTGTGCTCTACCTTGTTAGTCATTGTGGGAGGATGCGCTTGTGCCAGCTTCCAGATAGGGCCCTTGGGATAGCAAGCTAGCAAAAGCATGACAAAAAATGCTTGGGGAGAAAGAAACAAAGTGGTGTTGTGTTGCTAACAGGCATTTGTTTCTTTCTGTTCTGGAATTAGGACTTTGCTTTTATTTATGTGCAGTGCTTGCTGTGGAGTTAACAAATATACATTGGAAGGGGAGAATGGGACCAAACTGAGCAAATAGCTTATGGTTTTCCAAAAGCTAGCTGTTAGTCTTTTTTGTGGCTAGGCTTTTTGCCTTGGTGACTTTATCATTTATTTGACTGCCCTGTGTAAATTGGGTTATAGAACAAACTAATATTATAAGCCCCTTCTGATTTCTTCCGTTGATTTTACTTCTCTCCAAATGATGACACAACTTACTGCCCATCTCTAAGTAGGTTTTAAATAGTGAATGGTTAAGCATATACTTAATCACAGAATGGTTAGGGTTGGAAAGGATCATGAGATCATCTAGTTCCAAACCCCCTATATTTTACATACTGCATGTGTGCCTCAATTCCAGTTTGGAGGCAAGCTGGTTACATTTGAGAATGCCAAGACTCAGCAGCAGCAGCAGCCAGGCATTGAGCAGCAGCAGCGTCACCATGTCTATGTGAGCCAGGTTGTTACAGAGAAGGAGTTCCTGGCCCGCTCAAACCAGCTGCAGGAGGCTGTGCAATGTGAAGGCTTTGTCAACTACTGTCAGAAGAAAATAGATATGGCCCAAGCTGACTTTGAGAAGAACGTGTGGGCCTTCTTAAAGGTAAGAGGTTCAGGAGTTCCACACTGGAAAGCCAGTGCAGAAGTGGTTCCTTTGCACAATACATGTTTTAGCAAAAGAGATGCTGGGATCCAGAAGTGTAGACTGTGTGTAGGGGATAGTGCTCATGAACCCTGTCATTGGAAGTGGCCCACCAGAGGAGAAAGGGTCCTTAGGATATTCATGGGGGTCATGAGAAATCATTACACAAGCCCGAGTGTAGGGGGAAAGTATTGTGTTTTTTGACATCTGTCATCACTACATCTTTGTACAGAGAGCTGGTGAGAAGGGATAAAGCTTTGGGAATTTCTTAGATGTGCTTTTCACTGCTCACTGTGAACATTTAGAGGTTTCAAAGTGAAGCAGATGAAGCAGACTGCTCACCTACAATAACCAGATTGAAGCCTTGCCTGCCTGAGTGATAAAGTCACTATAGGCTTTTTCAGTTCTCTCTATTACACTGTCTTCACTGCCATCAGCTCATTGAGCTAATATGCCAGTCAAGTAATTAGAGCCAGTGAGGGAGGAAATGGAATAATTGGGAATTGCAATATAATCTTTAACTTTTGGTTTTTAAAGGTGAACTTTGAAGAAGATTCACGTGTTAAATACCTTGAGCTTTTGGGATACAGGAAAGATGATCTGAAGAAGAAGGTAAGTGTGCCTGGAAGCTGTGCTGGTGTTAAATGCATTGCTGATGGATATATCCACAGAATACAGCCTAAAATGTTGATTTGTGGTTTAAGTACTCATTTACTTGAGACTGGAATAGCAATTGCCAGTATATCCATAGGCTATTCAATATAATAAACTTTTATACATCATTTTCAGTGTGTTTCCCAGCAGATGGTAGTTGTCAGTGCTGCAGCTCTTCCAATAGCCATAATACAACTGTTATCTATGGTGCTGAAGTTTCTGTTTGAGCATGGCTGATATGAATAGTTCTGTAATTTAAGGAGTTTCTTTGTTCCTTAGGACACTAGAAACCTTCCTCTGTTCTTTAAGTTTTGTCTAGATAAGCCACTTGTGACTAACTTCAGGATTCTTACAGCAAGCTGTTTGCTTGGTTGGGGTTTCCCTATTAGCTGTGCCATCTTGCAGTGTGGATGTATAATGAAAATTTCAAAGCAGGCAACAGACTCCAGAGGTGTGACTGCATTTGACTGTTCAATGTTGATCTGAAATTCTTACCCATCAAGAAGCTTTGATATTTGCAGGTTCAAGATATTCATGTAATTTTGCTATGTGTCATCTTTTACTGTAGCATCATCAAATCTGATCTGGGTTTAGCCTTTCTGGTTGAAGAACATGTTAGCAATCTTCAGGGTTTCATTAACTACCTTGGAGAACCTAAAATAGTCATTTTTATGTGTGGGACACCATTCATTTTTAGGAAAAAAAAAAAATATCAAACATTTGGAAAGCAAAGTTTGGATTACCAGGAAGCAATTTGCACATCTTAAGTACAGAGCTTTCTTCCAAGCTGGAGGAAGATTCTTACCTCAATGTTACAGGGGGGATACCTGCTGTGCACTTTGGGTCTTTGTTTCTTTCCATGCTGTACCTAAGAGCTGTCTAGTATTTTTTCAGTTCTGATTCAATGGATTTGAAAGTTTGACTCATTTTCATTGTATTAAACTGAAGTTTTCCTTTCAAAGGCTGACTTCATAGAAATGCTTTTATGCTTATGCATTAAATGGCCTCCAGGGCAAAATAATTACAGTGACAGAAAAAAGCCTGTGGTTTTGCTAACAGTCTGTCCTCAGGCTCTGTGTTTGTGTTGCAAGACTCAAAGGCAATCACAGCAAGGGCAATTCTGGTTTAGAAAAGCAGATCTCAGTTAGAAAATCCAGTTGAAATTTAGTGGTGGTCCTGCAGAGCTGCTTCATGGAGCCTGCTGCCACTGTTGTCTGGGTTTGATGTGTCTTGTGCCTGGAGAGAAGCTGGGAAAATCATAGCATCACAGAATGGTTTGGGTTGGAAAGGACCTTAAAGATCACCCAGTTTCAACTGGCGTGGGCAGGGACACCTTCCACTACACCATGTTGCCAGAGGCCCCATTCAGCCTGGCCTTGAACACTGCCAGGGATGGAGCATTTGCCACTTCTTTGGGCAGAAATGCTGAGCCTACCTCATTATTCCAGTATTTGAGGAACAGATGAGGGGAACTGTAAGGCCGTGGTTTCATGTGTCTGTGTCTTAACAAAGAATTTGATGTTGAAGTTGAATCCATGGTTTTAGTGTCAAGAAAAAATACAGGACAGCTTCTCTGAAAATTTGATACCCAAATAATAAACTCACTAAACCAGAACTAAATCAGAACCAGGCTCAAGGGTAAAATAAAACCTGGAATACTAAAAGCAGTAGATAACATGAACAGCGTTAGGAAACCCAGTCTTCCAGATGCCAAACTAACGTATTTTCTGCATGTATTCTAAATTTCATACATTAAATTGGCATTTTTGAGGGCCCTAATTGAATCTGGAGTCATGATTTGCTTTGCAAAGTTGTAAAAGCTGTACCTTGGAAAGTTCTAGCCCACAGCTATATGCCTGCTATGCTTGAAACTATGGCTTCCTTGCTCCACAAGAATTGCCACTGCTTCATTTTCCCTGATTGGAGCAGTTGGAGTGTTTCATCCTGCATGTTTTGATATTATGTCTATTACTGTGTTTCCAGCAGCTCTAGTGAGTTTTGAGGCCCTTGAGTTAACAATTAAAGGTTTAAAGGCATAGAGCAGCTGTTGTTCCCATCAAAGCTTGGGATACAGAGGGCTTAGCAGTAAATCCATTGAAATAGCTTTGGTTTCATATTAGGTGTTCTATAAGCAACATATTAACTACGTGTTCCAGTTTTTCAGTCTGATAGATCAGTGTGTGGTTTACCTTTCTAAAATAAAAGAGCACTGCTTTAATCTTGGTTGTTTTCTAGATTGCATCCACTCTGAATGGAGAGAGTCTTACAGATGGTGATTTGAGAGAGGTAAGCAAATACATTGCATACAACTCTTTAGTTTTATAATGCTGTAGTCACGTGCAAAGTAAGAATAATTTTGCTTTCCAGTTGGTAGCTGTTCCAAAGTAAGTCACAAATGACCCAGCATATGACAAGTTCCTACATTCAGTGGGACGAATATACTTCTGAAGAAAAACAACCACTTTTTTCCTGCTCAGATGCCTTTCCCAACAAAGGGTTCTCAGTCACAGGTTTTAGTTCAGGATCTCAGTGATGTCCCTCCACCTTTACTTGGTTGCCTGTTTCTTGCCTGCTGTGATGTTTTGTGATGCCTGTGAGATATACGGCAGAGCTTTGCCTACCAGCAGCTTGTTTCAAAAGCAGCACCTTCCCCAGGTTGTAACAAAATCAGCACTGAGAGTATGGTCCCATAGCACTTCCCTGCAAGAGTGATAAATACAGTTCAGCCATTGCAATTGCAATGTCCTGAGTCTACAAAGGGGAGCCTGCATTGGATTTGTGTCATAGACATTTTGGATGTCATCTGTATTTGCCTAATGGGGAAGAAAAAGTTTGCTGCATGTTTTCAGGCAGCTAAGATGAAAACAGCACAAACTACTGTGTGATGACCAAGAGTAAGGAAATGGAGGGCCCCTACCATATTTGTTGTCCTCAAGCATGTATTACCAATGACTTTCAGTGATCAGCAGTCAGGGTTTGGGTGTTGTTGGTGGGAAGGTGGCTATACTCTGCAGTGCAAAGTATGTCTTCCTTTTTTGCTGGCTTTTTTGGTTTTATGGCATCTTCTCTCTGCTGAAGGCTTCTGCAGAATCTGATGAATCTGTGCCAAATGAGGGAAGCGAAGGCCAGGCTGCAGAGGAGCAATTCTTGGGAGAGGTATCTGTCGCCCTCTAAACTAAGCCTTCTGTGTATTTACTTCTTTACTATATTAAGAGCATTTTTGTTGGCTTTTCCTAGTGCTGAGATTATATGGAAATATAAGAAGTTATTGGGAATGAGTAAAACATGGGCTTTTACTAAGTTGCATGAGATTTTTCTCATCAGCCTCAGATATCATGTGACTAGATTTTGATGGCAATGGAGAGCAAGCTCATTTTCTAATAGTCCAGTTGTCACCAGACTCAAGGACTTTATTCTGACATTTCCTTAATGCGTATTAAATGATCTTCTGCCACAACTGTAATGCATTCCTTTTTCTTTTTTTCTTTTCTTTCTCCCCCTCTCTTTCCTTTTTCTTCTCTGGTTGATTATTACCAAGCTGTCACCTTATTACTGCTCTGTTCCTAGGAATAACCCTTTGCAGAGGTGGCAGTTGGGTGGCTACCTCAAGGCTTTGGTAGCTAGCTGCCTCATGAATGTCTGTTGCAACAGTTCAGCCACATTCATCAACAGGCAGCTTGTGCTCCACCAGGCCTGTCTTTGGGATCCTACAGCTTTTATTCATTCCTGTCCATTTCAGCAGCATTGTTGTCAGCCCTCTGTTTTAAATACGGGTACAAGTCTGTTCCCATATTTAAGGACACAGCCTTTGCCATGTGAGGTTAATAGCACTGAAAATACTATTAACCCTGTGAACGGGCCAGCTTGATTCTCTCCCATTCCCTCAGTCTCTTTATGATTAGAATTTGAGCTGTTAGCCCAAAACTACCTGTGCTCAAATCTGTGCTTAGTGCTTGTCTGCAGTTGTCTGTGAAGGTGAGGATTGTGGTTTATAGCTCATGTTTGTTGGAATGGTGCACTTGTTCATATGACAGTCTGTTAAGGACACCAAAATAGTGCTGCCTTAGGCTAGGTGCTTGATTACTTGTTAATTCGTTAGATCCTGTAGTGGCAGACACATGTATCTGACTGCGTAAGGCTTTTGCTCTATGCAGTCATGAGGATGTTAGATGTCTCACAACAAATGTCTCTTCTAGGGAAGCATTCACAGCCAAACATGATGTCTGCCTACCAACATGGGTGGTAAATATTTGTGAGGTTGGCCTGAAGCCACTGATGATGCACTGGGGATTGCTGTCACACACATAAAGTAACTGGATGTGGACATTATTCCTGTGACAGTCACAATATGCTCTTAACTCATACCAAACACACATCACACATTACCTGACAGCAAAATAATTTTCTAGATGCTGCCTCCTTTCATAAGACAAACAAAGGTTGTTTCAGACTTACCTCTCCATCCCATATGCTTGTTCTTGGTCAACTGTGTACTTGTTCTTCATCCCCTGAAGTACAGGTTCACCGATCAGCATTCAAGCAGGGTATTCTCAGCGGACTCTTGACCTCCCACTGCATGCATTACCATACTGGCTTGTGACAGAGGAGACAATTTGTGGGACAGTTTCTGCACTCTTCTTAGACTTTACTGTGAACATTAGTGGAGAGAGACTTCCTTCTTGGGCTTGGTTGTTGGTTGGTTGGGTTTTTTTAATTGTAAAAAGGTTTTGTTTGAAATCTCAAAGTCCAAATACTTGCAGGGAATGGTCTGTAACTTAATTCCTGGTGGAGCTGTATAAAAAAGCAGCTTCTGTCCACTTTTGTACTCAATACAAAGCACTGAAGTCTATGTGAACCACATTGGTCTGTGTCGAAAATTGAAACGTGTTCATGTGTTTTGCATCATTAAACTAGGATGTGTGCCAAGTGCTGAGTGTTTCAAGGATGAGCTGAAAGTCTTAAGTGGAGCACAGTGAAACCTCAGTAGCATTATGGTAGTCTGTTCTTGGTAGGGGTTGAAGGTCAAAGAGGAGGGGAGGGAGGTGTTTTCTGATTTCGTGATTGTGGCTGTTGTTTGGCTTTGAGGGGGTTGTTTGTATATGGGTGCAGATGTGCGCATGCAAGTCAATAGCCAGGATCCAGACATCTGGTTGCAATTACTTGTGATCTCTGTGTATGCACACTTGTGCTTGTATAAGCCCTCCCTGGTGGTTAGAAATCTGAGGCTTCCAGCACTTTTTTGACTTGGTATCCATTTAAAAACTCTGATCTCTTAGAACAATTATCTTATAATGGTGTGCTTACATGCGCTGGAGGTCCTTTGATAAGCCCAGGCCTTTCCCAGTGTGCATACGGGTGACTTTATGAAGGCACCAGGGGAAGCTGATTATCTCTGTGCTGAAACAGTGACAGGGATACTCTTCCCTTCT
Organism: Agapornis roseicollis; assembly: GCA_002631895.1. Lineage (NCBI taxonomy): Eukaryota > Metazoa > Chordata > Aves > Psittaciformes > Psittacidae > Agapornis > Agapornis roseicollis. The sequence continues at coordinate 32,374 of NDXB01006567.1, read as the reverse complement.
AAGTTAATGATCTCTTAGGTGACTGGTAGTCTGAAGGTCTTTAACTTGTAATGCAAGACATGTATGTTTTTAAATGTGTGTATATAGTCTGTGTATATATTCTAAATGTTTACATAGTCTCAAATACATACTCTCAAAAAATTATGTATTTCCTTTCTCTTAGAGGGTGAAGGACCATAAACAAGAAACAGAAGATTTGGGAACTGCAAAGATGACATTTAACATCTCTGTTAGTGGAGGTAAAAATCCCTTTGATATTGATTTTGGTGTAGTGCTGATATTTATAAATACTGATATTGATACTGGTATTCCAGTGAGAAGGCAATTTTTACACAGATTGGAAGGATTATCATGACTTTCCATCCACTTAGCAGCAGTCTCAAGGCACATGAAAATACAACTTCTCTAGGGAAGGAAAGGAAGTATACAGCACTTGCATATCCCATAATTGAAATGCAGCTACTCTGAGTGATTTATGATATGAAAGAATACACACCTGATCAGGCCTGAAGAGCTAACATTTCTGTTTGTACAGAAACTTGTAACAGATGGTGAATAATAGAAAAGGCACTGATTCCTATCTAGGCTTGACTTTGTTTCTGACAGTGTATGCAGGTTAGTTGTTTCAGAGATCATTTAGGCCTCTAGCACCTTGCTCTGGAGCAGGTAAGTGATGCTTGACAGTGCCCCACCTGATGTGGCTGTGACCATAGAGTGTTTGAGGCTGAAGATGGACCTAAGCATCCATGTAAGTACCTGCCTAGAGCAGGCTGGTTTGCAGAGAACTTTGCACAGTGTTGTACATCTGAACAGAACCACATGCTGTTGCATGGTTTAGTGACTGTTGTGCCATCTTTTGAAAATGCACTCCTCTCTTGTTGCAGATGTGGACGGTTTGATTACTCAGGCTTTGCTGACGGGTAACTTTGCAAGTGCGGTAGATCTCTGCTTGCATGATAACCGTATGGCTGATGCCATTATCTTGGCCATCGCAGGCGGACAAGAGCTGCTTTCTAGAACACAGGAAAAGTACTTTGCTAAGATGCAGAGCAAAATTACCAGGGTATGTTTTTTCAGTTAAGAAACAACATGCATGTTGGGCTTTGGCAACTACCTTTTTCACCTTAAAAGTTTTCTTGTGATTTCATGGGTTTATTTCTGTGAGAAAGAGTACTGAGAAGCTATTAAGTTTCCAAGTCATCCACAAGATTTCAGAGCAGAAGGATTTCTGTTAACAGTTTTTCTGATAAGGAGAGAACAGGCACATTACTTGGATATCAATATACAAGACAAGTATTCTTTACCTTGGATCCAGTGTCTGAGTTGCATATACACTAGTAGATTTTTACTGCTAAAGATAATTATCTTAAGCAGAACATATTTTGGTCTCTTATGTTGTCCCATTTTTCAACAGTTACACATGACCCATGTTCAGTGCCAGCAACGTTGTGTTGATTTCTGCCTGTGATTAGTCTTAACACATTTTGTGGTTGCTTCATTTCACTGCATGCACAGAAGAGAACAAAGTATGCCTAGGGTAGGCCAGTCACCCTTTGTCTAGGAGACAGTGTTATGGCCAGCTGGTAATTATTCTTTTCAGCTTTTTGCAATACTAGGGGTTGCTGATGCTTCTTGTTCAAATCTTTCTTCTTTACTGATGTGAGAGAGTAGCAACAGGGGGATGAAGCAGGGGAAGTGGCCTTAAAAGAGCACTTTAAAAGGACAATAGTTTGGCAAGGATGGCCACTTTTAGAGGAGGGGAGAAAGTTGTTCATGGTCACTTTTTAGGGGTTTGTTGCCAAAGAAGGATGTTTTATGCAGTTAGCAGGAAGCAGCCTATAAAAATGGGCATGTGCTTTTCTGAAGCAGGGCTGAAGGCTGCAAAACATAGTCACTTGGGTGGATGCAGCACCACGGGGATGGAGTCTGTAAGTGGGATTTTCCTGGTCATTGCCTGTGATCCAGTTTGAGATAGGAACAGTTTATATTTGTACTAGTGAGTAAGTGACAAGAGGGATGTCTCTCAATTATTAAGACTGCAACATCTCCTCCCATTCTTCTTTCCTGTCTCTGGCCTGAGCAGAGAAAGCAGAACTTTGTTGTGCGTGGGGGAATTTCTTCACTGTAGGTCATGCTCTGGGAAAAGGTATTCTTATGGAAGGCTGACCAGTTATCTGTGCCTGTGCTAATAGGTGAGGGTTACCCGTGTAGTTAGGACCTTGCATTTGTTGTTCAGGTGTGGTTTTTTTGTTTTCTGGTCCCAAACTGCACACCTCGGATTGTTTAACTGTTTTCTGAGCTTGAAATCTTGGCATGACAGGGGCTCTGTTCACTAAACAGCAGTACAGCCACCAAGTCTCTTTTGTCTGAAGCAAAATAACTTCAGGTAGAGTTTGAGATGAAACTAGAATTTCATTCTGAAGGCCTGTGGACAGGCAGCCTATATGTGTGGGTGCAGGGTAGGGATACTGCATACAGCTCAGGTTGGTAATGCTACCAAGTTGCTGCTGCTTTTCAAGCAGCCTTTTCCACTGCCCCTCACTGGTCAGCCTGAAGCCAGGAACTGAAAGCTGAATGAATCAGTTTGACAAATAATATTTATATGCCTTTCTGGGCAGGATTTGTAGCTAAATACTGGATATGTTACCATTGTCTGTGAAGACAGTGCTGAAAGCCATCTTCAGGAAACCCAGCTTTCAGAGATTTGTATGTTCTTTTCTTGTATGTTTTGTAGCAAGAATAACTGGCCTGTCTGTAGTCTGAGCTTGTTTTGTGATTTTTCGCTGATATCCTTTTGTAGTAAAATGTACTCTTGTGTGGCTGTTGAATTGTAGTGCAGTATCTTCTGTGACCCTGGATACAGTGAGGATAAATACACTTTGATAGATACATATTATACTGTTTACTAAAACATCCCCAGAGAAAATCCCACCAGGATTTTAACTGCAGTCTCTCTTCTTCTGGTCTAGCTCATCACTGCAGTGGTAATGAAGAACTGGAAAGAAATTGTGCAGTCTTGTGATCTGCAGAATTGGAGAGAGGCTTTGGCTGCGGTGCTCACTTATGCCAGGCCAGATGAGTTTGCAGCCCTTTGTGGTAAGGATACTTTACAGACTGGATGTCACTTATTCCATTTACAGCAAAAGTACACTTTGCCATGATTGTTTTCCTTCAAGTAAACTATTGTAATGCCTCTGTAGCTTCTTTGATAGATAATACAGTTCTTTGGTCCTGTTGCAGACGAGGAGAGGAACTCCTGGGGTGCTGTCTTCCCAGTATGTTCACTGATTGTCTAAGCACAGAACCCAGACCCTTGCATGTAGTTGTGTCCTGACATTGCCTGTGTAGTGCACAGCTGCTGATCTCTTACTGTTTTCAGATGGACAACAGTGATGTTGATGTGAAAAGTGTTTCAGTCAAGGGACTAGTGTATTGGAGTATGTGTGGAATACAGGTGGAAATGTTTTCAGGAAGGACTTCACTCTTATTTCCCATGAGCAAATACAACTTCTTGGAAGGAGTCCTTTCACACAGGCAGTGTGCGTGACTGCCCTTGTGTTGCATGGGAGACAGCTGGCTGGGTTTTTAACCCTCAGGGAAGTTATATTGCCAATAGGTGTGTGCCTGACATCCCTATGCATCTCAGACACCAGCCGCAGTATCTAGGGAGCTGTATAACTCACTTTGCACACTTTGATGTGGAGCAGTATTAGGGCTCTGTTGCTTATAGTTTCAGCATCCAGTTGTGCTCCTGAAGTGAGGGACTGCAAAAAATGGGTGGCAGAGAGGAGAGTCGAATCCTGGCCTTTTGTCATTTGTCAAGTTGGCAGGTGGGCTGTCCTTCCTGATGTCTCAGGAATACAGGCATTTGGCAAGTTTTCGCTGCCATGACAATAACTGCATCTGTGCTGGATGTCAGAGTATGTCCTTACCAGTGACCCCATCGGCAATATCCCTTCTCCACTGCTCTGAGTAGACACAACAGGCATTGCAGGCTTCCTCCACCTTGGCAGTGATGGAGGGATTACCCAGGTGATTCATCAGTATCTTCTTTGTTCATATTTTTCCTAGACCTCTTGGGTAACAGGCTGGAGAATGAGGGGGACAGCCTTCTGCAGACACAGGCTTGTCTCTGTTATATCTGTGCTGGCAATGTGGAAAAACTCGTTGCTTGTTGGACCAAAGCTCAGGATGGAAACAGTCCCTTGTCCCTTCAGGTTGGTAATTCTGTAAGAAAGATGTTGGAAGTAATCATTCTACACTTAAATGATCTAGTGTAGAGCTTTGGTGCTGTCATAGATGCATGTATCTCAGGATGCCAGGCTTTTCATTATGGAATGCGTGGCTTTCATAAGAATAACATAAGGTATGGTATTGGGAAATGTGTTGTGAATCACAATGGCCCTTGTCTTCCCTGTTCTTTGGGTAGTTGTGCTAATATGCTGCTTGAATTAAAAGGTAGTTGTAGTGCTTAGGGGGGTTTTGGTAACAAAGGGGCATCTTTGAATGCTTATATATTTTGCAATAAGGAAATACTTGGATGGTTTTGCTTTTGAAAGAGATGTCATGGATGTTCAGACAAGAAATCTAGTGAATTAGTGTTAAATCTGGAAAGAATTTCTCATGTAGGAAGCTTCTCATGAGAGTTTTCTTTAGGGGTTACACATACATGCTTTGGTTTCCAGTGGTGAAATATATTGCATATAGCAAATATCTTGGGGGAATAGGATTGATGGCAGTCAGATGAAGCAATTATGGAATCATTTATACTATAATCTTAGTTTCTTCCATCTGTTCAGGGCCTTTGAAGGACCAGTTTTAGAAAGTACTTACAGTAATTTTACCAGGTAGTGCTGTGAGTCTCTGTAGTTAATTGAAGGAACTGGAATATATGTGAGCTTTGCTTCACACTATTAACTTTCCTCAGTTTTGAATTATCAAAATTACTTTCTAGTCCCTTGATTTTGAGGGCTTTATTTATACACTTTCCTCTCAGTTGAATTTGCATTTTGATTTCATGGCTTTGCTTGCTCGGACACTACAATTGAAAAATGATGTTGGTGTCATTATCAGGCTGTTTTTTTCCTGTGATGTGGAATTGCTGAAGCTTGTAGAAGCTGCTGCTTTGAATTAATTTAATGGTTTTTTCTTGCATTCTTGAAGTGCTGATTTGTTGGGAAAACCAGAAATGGATTATTGAGCAGTCAGTAAATGGCACTTACTAGTGCTGTATGGTTGGAATCCTGTGTGTCGTACACTCTCACTGAATCTATTACAAGATTTTAAAGAGGGATTGCATGTTAATACTGGCAAATGAATATTTGTAGTATCTTGCTCAAGGAAGTTGTGAGTGCTCCATCCCTGGCAGTGTTCAAGGCCAGGTTGGATGAAGCCTTGCATGGCACGGTTTAGTGTGAGGTGTCCCTGCTTATGGCAGGGGGGTTGGAAGTAGATGATCTTAAGGTCCTTTCCAACCCTAACTATTCTATGATTCTAAAATGCAGTGAAAATAAGAAAACTATGAGAGAACTGACCAGAAAATGTTCCTGTAATTTAGTACTATGAGGAAATCCAACCAAGACCAGCTCTGGTATTTGGGGATGTGTAAGGAAGGCTCATCCCTGTACAGATGTGGAGTATTCCTGGTGAATAGCAGGGAAAACATTTTTGCAGTAAACAACCAGAGGACCATGGACAACCTTTCCCAAGGGAGTTGTAATATCTTTTTGATTAACGTGGCAAAGAAGTGACTTACTAAAATGCTGCAAATGAATGTGCAGGACCCTAGCACTAATAGTGGTGATGGGCATGATGTTTCTCTTCCCTCTTATGTCTCTCACCGGATAATGTTATGAAAGCATACTCTTTTGGTGAACATATTTTGAAATCCTGATTAATGAAAGCAGTACATTTGGCTTTGGGCTCCACCTGATGTGTTTGGTGTGGTTTCTTCCTCCTCTTCCAGGATTTAATAGAGAAAGTTGTAATCCTGCGCAAAGCTGTGCAGCTCACCCAGGCTGTGGACCCGAATGCTGTGGGGGCCCTTTTGGCTGAGAAGATGAGTCAGTATGCCAACCTTCTGGCTGCCCAGGGCAGCATCGCTGCAGCTTTGACTTTCCTTCCTGCAAACACCAACCAGGTACAGGCCATTCAGGTGTTTTACTCCATTTGCCTGTGAACAAGTGTGCTTCAAGCAAATGTCTGTATATGTAGGTAGCCAGCAGGACTGCCATTTGAAATGCACCTTGGGATGTGACAGTCAGACTGTTTCCCTGCTCCGTGCGTTGGCCTCTCTGAGCTGGCAGAAGTACATGGCTTTGTTCTTCTCCCTCTTCATTTCACACCCTTGTCCTTGTAGCTAGTGACTGCCAAAGGGGCAGCTGTCTCTCCTGCAAGCCAGACACAGTGAAATATGTACCTTGACACTTGGTTGTTTTCTCTTGATTTCTCATCTTCAGTCAGCTGGTATTCATTGGCAGGCTGTCTTGGGAATAACGCAGCCCAGGAGAGGAGGCAGGCAGTTCTAATGGCCCTCTGTCTCCTGCAGAAAAGACTTATTCCAATCAAATAGTGCAGAGCAAGCTTCAGAGAGAGCTCATCACTGTGTAGCCAGTCAGCCTCTTGATGTGATGCACTGGGTGACAGGCAGTGCAGTTAACCTTCCTTCCCTGTCCTTTTCTGATTGCAGCCAAACATCATGCAGTTACGGGACCGGCTTTGCAGAGCCCAAGGGGAGCTTCCACAGGGACAGGAGGCCGTCAAAGCACCATATGAGAGACAGCCCATGCCCAAAGGACGAGCTGGCCCTGTGGTTGGACAGATGCAAGGGCCCCAGGCTCCAGCCCAGCAGTATTACCAACAGGTAAATGGCTTTTGGCAGTCGGGGAGGAACATGATGTTTGAGTTCTGAAGAGTGATGGGATAGAATTTTTTTGTCTTTCTCTTGATATGAACTGGAGCAGTATGACATACCTCTGCTGAGAGCCTTGTGGTGGAAGTCATACTGATACTGCTTTTTAGGCAGTACAGTTGACATCCTTTACATCTGTCAGCCTGGAGAAGAGAAGGCTGCATGGAGACTTCATAGCAGCCTTCCAGTATCTGAAGGGGGCCTGTAGGGATGCTGGGGAGGGACTCTTCATTAGGGACTGTAGTGACAGGACAAGGGGTAATGGGTTCAAACTTAAACAGGGGAAGTTTAGATTGGATCTAAGGA
>NDXB01006567.1:0-25043 GCA_002631895.1 Agapornis roseicollis | reverse complement strand
TGGAGACTTCATAGCAGCCTTCCAGTATCTGAAGGGGGCCTGTAGGGATGCTGGGGAGGGACTCTTCATTAGGGGCTGTAGTGACAGAACAAGGGGTAACGGGTTCAAACTTAAACAGGAGAGGCTTAGATTGGACATAAGGAAGAAATTCTTTCCTGTTAGGGTGGTGAGGCACTGGAATGGGTTGCTCAGGGAGGTTGCGAGTGCTTCATCCCTGGCAGTGTTCAAGGCCAGGTTGGATGAAGCGTTGGGTGACATGGTTTAGTGTGAGGTGTCCCTGCCCATGGCAGGGGGGTTGGAACTAGATGATCTTAAGGTCCTTTCCAACCCTAACTATTCTATGATGCTATGATCTGTTAAACACCTTGTCAAGCAGCCTGCTTCTGAGGATCAGGTGTTTTCCCCCTTTGTTTGAAAATGTGCTTCAGTGCCAGAAATGACTCTGTGGGAGAGCACTGCAGGATTTTTCTGTGCTTGGACTCTTTAGTCCCTGATGTTGTCCTATCCCTGCAGGCCTTAGGGATTTGCTTATGCTGCTCGCTAGCCTCTTCTGGGGCTGTTGTGTTTTCTCCTCCCAGCTCTGGTGTTGGCTGCAGAAGTAGCTGAGCAGTGGCAATAACAAACTGAAGGCATGTTTCAGCAGTCGTAGGTACAACCTACTATGAAAACATCTTCCCAGTTGGGCATAAGTTGGCATAGGCATGCACCAGGGTGAGATAGGACTGGGAAACTGACCTAGGCTGAGAGTGATCTGTGCCAGAAGAAACATCTGGTGAGTATGGGACTAACAAGGGAGCTGGAGGCTGTGCAGGGAGGAAGAGGAGAAATGGAGGAGGCAAATGCCCTGGTTTTATCTGTAGCTTGAGGATGACACTGCACCAGACGACACTGGCAGATCAGAGTGTGGTACGGTGGGCAGCCCTGGCTGTGAATGCTTGAGGAGCATCACCAAGTCTGTAATCCCTCAGCACAGAGCTGGAGCTCATCTGACCATGCTCTACACAGGAGCTCTGGACTAGGCTTTTCTGAGACCAGAGCTGTGTTAGTGTTGTAGGTGTTCTTATGCAGAGGAGGTTGGCACAAGCAGCATGTTGCTGTCAGTGCTGCTCTTCAAACACTACCTGCCAGAAAAATGGGCAGGAGAGAAGAAGAACTGAAAAGTCGAGGCGCTGGGCTTTGTTCTCTCCCTCTTAATGTTAAGAAGACATCCCTGAAACAACCACAGAAGAGGGAACTGCCCATTTAAAACGCATCAGTGTTACTGAGAGGGAGAGATGCCTTTACCTTCTCTCCAGGGTGTTCACAAGGCAGTTTTCAGAAGGGACAAAGCCTTCATCCTGTTCATACAAGATTACCTTGCTAACACCGTTGTGTATAACTCTAAATGCATCATTGTCAATAATTAACTACTATTTCCTGCATCTGTCACCTTTCTCCTTGTAACCAGTGAATTCCCTTCAGAAGCAGTGCTGCACTTCCCGTTTGGCTGTGGAAAACAGCAACTGTCCTCTAGGCGGCAATGCCTTTTAAACCGGAGTTCCCTCTCCTACTGCTGTTTCAGGAATGCCTCAAGTTACTATTCTGATCAAGCCCTGCTCATTTATAAAAGGCTGGGTGTATCACAGCCCCACAAGCACATTGTGAGTTAGTTACCTCTATGTTCTTCGCTTTCCAGAGAGTTCATGCTCAGCAGGAATAGCTTGAAAGAGACCCGTGCTGTGTCAGGTGCCCAGCAGTATGCTGGTGAACCAGAAGAGAAAGAAATTACGTATTTGAGGAAGTGTGTCCACAGGGCTTGTTCAGGCATGAGGCAGCCTTTTTTAAACTGCTGGCCGAAATAAGACCATGTACTTAAAACTTAGTTTCCTTTCAGCAAAGTTTTTGAACCTTCCTTTTCACCTGGAAAAAAAAAAACCAAAACAGGCATGCANCATAGGGCTTGTTCAGGCATGAGGCAGCCTTTTTTAAATTGCTGGCTGAAATAGGACCATGTACTTAAAACTTAGTTTCCTTTCAGCAAAGTTTTTGAACCTTCCTTTTCACCTGGAAAAAAAAAACAAAACCAAAACAGGCATGCGAGGGAATGGAAGAGTCTTCTAGATGAATCCAGTGATGACTTATGCAGACATTAACAGTGGTTGTTGTACAGCTGACTGCACCATCAGTCCAGCACTACAAAGGGCTTAGGGACAGCTAGACTGAAGCCAGCTGAGCCAGCCAGGACTTTAGGTCACAGCTTTCCCTCTGTTTGCATTCCATTGTCAGGCTCCTGACCCTCTCTATGCATGCCAGGCACAGCACATCTTCTCCTTGTGTGGGAATGTCACAGGCATAGGAGGTTTCTGTCTGGCCAGAAAGGTAGTAGTGGTCATATGGAACTGAAAGGCTTTGGAGTGGAAAAGAAGTAAGGTAGAGGAAAGTTGCTGTGAGAGACTGCCTGGGAAACGGTTAGCATTAAGATGTGCAAGAGTTGAGTATTGAATTTTAACCTTTCTTAATTCATCTAAAACTCGATCTAAACTGACTGCTTTTGTGTGAGGCAGTATGTTTGAACTTAATATGGAGCTTCTGACTGTAGTTAGCAGCGCTGTCTGTCCTGCAGTAGTCTGAGGGGAGCTTCTGCAATAGGAAGGTGTGATGAAAGAGGCAGAACTGGCTCACTGGCACGTGTAACCCTGCACTTGCTCCACAGCCTGTTGTAGCTGTGTCTCTGCTGTGCTTCATCTTCACTCTGCAGCTCACTTTAGCTCTAGTGCACAGTGATTTCATCTGTCTTGAATGCACTTTTCCTTCTTCCCCTGAGATTTTATGGCTGTGCTGCAAGTGTCAGCATGCAAACCTCTTAGTGTTCACTTCTTTGCATATCATTCTGTTGAAACCCTGTAGAGGTTTTTTATTGTTTTGTTTTCCATGATTGGTATTTCTTTGTTCGATTCAGGTTAGAATTGCCCCTACTGTCACTACCTGGAGTAACAAAACTCCTACTGCCTTTCCCAGCCATCCTCCTGCAGGCTGTCCCTCTGACACACAGGTATAACCTTCATTATTCCTCTCTGAGCCCCTGATCTACCCCAGTATGTCCCCTGGTGTAATCTGTGTGCTTGACACAGTCTGATATGGACAGATGGAAAGAGCAGCTTCCACATGGTTTTGCTCCTCTATGTCTCTTTTTCACCAATGCCCAGATGAGTGTCTCTGGGAAGCCTTGGGTGGGAGGTCAGTGTGACCTGAGCCCCCTCAGCCCTTGCCTTACACTGGATGGTATGGTAATATTTTTCTTTTCCCTCTTTCCCACGGAAATTAGAAGCTTCAGAGTTAATGTTTAAGTTTTTTGGTTGAAAGCTGTGGATGGCAAAGCCCTCTCAGACTGCCTGAATAACAGGCAGTGCTGGCAAGGACCTCTTCCTTGTGCAGGAAGGTATGTGCTGCCCTGCTGCTGCTGAAGTCACCGCACATACAGGCTGTGCTTTCAGTGCTATGCTGAGCACTCTAAGGCAGTGGGGTGGTTGGTGGCATTTGTCCCTGTGCTGGGCGTTCTTCCAGGGAATGTGGTTTCAGACCTTGAAATGTGACTTGATCATTTTGTTACAGTTCTGCTTCACATTGCATTAGCATTGCTGACTAAATCCTACCTGACCCTACCCTTTTTTCCTGTAATCTTTCTCTACAGGGAGACAACCCACCTCCTCCAGGGTTTATCATGCCAGGTGCCATTAACCCCAACATGCCACCTCAGCAAGCCACATCCGACAATTACAGCATGTACTCACAAGCAGGGACCAGGCCAACATATCCGCAGAGTGAGTAACAGCAGCTCCCTCCTGCACAGATGGGCCAGCCACTGATGAGGCTGCATTTACTTGGGGGTAGCCAAGTTGGAGATGGAGGTATTCAGACCATGCCAGTGCCACATTTCTTGGGTGGGAAGCTCCTGAGATAGTATCTTGAGCTTGTTGTTTCTTGGTGGGGTCCAGCCATCAGGCATCCTCTGTCAGACTCTGTCTCCTCTGCTGAGGTGCCTGCCCATGGCTCTTAGACTCACTCCTCAGCTGACCCTTCCCAAGGGTGTGTTGGGATCGGAATCCCCTTAGTGTGAGTCCGGGAGAAGCAGTATGGGCCTTGCAAAGAGTGACCCAACTCATCTCTGTGTGGCTGGGCCATCCATTTCTCACTGGGATTCTGTGAAGATGGGAAAAAGGGTGAGGAGGGAAGGGCAGTAGTAGAGGTGAATGGGGAAGGGAGTAGAGTACTGACTGTACACTCAAAGCAGGAAACTGAAAGTACAGGCACCAGGGAGGAATAAATGGGTGTAGATGAGCAGAGAAGAGGCTGTGAATTTAACTAAGCTGCAGGGCCCACAGTGAAAGGCTGTGAGTTTCAGTTCACTTCCAGAAGCTGCTGTTCACTTCTTTGGCCTAGGCTTTCTCTTTGTGCTAACCTGGAGTGGGCGTTTCTCTTCACTGAGAGGCACTATGAGGATTATAGTGGTCCAGGAAACAGCCATAGCATCAGCATCCATGTGCCTTAGTCTCAGCCCAAGTGGCATGGTGGGTCTGGACAGAAGAGTCTGTGAGGGAGAATGGGAGTGCTTGCTCTGGCACCCCACTCCCAGTGCAGGCTGAGGTTTTGAGCTGTTCTATAAGTATAGGCAGAGCTGTGGGAGCTGGATTTGGCTGAGCAGGTAAGTGGTTTGAGGGCAAGGGGCAAGAAGAGAGGAGAGTCAGGTGGAGAAGGAAGCAGAGAGAGATGAAACTTACTCCTCTTATGAACTCACTGACTGAATGCCTTTTCTCCCTGTTTGTAGCGTATCAGGCCGCACAGCAGTACTCCCGTGGAACAGGGGGACTAGCTCACTATCAGCCTCAGCAGCCTACTGCTGTCCCTGCTTCAGCCTCTTACCCAAACCCTGCTCCTAATACTACCCCTCCTTACCCTCCCTCTGCCCCTGCCCACTTCATGTACTCTCCACTGTATCCTGGGCAGCCTCAACCTTCCCCAGCGAGCCCGAATCCCTCTTCCTTTCCTCTTCCTCCTTCGGGCGCATCCTTTCAGCTTGGCAGGCCGGGACCTCCAGCAACTTCTGTGGCTAATGCATTACCTACTGGACCAACAGGTACTCTGCCTGCAACCAGTGACCTTCCTGCATCCCAGAGAACAGGTCTGCGCTTGGACAGGGGTGGGCAGACAGGGAGGGGGGAAGTGGTTTGCTTCACTACTCACTCAAATATGCGCCTTTTCCTTGTGAATGCTCCGTACCAAGTTTGCTTTTGCTTAGAGGTCAATTTAAAGCATTTCTAAACCACATCATCTTCCCTGCAAATCTAGCAATGATACGGCTATGTTGCTGCATGAGCACTTGCTGAGCAACACAAGCAGTCATTTTTCTCTTGCAAGTCAGACCGTACCACAAACTCAGAGCTTTTCATAGCATCATAGAATGGTTTGAGTTGGAAGGGACCTTAAAGCCCATCTAGTTCCAACCTTGCTGACATGGGCAGAGACACCTTCTGTGAGAACAGGTTGCTCAAAGCCCCATCCAACCTGGCCTTGAACACTGCCAGGGATGGGGGCATTCACAGCTTCTCTGGGCAGCCTGTGCCAGTGTATCACCAACCTCAGTGAAGAATTTCTTCCTAATATCTAAATCTCCCCTCTTTCAGTTTAATGCCATTCCCCTTGTCCTGTTTTTACATGTCTTTGTAAAAAGTCCCCCTCCAGCTTTCTTGTAGGCCCCTTCATAGGAAAAGTGCTCCAACCCATCATCTTCATGGCCTTCCTCTGCACTCACTCAAGCAAGTCCACATCCCTCTCGTGTTGGGAGCCCCAGAGCTGAGTGTAGTGCTGCAGGTGGAGTCTCACCAAAGTGGGGCAGAGGGGGAGAATCACCTGTTCATGTTCCTTTTGAGGTGGATTTTTGACCCCTTTTTACTTTTGATTCTAACTTTTGACTTGCCCAAGACAGGGTGCTACAGCATTGTCTTGTTATGGGGCTGTTACATACTGTGGATGGATGGTGGCACAGTTTTAGGCTTTTGAGGCTGGTGTCAAAACCTGTGTGTCTGGAGAGTAAAATACGGAAATGAGCAAGTTTTCTTTATTGCTTCAGAGAAGTTGATCCTAATTCTCTTTGCAGAGCAACTTTGAAATGAGATTTGTCCCTGTGTCCCTGGTTTGTGAGCAGCATTTCAAGCCTAGGGTTGACAGCATATTTAATTCTAACAGCATTTCCTGTGACATCAGCTCCCATTATTATTTTCCCAACCATTTAGTGTGATGTGATATCATGTAGCTGTGAGTGCCATAAAAAATAGGAAGAAGTGATCTAGAAATGCTTTTACATGTCTCTTTCCTGAATGTTGATTAAAAGCATGTGTGTGTGGCTAACACATAGAGCATGTTTGAGCACGCATGGTGAGAGAGCATGCACTGAGGTGGGACTCAATATCTCCTTGGGACTGCCTGGATGTGTAACTACCTTTGTAATGGGACAGTGACCTTGCTTATGATAACAAACCTGCCTCTTCACTCAGCAGTCTCTGAAACAACAGGTTTGCATATGTCAGACTGTGCAGGATGTACGAACAGCCCTTTTCTAAACCTGCCTAAAAGCATACTTCGTATTTGGGTGGTCCAGTTGGAGGGCTGTGGTCCAGATTTGGAAAGCAGGGAGTAGAGGAATATTAGGCAGGATTTAAGGGATGTTCCAGAGATGCTGACTCTGCTGACAGGCCCTAAGGACCCCACTGTGACTCCATCTCTTACTTTAAGTCTGTTAGAGGTGATGCAGTGCAGAAAAGGCATATTGCCTTTGTCTTTGTCTTGGCAGCAGCAGTCCTGTGAGTAAGTTCTGTTGGCATCTGTAAGGGTGGGAGCCCTCACCTCTCCAGCATTACCTACAAACAGGCAGACTCTCTTTTTCCCACCCTGTTTGCAGAGAAAGGGTCTTCTGCCCTGTCAAAAGATAGAGAACTGGTATAGTGCAGCTGTCAGGGCTGCTAGTCTTTCTGCTCCATCCTGCAGCCAGATTCAGTGTCCTCTCTGTTCTTGGAGATGCTGTACTGTGATCTCTCCTGACCTATGGTATGAGGCGTGTCTAACTTGTTTCTCTAAACCAGAGAAATTTTTATATTGAACAGAGGAAGAGATGTTGGATAGGGTTCTAAGCCTGGGGTGTGAAGGAGCGCATTACAATGCACACAGCATAGCTTCTGCACCTGCAAGGAACAAGAAAATTGTTCCTTGTACATTTTACTACTTGTGTCACTGGCAGGCACTTCAAATCTGTCACTTGCTGCATTTCTTGTGTTAACATTGAAGTGATATAATTCATGCAGCATACTCAAAGTGGGTGAAGGTCTGTACTCCAGACAGTAGAAATTAGGAACACAAGGGGAATTGGAGCAGTTGTTACCCATGTTGCCTTCCTAGATTTCCTTTCAAAATTAGAAGTTGCCCATACCAGGCTTTTTGCAATCTGTCAGTGCTGCCTATGCCCTTCCCAGCAGTTGGGGTGAGAAGGTGGCCAGTGCAAACTGTTAGACCTTTAGGAGCCCAAACTTTGTCATTGTCTCTGACTCCTGGCAAACACTAGCCTTGCACTGAAATGCAGAGGTGGACTCCAGGGCACAGTGAGGTGCTGAGGCCAGATGGTTTATACATGTGGGCTGTTGGCTTGCAAATGCTGCCTGCAGCTGGAGAACTATGGAAAAGAGAGGTATCTGAAGAGCACACTGTCCTTTAGATCACACTTGTCAAGAAAACAAAACAAGAAGGAAAAAACTGTGCTTTGTAAATGCAGAAATGACAGTGTACATGCTTAATATGCTTAACCACCAGCATATTCTCCAGAGTAGCTGCCCTGCTTAGTGAAGGATGCCTTAGCATAAGATTCCATAGAACCACAGAAATCTGCAGCCAGAAGAAGGTAATAGATCTCACCTTAACTCTGGGTGTTGCAGTGCAGAGTGAATAGTGATGCTGATCTTTGCTTTGAAGTGGTGTGCTTTTGTGTGTGGTGATGATCTAATATGGGAACATGTTTTACTTTGCAAATGGGATTCGTTTCAAGGTAGAGGTAAGGGAGGACAGAAAAAAGATCTTGACTTCGAAGTCTTGAAAAGCACCTGACCTTTGAACTGGCTTTGAACTTGCACTTAGAAATGGTTGTATAAGCATCTTATGTTTATTGTAAATGCATATAACATCAGAATTTTAAGCTGTGCTTGGAGCTCCAGTAAGCAAGAAAAGCCCACATTTCATTTCATTTTCAACCTATCTCACTTTATTTTGTGAACGTGCTGCCAAGGGAGTTCTAATTCTCAGTCTTGAAGCTTGTTTGAAATTTTGATAGAGCAGTTCTGAGCTAGGGGAAGGGTTTTCGCTGTACGTGCATCAGTCCAGCCCTAGGGAGGTGAGTTATCCCCAGAGTTATTCCCTGTGAAATGGCAGAGGCTTTATCTGCTGTGTTTTGCTGTTTGGATTTGTTGCTCAGTCTGAGCAGGCAGTGTGTCTTTTCACATGCGAATAAAGCTGCTGTGTGAACACACAGTTTGTTATTCTACTGAGCTGGATGCAGTCAAGAGAGCGCCTTGATTTGGGAGAATATGTGGCATCCACCTTGAGTTCAGGTACTTTAAGCATCTCCTGAAAAGCTTTCTGAAATGCTAAAATGATGGTGAGAAGATTGTTGCTGAGACTAACGGTCTGTTGGCTGCACTGCCTGGTAGGAATAGAAAATATGAACACCAGAAGAGGTAAGAAAGTAGGGCCAAGACTCTGCAAGATTTCTTAGGAGCAACCAGAAACACAGATTTACAGCATGGAAGGACCAACAGGCTTGTTTTCACAGAAGACAGACAAAACCAAATCCCCAGGGTGGTTTGGACAAATGACTTATCTCAAAACTGGCATTGTAATTCGGTTAGGTGCTTTTCCCCATGACTTCTCGTGCTTATTGAAACTAAATTGCTCATCAAAAGCTACAGACCAATTGTTTTGTTATTTCTGAAGAACATCTTTGGTTTAGTTCTCTTTGCATTTTATCTGCAGAAAACTCACCAACTCAAGACCAGGCCTCTCCCTTCACAGGTGAACTAGGTACCACCTAACCTGAACATAATTACAGCCACTACCTGAAATTAATTGAACAGGTGTCAATAATGCACATGTTCTTCAGAGAACATGAAGTGCAATGCTGTTTGCCAATTAGACTTTAAAATCCATTTTTAATTCCTTAATTCAACTAATAACAGCAGATCTGGAATTTTTAACCACAGAGATAAATGCTACTTTTCCTTTTTAAAAACAAATTATCCCAGGAAATTCACAGCAGTAACAGTCTGGGAGATTTTTCTTAACATGTTGCCACCATCAGCACTGCAGAAACTAGACTTACTGTATCAGAAATACTCTGGGATATTCTGGATAGGTAGGAACCTAACTGTTGGCATAGGGCAGATGGGTTCAAAAGAAAGCATATGTGAAAGGGGTTTTAAATTGTTTTCCATTTACCCCTTTAACATGCATTTACCTCTTCTACATGCATTGTTTAACAAAAGCTTGAAAGCAAATGCAAGTTTAGATAAATGAGTAAATTCTGCAGTGATGTTAAGCTCTGCTGTCTGAGGTGAATTCATCATCTGCTAAGGGAAAACACTGTGGTGAAAAAGTCCATTGAACAAGGATTTGTCTTGTTGGCTTTTTGTGCAATAAATGCTGATTACTGGGCAAGGTAATGCTGTGGTTCCAATCACATGTGCTTCCTGATGAAATGGGGAATTACTTCTAATGCACTAGTGTGAGCTTTGATGTACCAGTCTCACAGCTGCACGGAGCGTGCTTTCTTGGGAGAGCAGAAAGTTTGGTACAGAACAACATGCTGGACTGTGAATCTGCTCACATATCCTCCGTGCTGCTTTCAGTTTCAAACAAATTGCCCTGGTGCTGAAAGCATGATTTTGCCACCTTGCTCTAGCAGCTCTGCTCTGCTTTTGGGACACAGCACCCATAAGTGCTGTAGCTGGCAGGGGAGACCCGGTTTTATGGCTGTGTCTCCAGGGTGCCTGGGTGAATCTTACCTGAAGTGTTTAAGATTCCTTTTGCTTCTTAGGCCTCCTCTGTGTGTGATGTTGCTGTGGAACACGTCTTCACTGTCATCTATGAATCTATCACAGTATGCAATCACAGCAGCAGCAGCTCTTGGGGGAATGAATGCAGCTTAGTGGTCTTTATTCACCCATGGGTTCTGACATCTCTGCTGCTGATTAATGGCTATGATAATGTTATGGTGATGATTAATGGCTATGATAATGTTATGGTGATCATGGGTGAAAAGAAGTTCAAAACTGGTTCTTGTTTGTTCTCATATGATACAGATAGGAGAAACTTTCACTGATAACTGAAGCATCTCTTCACATACACAGTCTGTGTAGCAGAATAGTCTGTGTTTTGGGAAACTGCCTGCCTTTTCGAAGGTGTCTGCTCAAAGGTGTTTTCCTGAAGAGAAGAAAAAGTTATTATTAAAGAGAAAGAAGGAACCTACTTCTTTCGAACTTGAGAACAGTTGGTCTTGATACCAGACCTGCACAGAGCACAAAGGGGCTGATGGCTGGGGTGTTGGGAAGCTCTGACTGGCACAGAAGCTGTGCTGACCTCCAGATAAGTGCAGAGGAACAGGCAGGCAAGGGTTCTGTCAAGCCCCTGCCAGTAGAGCTGTGGCGAGGAGCTGAGCTCAGAAAGACACTGCTGCACTCCTCCAAGGTAGTGAAGAGTCTGTTTTCTTTCTGTCCCAGGGCCTCAGAATGGCTGGAATGATCCCCCTGCCCTCAACAGAGCTGCCAAGAAGAAGAAGGTACTCCAGAAAATTCTGTCTCGACACAATTGAGTGCTGACCACTTGAAAAGCAGTAACTTCAGCTGCTCATGGGGAAACTTGCTGGTGGGAGAAGGACAAGGAAGGGTTAGCAGCAAACAAAAAGCTGCACCTCATGGGAAGAAATGGCCTTTATGCCTCTCCAATATGCATTATCTCTCCAAGTATTTAAGCCTTTAAAGAGATGGTGTGGTTTTGCTAAAGTTGTGGTTGTTAATAACATTGATCCTGGTTTGAGGGAAGAAAATACCTCAGGTCATTTTCATTTGCAGTAAAGCGGATGAGTTTCTCAGGAAATGATACTTGCATGAAATGATGAGGCCAAGCAAATTGTTATAGATTACTGACTTTGGTGGAGCTGAAAGCAATTTCTCCTGTTTAAGGGTCTGACCCTGAGAGACCTATTGACAGCATTACAATTTTCGTGATGGAGGCAATGTAGTTTTCTAAAATGCAATTAGCTTGCAGCAGGACAGAATAACTGGGGATATTTAGCACAGAGCAAAGGGAGCATTTCTATCCCCTAGTGCTGCTGTAGTCTTGTGTATCCCCACAGCAGTGTCGTCGCTGCTCTCTGAGCCTGCTGCATTTGGAAGCAAGAGTCAGTCTGGTGTGTGTAAAGTGTGGGGAGAAGAAAAGTTGAAGCAAGCAAGGTCTAAGTGATGGTGAAGGCAGAAGTCTCCCTTTCCCCTTGGGTTTTGGTCTCTGCAGCTCAGGATTAAGAAGGTTTTGGAGGATGGAATAGGGGTTGCTTTGTGTGCTGCAGACTGCCCCACTGCTGGGACATTTGTTGCATGGCAGCCGGGTTGCTGCCTTTCAGGACTTCAGGTTCTTAAGTTGAAGGAGGAAAGTTGTCAATGAGAATAACGGCTGGAGCTCAAGGAGCAAACAGGAGTTTTGCTACTGCTGTGTGCAAGTCACAGCCAGAATTTCTGCCATAGCCGGGGCTTGAGGGTTGGCTCCCTTCTAAATGAGAATCCATGTTTGTTGCATTCCCTGTTGGGTATTCAACAAAACTATGTCAGAAATGTTTCTGTGTTTGTTTCCCTTACGTCCACTGTATGAGGCAGTGGTTTAGGATATTATAAAATGACTCACCACATTGCAAACCACAGCATAATTTGCAACTGTCTTCCACCTAAGAACATATTCATTACTCAAAAAGTTTATTGCTGTGATTCATTGCTTTATAACTGACTTTTTTGGTGCTGGATTGGGAATGTTTTTCTTGCTGTGCCAAACCACTAGCTTAATTCTGGTTTCTTTCATCCAGGGTAGCATTCAGTGTTCTGTAATATTTCCTTTCTCCATGCACACCCAAATAAATGTGTGCATTCCCCTGGGAATTTTCCTTTGGATTCCTATATGATCCACAGCAGAAGCCAGTAGCTCATTTTGTTGTCTCTTCCCTGTGCCAAATGCTTCTGAAATGTCTCTGTGTAAAAACTGTCAGATGCTTAGGGATGAGTCTGAAATGTGCTCATAATCTGTTTTAGTGAAGACCTGTTGGCCAGAAGCTTTGAAAGGCTTTCACAAGCTTTATTGATGCATGCGGCTAGCAGTGACCTACGTACTGCATGGACAAAAACATACCCTTAAAGTGAGATGAAAGAATCTAAATATAATCACCCAATAGTAAGAGTAGATGTAGGTGTGGGTTAGTTTCCATTAGTGCAACTCTTCTTCTGTTAGTGTTGCTTTGCCAAACCTGTTTTGTGCCCTTAGCAGAGGGAGGGTGGCTCTGATTTTAGGTGGCTGTACTCAGCTCTTGTGCCAGGCAGAGCACTCAGGACTGGAAATCCTGGAGGATATTACTGCCCCTGAGCACTTGGCAGCTGCAGCCAGAGGAATGGGTTTGTTTAACCAGACTGAAATCCTGCATCCCTGCCCCTGTTACTTCTGTATCCTGGGGGCTGGCGGTCTGCTTGGCAGAGCTCTCTGTTGCTGTGGGTTGGCAGTCAGTCAAAGCTGGGTGTTGTGCTCTGCCTGCAGCCGACACAGCAGCATAAATGCACTGTTTGTTGTTTCTTTCCACAGGTCCCTGATAACTTCCTGCCCCCCGTTCCCATCACGTCCCCCATCATGAACCCGCTGGCAGATCCGCAGTCCCAGATGCAGCAGCCTCCAGCTCCGGCGCCACCGGCCAGTGCACCCACCTTCCAGCTGCCACACGTCCCTGCAGGGCAGCCGGTGCTGCAGGGTGGCTGCCCACCTGCTTCCCAGCCCCTGGGGCCAGCCAGCATGCCACCCACTGCTTCCAAAACCAGTACGGAGGGGGCCCCCGGGGCTCCCATTGGCAATGCTATCCAGGTAACATAGCTCCATCACTGCACCCATTTGGTTTGTACATCAGCGGAGGCTGTTGGCCTGGCATTTCTTATACCTCCAAAGTGTACTGCAGAGTTTTTAGTCACTAGCTTTGCACCACACTGTCATTTTGCTACTGTAATCACCTAGGCACTATCTCTTGGCAGTTAATACTCAATATGGACCAACAAGGTGTTTTCTTTTGCAGTTTCACAGCTCTCCAAAGGGAGTGACAGCAGATGCTGATAATGTCACCTTCACACTCCCGGAGGGGGAGAAATAGGAGTTTTGCCAAGCTGGCTAATAATGCCACTTGGTTTAGTTGAAAACAACGTGCGGTCACAGTGACCTGGAAAAAGCCTCACCTGCTCTCTGTGTTTCTCAGCATGTGCAGGCACTGCCAACAGAGAAGATCACCAAGAAGCCCATCCCTGAGGAGCACCTTATTCTGAAGACTACATTTGAAGCTCTTATCCAGAGGTGCCTGCTGTCTGCCTCCGATCCGGTAGGTCTCTCTGGTGTTCTCAGAGCACCCCTGTGTTTGCGGGGATATTCTGGTACCTGCAGCTCATCCAGCTGCCAGAGCCTCCCCTGAGATAGCTGCTGCCTTCTGACAGCTGGTTTGAGCACCACAAGCAATGTGCAGGAAAGCTGCATGCACATAGAATGTGGCAACCTGGGGCCAAAGCACAGCCCAACTGCCCAATCACTTTGACTCTGGTCCTTACAGCCCTCAGCATGGGCAGAGCAGGATGATATTCTTTATGGGCAGGAAATTAACTCACTGCAGCCCCCTCTGCTGTTCTTTTCTACGGAGGAGGGTTGGAATTGGTTACAATTGAGGTTTTGATGTTGATGGTTAAAAAAATAAATAAGTACAAAGGGCTTTCCTTCTTTCTGTTAGGTGATCACTGTGGAGGCATGCCCTGTACATGTGCTTAACTGCTTCTTACTTCAGAGCAGGAAGCAGCTGGTATTACGCCAGGTCTGAGCCAAGGCTCACATACATGATAACATACCTCAGATTTTGATCTGTAAGCTGTGATTTGCAACAAACTCATTTCAAAAGGAAACAGCAGGTAGCAGAGAAGTGGAAGGTTATGAGCTTTAATGTGATCACTGAAGCTGGATAGGAAAAACCTCTTCTGTGGCAGTCAGTACTTCGTAAACGAGCCATCTGCCTCAAAGCTTCTCATTTATTTCCAGTGGTCAGTAAGTAACACACTGCCCCAAAGCCCAGATGCTGACTCTTCAGTTTGTGCCTGCCACATGCTGAAAGGTGGATGATGAAAGACAGGCTGGTGGTGTACTGAGGGCTTTGTGCACTAAATGTGCTTGGTCAGCAGCACAGACTCTTAACTGTTGTTATGGTGACTGGGAGCTGAGAGCAGTGGTTGTGGGAATATATCAAGCATACGGTGTCACTTCTGTGTTATGGCCACTGTGCAATTCAGCTGGCTCTGTAGTTTAGACTTGAGATCTGCATGTATGTACTCCTTTTCTCTGTGGATCTCAGCCCACAAGTTTCAGGGTGGCCTCACCCATGCACTCCTTTACAGGAACTTTTTTGAGGCCAAAGACCTTTCTTTGGACAGACATTACAAGGTTCAGTGGCCTTTGATTACTCAAAATTCTTTCTTTAAAGGTTAGGCTGTTGTGTGCAGGGATAGAAGTCATATACTGTGTGGACCCATTCACCTGTTTTTCCTCTGAGTGCCCCTTCTCCCCGACACAATGAAGGCAAAAGCATTCAGTTCACATCTGCACCCAAGAATTGCTTTTCTGCTCTGCCAACACTTTTTGCTTGCTTCTTAAATTTGATTTTCTTAGGTAGAGCAAGTGCTTCCAGCACACAGCAGTGAGAGAAACCACTCTGACTATATACGTAAGTTACTGTCAGAACAAATGCAGGCACTACTCAGTTACTACATTCCAAAAGGGACAATGGGAACAGGAAGTAATGAGTGAGGAGAACTACAAGTTTGTACTTCTTTCACCTTACTTGTTTTGGCTGGGTTGATGTGTTGCTATTTAGTAAAGACAATTTATTCTTCTTTGCCCTAGCTGGCCATCTGTAAACCAAAAATAGCATGTACACCTTTACACAGGTTTTGAAACAACTGTTCCAAAGTCATGTATCTGAGAAAGTTGGCCAATCCAAAAGAATTAGCCAGTTTCTTACCTGCTTCTCCTGGGGCATAAGTACAGTTTCTTCTTACTTGTCTCAGTTTCTTGGCAACATAACTACTGCTTGAGGCGTTTTCCACACATGGCCCGAGATAAACATGCATGCTCTTCTTTATGCCCTTTGCCATCAGAACAGCTTCCTTAATTTCCAGCACAGCAGACAGCCACTGGTCTTTCTTTATCCCAAGCTAGAGCATTCCCTTAGGTTTTGTTTTTCTCTCCGGGCAATTATTTAATCCAGGGAAACATTTCCAGTTGCCAGGGGAATGTCACTGTCCTAAGTGAAGATGGATTGGTGTGCATACTGATTTAGGCGTGCATTTGTGCACTGATGCCATTTCTATTGCTGTTGACCACCAACGTTTTTGTGCTTCTGTGACTGTAACCTTGATGCTTCATTACTGTTTTATTATTATGGATTTAAGCCTTCAATTCCGCTAGCTGTTTGTTTTAAAAAAAAACATGGAAGCACCAAGGATTTATAGGAACAGCTTGCATTAAGCTGGTAGGGTTTTTTTTCTGTTGACAGCAGAAGCTTACAAAAAGACTCTGGGTTTTACTAATCACATAATGAAAAATATTAGGATTTGCCATGAATGATGACCAGGTTGTATATACTTAGAATTCAGTGACTGTGCATGTGCCTTTAAGCTTTCTTTGACATTGCTGGATACTTGATTTCAGTAATAACTTTATCCATCTATCATACTTTGCCAGTAAGCCATAGAAAAAATGATGGTGGAACTCAGAATTCTGTCCATATCTTATATGCCAGTGGCTTTTAGGATACACTTCCACAGTTTACTGTTCCCTGTACCTAACTTAGAGCAGTTAAGTGTGGAGAACTACAGTGATATCATGTGGGGTTTTTAACTAGCAAAATCAGGGGAGAAAAGTATGGTGCAAAGAATTCAAACTATGTGTTGGGAAAATGTTGTTGAGAAAGGACTTTATGTTCTGCGTGGGCCCTTTGCAATGATATCAGATCAGTATGGTGTTCTTAAAATCACTGTGGTTTATCTATTTCTTGCAGCAAACCAAGCGGAAACTAGATGATGCAAATAAACGCCTGGAGTTTCTGTATGACAAGCTAAGGGAACAGACAGTAAGTTCTGGTTTACTTCCTGGCACCCCCAGCCTCCCATCAAATATTGTAGGTATGGTCAAGAACTTCATCAGTGGTGTGGACCCCTCTGCAATATGTAGCAGGGCTTGTTCTTTCTTCAGAAGCGTGCTTCAAATCCGTGTATTGTATGCTTCCATGGCAGGGGGTTTCGAACTAGATGATCTTAAGGTCCTTTCCAACCTTAACTATTCTATGATTCCATGTATTTCCCAGAAACAGCTATGTATAGTACTTGCTATGCAGACCTTAGTGTTTTTGGGTTTTGTCATGAATTTTATGGTGCTGTGCAGGGACTGTGCTGACCCAGAAAGCAGAGCTCCTTGCAGTTGGAGGCATTAGGTGAATGCATCCAGAGGGTCCCTGTCCCCAGCTGCTGGTAGAATGGGCCAACAAAGCAAGTTCCCCTGCTCCCACCAGGAAGTGAGGTATGCAACATGGGGTCTAAAAGAGACAAACCAGAAGATTTAGGTGTTGGAGGCTCCCTGGCTTCACTGGAAGGGAGATGTGCAAGTACTGCTGAAAATCTGGTAATTTTTCCCAAGTGTTTCTGGAGGTCTCTGGCAGAACAAAGGAGTAGGCTTAGAGCTCTTAGTACGTTAAGATTAGATACTGGTCAGGCCATCTTTTCTGAGCAATGAACTTTATGCAAAGGCTTGAAAGCTCAGTAGGTCTTTCATGTGCCAAAGTCTGTCAGGGCAGGTCTCATACCTCAAGGGATTGCATCCAGGAGCTAATAGTGAAGGCTAGCAGGGCTTCACAGTACTGCAGAGAAGGTATGTTCTGGTTGAAGTCTGCTGTTACTGTTCCCAATGTGGTAAGCTCAGGAGATGGCTATCTTTAAAGGAACCAGTTGGCGCGCTTTGCTGAGGGCCAGATGTTACAGTTGGGATTTTTCTAGCACTTGTGTATGTGCTGTTTGTTTCTTTCTGCTGACCTGCCTTGCCTGGCTTCCTTGCAGCTCTCTCCAACCATCGTTACCGGTTTGCACAGTATTGTGAAGAGCATTGAAACCCGCAACTACCAGGAAGGACTGAACATCCACACACACATAGTCAGCACCAGCAACTTCAGCGAGACCTCTGCTTTCATGCCTGTTCTGAAGGTTGTCCTCACCCAAGCCAACAAGCTGGGTGTCTGAAGGAACCCTGCATTCGCAAAGCCCTGAGGGTTGCTTTTCCAAAGAAGTGCATTTCTACAGCAAACATGCAGGAAAAACGGACCAAATGCTAGTTCCTCACGGCATGTCGCAGTAGAGCGCTGACAAATGGCATTACACTCTCCCTGCAAAATACTTTGTTCTAGGAGGGCCATGGAGCCCTGGTGCTTTTCTTTTATTTTAATCTTTTTCCCCATCCCTAACGATTCTTGTCTACAAATAGTATATTTAATGAATTATGCCCCATATTGTCAATTTTTAGATGCATGTTATCCTGCTCAACAGTGGCTTTTAACAACGGGTATGTGTTAAAACAACAAGATAGGTTGTGTATCAGACCCTAAACCAGATTATTGCCTTCCAGCAGATTAAAGAGTCTGATTGTATTATAAGTGTATTTGGTCTTTCATTTTATGAAGCTGCTTGCAGTTCTCTTATTACCATTTACATGTTCAATAGCTTAATTTTGCACTGGGGGCAAATGAACAAAATAAAGGCTGATGTGATATTTTCAATAAATGCTAATTTATTAAAATGTGTCTTTATGAAGTGCAACTTGGACATTCTGAAACCAGAGTACAGTGGGCAGCTTTCTGTTGCAACCTAGGCATGAGGAAGGTGTCATTTTACCTCCATGCCCATCGCTAAAAGCTGTTGTTTAGCGTTTATACTGAGTAAGAGATTTATATTTCAAAGAATGGTTTAGCAAGGATTCTGAACACAGCTGCGTGTTCTTTAAAAGCTCAGAGAAGAAATAATGCAGAGTGGTTTAAGCCAC
Organism: Agapornis roseicollis; assembly: GCA_002631895.1. Taxonomy (NCBI): domain Eukaryota; kingdom Metazoa; phylum Chordata; class Aves; order Psittaciformes; family Psittacidae; genus Agapornis; species Agapornis roseicollis. The sequence goes on along the minus strand of NDXB01006567.1, from coordinate 6,620 downwards.
CCATACAGACACATGGATATTTTATGTGTAAGCAAGGTGCAGATTGTTTCTTGCAGTCTTCCTGAACCTGAAGCTTGCTGCCTCTGTTAAACTGTGAGCGTGCTTCTGATGGTGATCGGCAAGTTGGGTCAGGTGAGTTTCACAGTGTTGTCCTTTCCTGCGGCACAGCTGGAGCTGGTTCTAAGTCTAGGAAGAACAGCAGTGGAAGGAATGTCCAGGGTTTGGGGCCTTTTTTGTTTTTAAAAAGGTAGTTCTGCCCCAAACTACCTAAAATATCAGTGCCTGTGGCATGGAGGTTTGGCAGTACATACTGGAAAAAATATTACAAATAACAGTGCAAATCATTGCTGGCTTCTATGACTTAAACTGATTATGAGCTACAGATTTGTCAGGCAGAACTGTTCCATTCCTCTGGGAAAATTGAGTTTAATTTTTTTTTCCTTCCAGCCTTTTCTAAATAAGCTTTTATAATTGGTGATCATAAAGCACCAATTCGGACTGGCTTTGTTTCAGGAGCTTAAAAACACAATTGGAGAATTTTTTCCCTTCAATCTAGGCTATAGGTTTCTAAACAGCATTATATTGTATTCCACTCCTGTCAGTGGGAAGGTTCAAAGATATCCTTCATTTATCTTTGCCCAGCAGACTCTGGTATTGGCAGAATCGCATCAAAACCATGAAGTTTGTTCATCCTGCCAGGAGCTGGTAGTAAGGAAACGGCAGAATACCTCAGTGGGAGAAACATTCAGTTCACCAGCCCCACTCCTGAGTGCTGGGACCACATAATCTACTCAATGTTGCAGCACTTCCTTGTGCAGATGAGAAAGGGTGCTTCACCTTTTCTCCCCGGGAGTGCTTCCTGCATGCTTGAGATGAAATGCTGGGGCGCCGATAACAGGAAAGACAGGATAAAAGCAGCTGCACAGAAGCAGGAATGTTACCATCTGCAGCAAAAGCAAAATTCCAATGGCTTAACTCCCTGGGATCTCTGCACGCATGGAAAAATCTGCTGTACTGAACTTCAGTATTGGTGCCTCAGAGCAAAGGGCATGGTGCAGCCACAGGAACTTACAGCCTTGTCTCAATTCAAAGTGGGAAAGAACAGATTTTAGATAAGGGATATTTCAAAGGTAAATGGGAATTTAAACCCTCAGTAGGGTTCGCATAAGCCTTCATGATACTTGCATCCATGTAAAAGAGTATGCCAAATGAGAAGGGATTCAGCAAGGCACATAGATGCTGGTGACCAAAGAGTTTAACAGGAAGAAACTAAATAAACTGCTTGCTCAGCTAGCGAAGAGCACATGGAAATCAGGCTGACTGGAACTAAAGGGCAGTGCTAGCATGAGAACAAATGTGATATGAGCTGGCCACAAGTAAGCTTGGTCTGGAAATTAAAGTCAAAATGGGAAACACTGGGGTTTTTTTCAGTGGGGTGATAGTATCTTTGGGTACTGTCATGATACATCATCTCCCTGGACTCTGCACATCAATAATCACTGTCCTCAAGAGCTTGGGACTGGAAAACTGCACTGCCTAAGTATGTAACACAAGTGGATGTGGAAATCTGCTGTTTCTCTCCTCGGAGCAGGTGCGATGAATAATAATAGTTAACTAGTTATGCTGCCGTCTGTTCATATCTTCAGGGAATGCCAAGCAATTAGCCACCCATCTGATGTTCTAAATGCAAATGGCCATCTTTGTTTACAGAAGGCAATGAAGCCCTGCCAATTTACAGTGGTAAAGAATTTGGCCCCAAAGCCTAATTTTGATCTCGTGAAATGAGAAGATTTATACCATGGTGATAATGCCAGCTGAGCTACTCTGCTTTGCAGCCCCCTCAAGGCTGCAGAATTACCAGGAACAGGAATGGAAGGAAACCCAAGGATACAATCTGCAGCAGCGTGGGTCTTGTCCAACAGCAACTGGCACACGGAGGTATCCTGCTACTGCAGTTATCACCATCGAGGCAAAAGCACCAGGAGGAGAGTTTGTGGGAAGGGGCAGAGTTAATGCAGTTCTGCTGCCGAGGCAGATAAGCAGGAATGTAACAGGGGCAGTACTGTGGGCAGAACATCTAAGCACAGCACTTGAGTGAAAACCTTTTTCTGCCTGTAAAGCTTTGTAATGGATTTACCTTGGTTTCGCTGGCGGAAGCCCAAGGTCAGCATTACACATGAATGTTGAAGATTGTATTTTAATCACTGCAGCATTTCTAGCCTGTGCCATATTTACATCAGATTTGTTCTGTGTTGTGCCTTGTGGGTAACACAGTTCCCTAACATACAGATTAGGAACATGGGTTTACTGTTTAGTAACCTTGTTTTCTCTGCCCAGAAGCAAGCATTACACTAGATTGATTGAGCTATTAAGAGAGAAGGGAAGGAGATCATGCTGCCATAGCTGTTTATCCCCCAAAACTATGGAGGGGAGAGGGCATGTTTTGGCAAGCATAGCAAAACAAAAAGAGCAGTGGCACCTCTCCACAGTCCTGCGGGCTTCCCTCAGCTCTGTCATCACCCTCACCACTATGCTGGTACTTGGCTTCAGCACCGCGAATGTCACTGTGTTGTCAGCCTGCCTGGAGACGGTTATGCCTGAGCGGGGAAAAGAAAGGAACTCCTAGGACAGATGTTTCCCTCTTCTATCCCTGCACCACATCTGCAATCCCATGTGGCTTGGCACCCACCAGGGCTTGCTGATGTGAGCTGTGTTAAGCATCCACTGCAAAAATGGAGCAGCATGTATAAAGCCAGGAATGGCTCAAAGCTAAAGGGTAAAACAGGCTTATATGGCCAAACATCTGCCAAACGCCTGATTCTGCCTCCCCTCCAGGGGCTGTTGAGCATCCCATTGGGGTGCCTGTGCCAAGCTGAGTCGCTCAGCCTTGAATGAAAGCCAAGTCCACTGTCAAAGTATAGTGGGGACTGTAATAAGTAATGTACTGATACCAGGAACAGCTTCAAAGTGTGCAGGCTTAAATGGGGGAGCTCTGGGTAATCTCCCAGCCATGATGTGCTGCATGCTGAGTTTGTCATTCCTGTTTCCTCTACTAGTGGGGTGCATCAGACAGATCTATCACCAAATGGACCAGCAGGATCTATGTACATGTAATGCAATCCTTGCTCAAAAGAGGTTAAAGCCAATTAAAATTCTTATAAGCTTTAGGGCTGCAAGTTAGCCAGGAGAGAGCCTAATTAAGAGAAGATTTATCAAGGAGCACCCTTAAAGGCAGCTGCAGCTGGCCTCATCAGTAAATCTGTGCCTGCCTGGACAGCACAAAGGAGATTTCTTGGGAATCTGTTGCTCAGCTGCTTTGCCAGGTACACATTCACTATGTGAATTCACTTCAATGCATAAACATTGAGCGCATATTTCTTGTCCCTCTGATATTTTAGGCTTTGTTTCCTTCTTTACCACTTAAGGCCTTCATTTGAAAAATGCTTTGGGGTTATTACTTCATTTTTCATGACAAGAGAAAAGGAAAATAATCAACTCTTGTCAACATTTCAAATAGCTTTGTGTTGAAGTGTGATAGTAGTGGGCACCAGTCACATTAAAATGATACTCTGTGTTCTCATTGAGGCCCTTAGTGACATGGTTTAGTGGCGTACTTGGCAGTCCTGGAGCAATGGCTAGACTTGATGCCTACCTATTAAGCAGCCTGGTGCAGCGTTTCAGCCAGGTTCAGAAAGGCACTCTCTCCCAGGGGGAATCGCACCCTTGCATGCTGCCTGCAAGCGGATTTGAGCTCACAGTCCAGACCTCTCACCCATCAGTGAGATTTGGGTAAGACTTGTGCTGGAACAGAAAACAGTGAAACTTCTTTGAAGTTAATTAGCTATAAGCTAACTAACTTATAAAGGTAGCACCAAGGGCTACGTACTGGTAAACCTAGACTGCAGCTAAATGTCAGGTGCCTCTTTCAGCTGTACAGAAAAGGCATTACTGCAGCAGAAAAGGCCAAACTTAGCAAGGAGACAGATAGGCACAACAGTGGAAAGTCCATCTGGGATTGCCAGAAAAGGCAAGATGTGCAGAGATGAGAGAGGCTGTAACTTTTCTCCCCAAACACTGCCTTGAATTCTCAGTTCCAGCACGCCTGCAGTCACTACACCTTCTCTGCTAAGTGCAGCAGCCAAAACCAAGCAGTTCCCAGATCTCTGAACTACACACAGGCATTCTTTTTTTGGACTCAATCCTTCACTTTTAGAAATATGAACCCTGGAGTGTTTACTGAGAAAACTCCCTTTTGAGTTTGTTGCTGTTTTGGTTGCAGCTTCTCAGTTTTTTTCTCTAGGCGACTCTGGCTCACAGAAGGTTTGTTATTTTTTACCACGGGAAGCAGGAATCAGATTTGAGAAGTCTTTTCTTTGAATCTCTGGTACTAGCAGTCCAGATCTCTCTCTGTGGTACATAGTGCTGGCATCATGATCTACACAGCTGGGTAGCTTTTTAAAAGAGATGTTTCCATAGCATCACATCCCAAAATGCGCTGCTGCCCACAGCCACTGCAGCCAGCCTGGAACAAACTGATGTTGTCACTGAAGTGCCGCTGGCTGAGTGGTGATTTCTGGGGTCAGTGGAACAGCAATGGCTCCATTCATGAGGAATAACACCATGCAGTGACATTCTCAAAGGGGTGACTTTGGTCTGGCTTGGGCTTCATCTGCTTCTCCACTGGAATCAGCAACTCCATGAGCAGTGGGGACCCCTCTGGTCCCAGGTCAGGTGGGCTGGGTACAGGACAATGTTCCCCTTCCAGTTTTCACAAGCTTTCTCTGCATGTGACCAGCTTTGCTAGGACAGGAGCATGAAAGCTTTTCTTTCACAGAAGACACCAAACAGTGCTGCCTTAAACATCAGCACTGCCTGGACCCAGAGGACATCCAGCCACATTTGCCATGTCGTCTTTGTTCACCTGCTTTCCATGCTGTGAACTGGAAATAAAAGTAGGGTACGAAATTACAGTACTGCATGCAAAGATAGCATTGCATTAATGCACTCTGGTGGCAGAGGGAGCCTTTATGGGTGCATTCATCAGTGACAGATTAGTTGGAAATCTCGTTGCTTGCTTCTTGCCATGCATCCTGGTCTCCTTATTTCCTTGCTGCCTGCTATCAGTCCCATTTCACTTGCTCTGAGCCCTGACCTTTGTCCACTAAGCACTTAGGGCAGCATGCCTGTATGAGCTGTGGTATACAGAAGTGAACTTGGTCTCTGCAGTTTGCTCTTGTAAGCCTGAGGGTCACCCATGACACAGTGTGCCTGGGAGCAGCCAGTGTATGAGGGATGTGGGGCCTCTTTCTGCTTTCAGACATTGAAAGATGGAAGTCATTAGAGACAGTCCTCTCTTCTGCCTGCTCCCAACATTGTATTGCGGAGTCCTAAAAGTAAAGTGAGTATCACATACTAAATCGGTAGTAGGTACGCTTCAACATAGTCTGACAATTGACCTTGGGTGTGCGGAGGAAGTCAGAGCACCCCACAGCAATGGAAAGACACTGCAGGCTATAAATCATGGAGGAGTCAACCCCCCTGAGGGGAGGAGGGCTGCTGGCACAACCATGCTGCTCCCTCCTGTCCTCACAGAAACATTCAAAGCTAAACAAAATGCCTTGTGGACAGACATTTTATCCAGAATTAGCATCTGGTTCCCACCTAATGACTTAAAACCCTCTGCACGCTACTGGTGTGAGATGTTTCCTGCTCCACAGCAGGTAAACAGCCTCACCAGTTAGAGTGAGCTACTCTATGTCCACTGCTCCTCTGTGCATCTGTGTCACCCTTCAGACACTGGTGAACTTGCCATGAACAAACCCCATGCTGGCACTTCAAGTAACATGAGCTCCTTCCTCTCCCGCAGCAGCTTGCAGTGAGAGGCTGCAGCAGCCTGTGAGGGAGAGCATCCCCAGGAAACCACATGTGAACACTAAAACCTCAGTCTGTGGTGGGGCAGAGCAAACAAGAAGGGTGGCACACTTCATTTGGGTAGACACCGGTGGTAAAAATCTTGCTGTTATTTGGCTTTCAGTGCCCACCTTGTTACTCCCGGTGTCACCCAAATCCAGGAAATAAACTCCCTAAACAGAATGACAGGTTGGAAAGTCGGCATTACTTTATTACAGTATGGGTTCATGGGGGATTGCACAGCCTATAACACAGGCCAAGAAGAGACAGTTTACAGCTTATATGCCACTATTATATATATTCATTCTAATTCTGTGAAGCACCCAGCCAATTCTCGTTACTCATCACATATGTAGTTAGGATAGCTAAGGTGCAGTAGCTGGTAAGGTGAATATGGGGAGTGTCTCTATGGGCTGTGGTGGTCATTTGGGGAGAAATAGCCCCACTCATTTTACCCTTTCTTGGAAATCCATGAGTTAAGGACATTGGAGCGCATGTTCAATCTTGCCAATTAATTACATGTTCTTGTTTGGGTTCATTTACAAGCCTGAGAGGCTCCTTGAGCAGTTTTCTTTTGCAGCTGTTTACCTGTTTCTCAGGCCTTGTCGACAGCAGGAAGGTGTGGGCCTTTGAACATGCGTGTTCTTCAGTGTGCGCTTGCAGCCCAGAAAGCAACCGTATCCTAGGCTGCATCCAAAGGAGCGTGACCA
>NDXB01006566.1:0-13661 GCA_002631895.1 Agapornis roseicollis | reverse complement strand
GGGGGGGGGGAGGAAGTGAAAAAAAAAAAAAAAAATTCCTTAACCAGATGCTTAACTCCCTGATGCCTTTCCTGCATGGACCTTTTATGACATTACATGCAATCTGACATCTGACACTTCCTTGCTTCTTTATAGCAGAAAATGGTGCCAGACATATGCAGTAAAGTCTGCAGTGAAGCGCTAGTTCATGGGCACTTAAAGGAGAAGATACAGCATAAGGAAACCTGTGGAAATAGTTACTAACTGTACTGGGGTTTCTGGCAAGATTTTAGTAGCAAGGGTGGTTTCTGTGAGAAGCTGCTAGAAGCTAGCATCAGGTGGTTCCAAGATGGACCCACCACTGGCTAGCATCAAGCCCATCAGCAACAGTGGTAGCACCTCTGGGAAAACATATTTAAGATGGGGAAAAAAAACCTGCTGCGGAACAACAGCTTGGAGAGAGGAGTGAAAACATGTGAGAGCAACAACTCTGCAGACAGCAAGGTCAGTGAAGAAGGAGGATAAGAGGTGCTCCAGGTGCCAGAGCAAAAAGAACCCTGTAGCCCATGGTAAAGACCATGGTGAGTCAGGCTGTCTCCTTGCAGCTCATGGAGGTCCATGATGAAGCAGATATCCACCATCAGCCCATGTAGAACCCCATGTCAGAGTAAGGGAATGCCTGAGGGAGACTGTGAACTTGTGGGAAGCCAACATTGGAGCAGTTTGTGAAGAACTGCAGCCCGTGGGAGGAAGGACCCACATTTCAGAAGTACATGGGGACTGTCTTCCACAGGAAGGTGCCCATGCTAGAGCAAGGGAAGAGTGTGGAAGGAAGAAGGAGCAGCAGAGACAATATGTAATGAACTAACTGCAATCCCCATTCCCCATGCCGCTGGGGGGAGGAGGTAGAGAAATGAGGAGTGAAGTTAAGCCCAGAAAACAAGGAAGGGGTGGGAGGAAAATGTCTTAAGATTTAGTTTTTGTTTTTTCATGATCTTACTCTTATTTGATTGTTAACAAATTACACTAATTTCCCCAAGTTGAGTCTGTTTTACCCATGACAGTAACTGGTGAGTGATTTCTCCTGTCCTTATCTCAACCCATGAGCCTTTTGTTACATTTTCTTTGCTATTTTCAGTTGATGAAGGGGTTTGATAGAGTAGCTTTGGTGGGCACCTGGTATCCAGCCAGGGTCAAGCTATGACATTAACCATGTGTGATTACAAGCTCCTACCAGACCATGAGTGATTTGGAGTGGGGGGTGGTGAGTCATGGTAATACTCTAACAAAGTGGCCAAAAAGAAGAAAATCAATCGTGTTCTTTAAAGTCCTAATATGCAAATTTCATCAACAGTAATGTAAGAAGTTTGACTGCACAGAAGCATCGTTTTTTTTTATAAGCTGTTCTTCAAGCCNAAAGAAGAAAATCAATCGTGTTCTTTAAAGTCCTAATATGCAAATTTCATCAACAGTAATGTAAGAAGTTTGACTGCACAGAAGCATCGTTTTTTTTTTTTATAAGCTGTTCTTCAAGCCGTATCTTTTCTCCCAGCTTGCTTGCAAAGGGGAGGAGGGAAGGAATTGAAGTCAAAATACTGTAGCTATTCAGATTGCAAGTCTTGTTAGGTTTTTGTCATGTTTGCTTTGGTAGGACTGTCAGTGGCTAATCGATCAAGCCTGCTTAGGACTACTAAATGTATTTAAGTTTGTCAAGGGCATTGTAGCTTATGATGGGCTGCCTTTTATGTAGCTATTATAAACCCACTGTCATCAATTTGCAGAATTTTGCAAGTCTCATCCTGTTTCATCATTATCTTAAATCCCCAGCTCTCAATTCCATGTGACAACACGAGAATCTCAGGATTCATTTTAAAAGTAGCATGAGTTTCAGTCCTTGTAGGGCATAGAGAAAAGTTCTTTCCCCCTCTTTTGAAAAAGAACCCCACATTCTGTTATTTTAAAGATCATAATTATTAAAGAAAACTCATCATGGTACTGCTTCTAAGTTTTGACCAAATTTCTAGTCTAAAAATATATTTAAAATAAGTATCTATTCAAGTACCAGCATTATATTTTCAATATGAACATATGCTTCTGCTGCTGAAATTCAGACTGATAAAAAGGAAAACGGTTGCATAATGTTTGTGAGAATCATTGCCACAGGAACTCATTGAGGCAAATACTACAGTTACTTTCTAAAGAGGAGTGAATAACTAATAGCATTGCTAAGAATCCATGCCTATGCAAGCTAAGATGATAACAAGGTAATCAGATTTCATGCTTGAGGGTGTTAGCTAATCGCCTGCAGACTTTTGGCATTGCACAATTGGCTGAATGCATCTTGTTTATTTTTATGCTTGCTCTGAGACATCAGTTATTCACTGCCACTGTCAACTGCTTACTGGACAAGATGAAGTAAATGGTTTGTTCCAGCATGATGAACTCTATGTCCTGTAATAAATGTTATCATAAATATAGCAAGCCATCCATTTTAAGACATCGATAAAATGTACATTATAGTGTAATAACTGGTTAGTGGGCATGTGTACTGCTGCTCTCTACTGAATTACAGCCATAGGCAAGGGAATGACACTTGTTTTGTGTTTCTGACTCCATGGGGAAAAAAATTGTTACTTTCACTATCTGTCTGCTACCTTTGTGCTCAAGTAGACATCAGGAGAAGAGCAGGAAAAGATGTTTTGTTGTTTTGTTTTGTTTTTTTTTTTCCCCCGGAAGAAAAGCTAAAGAAAAAACATACATAATACTCTTATATTTTAGGCATGAAGGTGAAAAGACTCTTCTCTGACCATATCATCAGCTAGTCCCAACAGCACCTGGTGGAAAAACTTCTGCTTCCTTGTCAGCCATGTCCTTTATATGTAAGAGACCTCTGATCACTGGCACAGAGGGAAATAAACTGTTCCTCACTCTTTGAAGCAGTCATCTCTTCAAAGCCAAAAATGGTTCTGATCAAGATTAAGGTAAAGGGGAAAATAGAAATGTAAGGGCTTGAGAGTAAATATTCTGAAACTAAATACCCAGAATTTCAAAAATGAAAAAGGCTTTTAGTAAATAGCCTTCTTCCTACAAAGTAAAATAAACACTACAAATAGACATATTTCCTTTCTTGTTATTGCACTTGTTCTAATTCATTCCAGAAAGGTTGGACATACAAGTGATTTTTTCCCCCCAGCATTCAGCTGGGATGAAGAAAGGCACTCTTAGATGCCAGGATAGTAAAAACAAACCACTATTGATAGTTCTTGTCCAGTAGACAATACTCAGTAGCACCTAAAACAGTCTATAGGCACATGCATTTTAAAGCCAAGAAAGACAGTTGTTAGTTCCCCTAAGGTAAAATACCTAACCTTTTCTTAGCAGCTTGACATAATTTTTCAACTTAATAGTAAAATTTGTCCTTGATCAGTCACTATGTGGTAAAACTGAGTTTGACTTAGCCTCTTTAGACTACATATTGACTCAATTTCTTATACAGTATCTTTATGATATAAATTAACATATATTGTCTTTCCTGTTGTCCTGCTAACAGATAGATCACACAGACTTCACATATTCTAAGACACATTTAGAAATTACAGATAAAAATAAATGGCAGTGTATTTTCTAATAGTCTTGCACACTTCACTTTTAACTTGTCAGTTACATTTCAACAGGTGGAAGGTACTTCACCCTTTTAACAATATCCATTAACATTTTCTTGATTTAATTGTATTCCAACACATTGAATGAAATGTCTCTCAATTATCATTAGATAATGAGCAAAATACTATGCAAACAGGAACCAAACTGGCTACAGAAACTGGAGTGTTTTCCTTAACCTGTAATGTGTTATTCATTAGGTCTCACACAAAAAAAAATTATATTATTGATTTAATAACATGATTGATTTGAAAGCCAGGGGGCCAAACAACCTTTTGGAATGCTACATATTACCAATCGTTTTATTCTGTGGATAGTTGCAGAAAAACTTCTTCATATTGAGCTTCTCTCGTCTGGCAAAACATTAATTTTGAATTCAATCTATACCTAGTTCATTTTTTCCAGCTACTACTTAGACAGTATATAATACACATTTTCCTGCAATTTAGGACAATTTAGGTGAGTTAAAAAGCCATAGCTGAAGAAACCATTTGAAAATGTTGCTCTTCTTTTCAATAGTGCTCTATTATACTAGGCTTCTGAAGTAAATTGTAGAAATGAATATCCCAGAAAGGCACATCAAGCCCAGTAAAAGTATTTTAGCTGGTATCTACCATTTTGTCAACTGTTTGATGATCAAACATAGCTGTCTTTAAAGCAGCTGAATTTAAGGTACTGACAGTCTAGTCCCGCAGATTGGACCTGTGTTGTGCAGAATCACAGTGCAGGTGTAAACTGCCTATTCTAAAACATATTTAAAACAATATGGAAGTTGTTCAATGTATTTTTCTTTTGCACTGCTGCAAAAATGTGCAGGAGAAATGTAATTAATAAATTCTATTACTTGAGTTTACAACTTAATACACCTCAGTCTCTCAATGTTCTCTTTACCATTTCATTTTCTATTCTTTTATCCTCAGAAGAACCATACACATGCAGTTACCGAAGGATACTCAGTTTTCACAGTGGAATCTGTATCAAAACCCTAGGATATTATAAACATAACAAAGTATTTTCTAATGGACATAAATCATGCCTTCAGTTGGAGTCAGAAAGACAGTGTCAAATGACAAAGGACTTGGGTGATTTATCAGCTCACGCCTTCAAACACATCTCAGTAAACAACGCATTCATTTATGGGCAGCTAGCCAAGGCTGAGGTCCATACTGCCATTGATACCTGAACTAATTAGCCTTAAGCTAATTTGCATATATTTACACACAGATATTTTACTGCAGCACAGAGGCATGCACACAGATATTTTACTGCAGCATAGAGGCATGCACACATATGCACAGTATTAGCAAGAAGAAACTTGTTGCCTGTTTTGCTGAGCAGACACAGCCTACCTGCCACCAGCTGCCGCATGTGGAATGGCTTATTTAACAACACAACACAAAACAGCTGCTCTTGACTGCTCTTCTGCTGCAGGTACCATCTCTGAAATGACTGGAAAGTGAAAGTGCTTGTGTGGCCAGGTTCATCCCTTCAGAAATTCTACTGTAGCACAGCTACAGTACTGCAGATCCATTTGTATCTTACTGTGAGACAAAAGTGTTAGATTCAATGCACCTAAGTAGTTACAGGCATCTGCAAAGTTGTTTAACTCTTGTATACTTGGCTAACAATTGAGAAAAAGTCAATCATTTAATAAAAAACAACGAGAAAAGATACAAGCCTCCACAAGGCTTTCTCGGGCATATGAAGTTTCATCCCAAAAACAGCAGAAGCAACTCATTCGCCACTAATATTCAGGTAAATTCAGCCAAGAGTAATGTCGAAAACACAAAAGGACGTGTGTCAACAGTGGTAGCTAGGCATATACAAAATTCTCACTAGAACTGAATATAGCATCAGTTCTGTCATGCATTTAGTGCACTTGCCTTGGTGCTCTTGAGTGCAGTCAGTTAATAGTGACCTTTTAAGCTTCTGAATTCCCACAGCTTGAACTGAGAAGCCTCTCAGTTCATATAAGCTCCTCTTACTCCCAGTTTCAACTGCATCATACACCATTTCAAAAAAGGTACCTCTTAGGAATTAATTAGTAGCTTTGAATTTTACTCCCTTTGGAGTCTGTTAGAATCAAAATGGCTTACAATCACAATGCTTTGACAAAACTAGTCATTACATGTATCAATTTTTGCCAACCCATCCTTTAGACACAGAAATCTGCACCATAGCAGCCATCTTCTATTTGTTTGTGCTTTTTGGTTTGGTTTTGTTTTGTTTTGTTTTGTTTTTTTCCTAGGAAAGCTATAAAGCTGCACAACCCCATGTATTTTACCTTAAAAATTCCCTTTTCCAGTCAAGGCCTGAAAGGATAATGATGGGCTAGGGAGACAGTATTTATGAGATAAAGAGGCAAACCAGTCAAGCTGGAATATAGAAGTCTGCATACTTTAACCCTCACACACTTCACAAAAACTTATCTAGATCTGGATCCAAATTCTGCAGCTCAGTCTCTCTCTTCCTTGACTTTAAAAGCCTCTTTTAACTTAAAAAATTCTGCTGTGATAATAATGCTCCACCTAGTGGAACCAAAACCTTGATATAACACTATAGTACAAACTTGGAGAACTGCTCTCTCACTGCCTAAGCAGTCCTTTTTTCCAGTGATAAGAAAGAAGTGCTAGTGTGACAATTACAGTATAATGCCAATTTAAGAACATAAAATACTGTCATTTTAAAATATAGTGAACAAAAAGAACAAACCTTTTGGGCATCTGAGATAATTATGACTCTAGCACTATTTTGCTTACATTGACTCCATGATACAGATATATTTAAAATAGCTACTTCCGCAAAAACATTTCTTGATCATTGATTTTTTTTAAAGAGTAAGTAGAGAAGATCTGTCAGATCATGTTGTCTAAAACTAATATATTGCAGGTCAGTAAATTTCACCTACTTGTCTCAGTATCTTTTGTTTTATTAAAGCATTTTTGATTTTGTGGTAGTGCCTGGAGACCTCAGAAGGGGATTGATATCCCATTGTTCTTCATGTTGGGAACAAACTTAATGAAGAACTAATCTCCCCTTCGAAGTTCATATTGTGGTGTGATTTTTCTCATCACTCAGTATGTTCACAACTCAAACAGCAAAGTGGATATTTTTCATTCCAGAGGGCATTTCAGATGAAGACATGTATAGAACAGCAACAAGCCTTTAGGAGCCTCTGAGGATGAAGTGTGAGGTATAGTATAGAAAAATCATTCATTATGCCAGCCACTGGAAATACATCTGCAGTTCATAGTGACCTTCTATCTGCGAGAACTTGCACGTACACTAAATCAGTAGCAGGATCATGAAAGTTTCGACAAATTAAAAAAAAAAACAAAAAACCCAAAACAAAACAAAAAGAAAAACCAACTAAACCAAAACCAAACACAAACCCCACCTTTCTTACTGCATTACTGCAGTGTCTTGGAATTTTAATACTCCAAGTAGCCAATATGGGGAGCACAGTGAATAGGTTGCACAGCTGTCTGTACTGCAGAAAGATTTTTATTCATCAAGAAGGGTGACAGACAGATCCTACTGAAAATCAGTGAGAATTTGTGGTGCTTTCCTCCTCTGAGTATCTCTCTTCCTAGATTTTTACTGTTACACAAGGAAATGCTAAAACCAAACCAAAACAAAAGCTAAGCTAAGAATCTGTAGATCGTTATACATACGTATGTATGTATGCCTGTACACATACATCAGCATACTCCATAGTGCAAATCATGGACAGATTGGTGTCTGGGGTTTGTTCTCATTCAGTGATTTGTTTTCAAACAATGCTTACACAACCAATAAATTACATGACTTCAGAACAAGTGAGATAAAGAAACAGAAACCCGAAAGGATATTCAAAGCTCTCCAGAATAACATGCTTGTTTTTATTCAAAGATAATGTGTCTTCTCTTCTTTCCCTTCCATGTTCCTTTGTCCACCCTTCGTCCTCCTCAAAATACCCTCTTCAAGATCTCAAATCATCACAACTCCCTGAAGTAAAGGCAACATTTACAGAAAATATACATAAAAAGTGCTTTTGAGGCAGCAATTTCATCCTCATTAATGATATTTCTAGCCTAGGTTCATATTATATCTATCTCCTTCCATCAAGGTAACTGTCTTCAATATCAGTCATTTAACTTAACTCGAAGCTCACACAAGCCTGCTATGGGGCTACATAGCAAAGAAGATTTGACTCTGCATATAGAAATATGCAGGGGAAAATCACCATGAAGAAAGCTAGGGTATGAGCACTACTTTTTCTGCCCTAAGTCCTCATGGATATATGTGTAATATTCAGGAGGGGTGAGATAGCCTAGAACTTTCCCATTAAGAAACGCTACTGGTTTTGCACATCAAATCAACAATATGGTTAATAGTTACTATTGCTCTGAGGCTCCTGAGGTTTATTTCTACTTGTTCTAAAGAGTAATCTTGGTACAAAATCTGCCCAGTGCCAATGCAAAGACAGGCAATTTCTTTATGTGAATGTGGCATTGCTCCAGCCCACAAGGTAGAGAGTAAAGTTCAAGAAAAACAAATGCAGATGCCCTTTATTATAGGAAAACTGTGAACCTCACTTGTGAAACTTTCTTTCTGGCTCTCTCTGTACCAACCCTCAGCAGGCTGAACTAGCAGCAATGCACTTCAAGTCTTCAGCTCACATGGCACTATTCTACACATGTTACATGGATACACAAATATTACATGGATCTGAACTTCAGTTCCCTTTATACTGATTAAAATGCTGGAATTAGCACCTCTGCAGGCTTCCTGTTTCAACAAGGACAACAAGAACAAGTAACATTTTCCTTCTAAACTTTATTTGATAGGGAATGTTGCAGGTGATATTTATTTATTGGGTTTTCTCCTCATCTAGCCTAGCTGCCATGGTGAATTAGAGGGAACCAAAAGATATATGACTTTGTTTACTCTTATTCCTCTACGTTCATCAGTAGGGGCAGATAATTATAATATGAAGCACTGAAAAAGCAGAACCAAAGACACTGGATGTCCTTTAATTCCCTAGAGTTTTCTTAGCAGCAGACATTATTCCTGGTACATGTGAAAAAATCTTTTCCTACAGTTTAGAGAGATAGAAACCCTCCATTTTGTTTGCATTAACTGGAAATGCCTATCTGGAAACCCAAAGATGAAAAAAGTTTTGTTTCAAAATTGCCTGAAAGCTAAGGTATGAAAGGCCATACTCCTATAGCCTGTTTACAAAGCTAGGAAGGACTGGAATAAAAACCAGACATTGGTGTACTCAACCCACAGACAGGGAGCATAGCAGATGGAGAAAGCTGAAGCAAAAAGGCATGCCAAGTCATTTTACCTCCATGTCACACTTAATAGTGAAGAGTAATTTCTTGGACATTGGCTACTTCAAAATTACTTGCTCTGAACATTCACTGTATTTCTTGGGTGAAGTAAGTGCCATTTTGTCCCTGATTAATTTTACGGATAGAGAGAAACTAACTGATTATATAGGTACCATATTGATTTGTCTGCTGACATGCGTAATGATTTTAATTGTGCCTCTTTATGCTAATTACTTTTGACTAACAGTGCATCAATTCACGAGGATCTGTGCTTCACTTACTGTTGAATTTCAACCAAATATTTTAGTTTCTCATTCCGTTAAATTTGAGTGGATTAATGTAAGACATTCAACAATCAAAAAAGTTCAATAAACTGAGGAAAATGGAAGCAATTTAGGAAGCACAGCTACCTGAAATGAACATGTACACATCACAATGATTTGCAAACCAAAGCAAAGATAAAACCATCATTCTAAATCTGTGTGTGCTTGCTTCAGTTCAGCCACATGCTGAAGAACTGCAATAGAGGTAAATCTTTTTCCCAGTGTGCAGTCCCTTTTTCACAGCTCTTCCTGTTCTTTCCCAATGCCTCTCCCCAGCTGCTGTGATAGTTCCTAGAATTCAGTGCTCTTTTGTTCAGGTCTATTGAGATGCTGTCCAAAGGAAACTCAACCCTCAACCACTGAGACACAATTGCTATCTTCCCATCTTCTTTTTGTCAGCTGTCTGTATAGTTGGGTTTTTTTTTTTCACTTCTTGAGCTGCATGTAAAATGAAGATATCACTGTTTTTTTATCTACCTAAATGGTGTTCTATCACATTTTTGATAATTCGCTCATAATTCAGGTATAAAACTCCTCAAACCTCAGACCTTATTCACCATACAATAAGACAAAGGGATTCACCAGGAATTCATTAGGCAACTTACGTTTTTAGATTTTCTTATTGATGCACCTATGAAAATTGAGAGGTACTTGATATGCCTACAGTTTCCCTCATACAGGTTGTCTTCTTTATATAAATGCAGTGTAGATATACTTCGTAAGATTTAATACATGTGATATGCATGCATTCAGATGTTAAGCTGAACTTATGGAAAAACCCTTTACCAAATACAGTAACACAATAAGAATTTTTACACTAGTGGAAGATGTCTTAGCAACTATGGGCATAGTTATTTTTACTAACTTTGTCTAGATCCCCTAAGATTATCTTTATTATCATACATTATTTATTTTCTTGTTGCTGTTATTAACTTTGAATAGATAACTTTACCACTATTCACTCAATTTTATTAGGCCATTATATTTTTATTACCTTCCTAGTCTTTATTGTTATTGCCATCATGCAAATGGCTTGCACTGCAAACGTCTTCATTATCAGTAAAAATTGCAAGGAAACAGAGAGCTCTTCGGTCACCATTTAAAAAAAAAATAAATCATAAACTATGCTTGGTAACTCAGAAGACTGTATATGATGAACCAAAGCAAATACAGAACTTCCAGCAACCTTGAAAGAATAATCCAGGAACCTGTGGGTACTCTGCCTTCAATGTCAAAGAGAAAATTCACAGTAACCTGATTCCATCCCTTGAGACCACAGTCTAATAAGAGAAAGTAATTAGCCATCAAACTGGTATGCATTCTGTATCTTTATCATATATAACCTTTTATGCTCTTCTCTGTATCATTATAGGACCTGTGTCAGCTGACAAAACACATTGAACGCTATATAAGAACTTCTATTTTTATCAGTCATGCCTTATTATTTTTTTATTTGGTCAAGCGTGTATCTAATGTTTATTTTTTAAAAACTTAGTCTTGGACAGAGAATATACCATGTTGTAAATACACAGAAACTTCTGAAGAGCCATAGCTAAACAGCTACAGAAGGGGTTTAATATGCATGTTATGTGGAAGAGGCAAATCAGAACAGTTTTAACTATCTTTATCTGGAAGGGCTTTCTAATTTTCCTTGAATAGGTAATTGTTTATGCAGGGGTTCCCCACACTGATTAGATTTCGCTGAAGACTTCTTGTTCTTTGCTTTGATACTGCCACTGACTTAGTTCCTGTTTCCTGACCATAGCCTGTTTTTAGGGGTTGGTTTTAATTTGTTTTTTCTTTTGGGTTTGGATGGTGTTTTTTTCATTGATAGCAACTCATTCTGTAGCATGTCTTTTCTTTGACAAAGTTTATGTCTTTTATTGCTTAAGCAATAAAGCACACATTGAGTTAAATCATGGGCTTGTCTAATCCAATAGATTTTTAGTTTTTGAAGTCCCCTAACACATCTTTTCCCTTTTATCAGTTCCTTGAATCTTAGATTGTCTGTCATCTACAGATGATCTGAGATTTAGAACAAACACACACATGTCCTGTTAACTGCTATGCAATACACCTGAGTTCAAAACATACTTTAAAGCAGTTTTTGTAATTTCATCTCTACTCACGCAACTCAGAAACATCTGGGAAATCTATCTTCATATACTCCATATTATTGGTTGTCTGGAACAGCCCATGTATTTAATGTCATGTTTGAAATTTTTGATTAGCAAAAGGAAAAAAAAAAAACATATATAAAGCAACTTCAAGCAAAGTAAGAGTGTTCTTTTTATATTTTGTCTAGGTAAGAGCTAATGGGATCACACAATGAAGCAGGTTTATCTCTACTGTTCAATCACCTGTTATACTTTCCACAAACTAAAAGCCTTCCTTCTTCAGCTATTTCAAAAACCATTTACAGTGTAGAAATTTCACTTATGTTCCACTTTTTTAAACACAAAAACCACAAAAATCTCCTCCATTTTTTTTTTTAAAGCCAAACCATTCTGCATTGTTGAATAGTGGACCAGCAAAAAGAAAGCATTTTATACATGCTCTGGTGTCTCAAAAACTGATGAAAAGGACAATCATACTTTCAAATGGAGAGTGGGAGAAGGGGATAAGTGGAGAGAACATTCTACTATGCATATACTACTGTTGCCAGAGGGGTTTTTTTGCTCTTTCTGAGATTTTAGTATTAAGTTATTTAGTCTGCTTCCAAGGCCTTTCAAGCTGGACTCATAATAGTGAAGCTTTCCAATAGAAAGGATGTGTGTATAAAGGTCAAAAAAAAAAAATAAAAACCAACAAAACCAAACAGCTTGAAAGTTTGAAAGAATTCTAAAAAAACTTTCTAAAAAAAAAAAAAACAACAAAAACAAAAAACTTTAAAATTTTAAAAAAATTTAAAAATACTTTCTAAAAAAAAAAAAAACCAACAAAACCAAACAGCTTGAAAGTTTGAAAGAATTCTAGAAATACTTTCTAATAAAAAAAAAAAACACACACAAACAAAAAAACCCCACAACCTAAGAGAATGAATAACATTTTTATGTAGTAGAGCGTCCCATTTCGAAAAAGAAAGAATTCACTTGTGGATTTCCAGTTTACAAGGAATATAATTATCCCAAAATTGGTGTTATTGAAAATTTTACACTCTACTACAACCTCTCCATCCATCTGTCTTGAATATATATTGTCCACTTACTGTGGACCTTTTTTAAATATATCACACTAAATTAGTTAGCCTAGTACATCATATATAGAATACAGTACTAAGTGTTAAAAGGCCATTATCTCCAGAAACCAAATTTACAGCAGTATCCCATGTTATTTTCAGGCAGGTTATTTTATTTGGAATATTTTCAAAACTAATAGTTCAGTAAGTTTTGACTGGGATTCACTTATGAAATTTTTTATATCTCAGAAGTACATTGAAGTACTTTTAAAGTATTAAGTTTTTCACTGTCTCATCAAAATTAAAATATTTTTAATGGTCATACAAATGTTGTAACTGTCTTTACAGTTACTTGTCATACAGTTACTTGTCTTTACAGTCTTATCATACAACTGTTTCTTATCATTGGAATATAGGCTAGGCGTAGGATAGGATAGGATAATGATAGGATAGAACACATTATTTCAGTTGGAAGGGAGCTACAACAATCAGAGACTCCCTTTTTACAAGAGTCACGATGAGGGGTAATGGGCAAGAAGTTACTCCTGGGGGGATATGACTGGACACAAAAGGAAAATTTTTCGTGATGAGAACAGAAGCCATTGGAATAATTTCCTCAGGGAAGCGGTGGATTCTCCAACACTGGGCACCTTTAAGATTCTGCTAGGCAGGGTGTTGGGATGTGCAGTCTAGGTCATGTTTTGCCTAGAATGGTTGGACCAGATGATGCTTGAGGTCCCCTCTAACATGGTAGTCTATGTTTCTATGATCTAGTCCAACTTCGTGACCAATTCAGGGCTGACTAAAAGGTAAAACATATTGTTAATGGCATTGTTCAAATGCCTCTTCAACACTGTCAGGCTTGTGGCATAGAACACCTCTCCAGGAAGCCTGCTCCAGTGTTTTACCATGCTCCCAGTAAAGAAATGCTTCCTAATGTGCAGTCTAAACATCCCCTGGTACAACTTTGAACCATTCCCACATGTCCTATCACTGGACACCAGGGAAAAGGTCTCTTCAATCAGTTTATCCCTCTCCACCCCCTTAGGAAGCTGCTGAAAGCAATGAGGTCACCCCTCAGCCTCCATTTCTCCAAACTAGGCAAGCCTAAATTCCTCAGCCATTCCTCTGGGTTTAATGCAAAACCTATGGAAGTGTAGTAGTTTGAACCCAGCCAGGCAGCACGTTCACCCACTCAACCCC
>NDXB01006565.1:5171-16904 GCA_002631895.1 Agapornis roseicollis | reverse complement strand
TGAGGTGTCCCTGCCTATGGCAGAGGGGTGGGAACTGGATGATCTTAAGGTCCTTTCTGACCCTGACTATTCTGTGAGTCTATGATTCTATGAAACATCAAGATGGAACACCAAGAATCTAAAATATCTTTTCTAAGATGGGATGTGGAAAGGAATAGAGAAACCTTTCTATATGGAGAGAGTTTGTCACCACTGAAATACAATCCCATTTGGGAAGGGAATGGTGAAAGTACGGGGATGGCTTTTCCCTGATACAGTTGGTTGCTGGGCCCAGGCATCTGCATGTGGCACTCTGGGCATCCTAAGGGAGATTTGATTCTCTATTTGTATTCTGTGCATTTTGGCTCAAAAAGTACTTTCAATAGCAGCATGGGATATTAAAGCCTATGGTAAGAAACTGGTTTTTAGCCTTTGCTTCCAGATGGCTGATTTTATCATCTGATGTGTTGTAAATCAGAGATCTTCTGTAGCTGGGACCATTAACCTCTGGTTTCAGTGGGTGGTGTGCAATGGTTAGAAGAAACCTTTATGTGTGTATTGTGTTCTTTCATAACATTCAGCTCAACCCTTTACCTTCCACTAGAGCAGGTTGCTCCAAGCCCCATCCAAACTGGCCTTGCAACATTACCAGGGATGGGGCAACCACAAATATGCTGATATGAACGAATGTATATATGTATATTCCTTCAATGAGTGTGTATATATGTACATATATATGTATGTATATATATGTATATATATATGAGCATATCTATATATACTCATTCAGGCATGTAAGGCTCAGACAAGGGGGAATGGCCTTATACTGACAGAGGGGAGATTTGGATTAGATCTCAGGCAGAAGCTCTTCCCTGTGAGGGTGCTGAGGCGCTGGCACAGGGTGATGGCCCAGAGAAGCTGTGGCTGCCCCATCGCTGGCAGTGCTCAACTGGAGTGTTGGAACTGGATGATCTTGAAGGTTCCTTCCAACCCAGACCATCTTATGGTTCTGATACATGTGTTACAGAATAAATATTTACAGATTGGGTGACATAAATGCTTAAGGTCACAGAAGACATCAAAGGGTTTCTGTTTCCATTCTTTTCTGTGTTTTGGGGCAGTGATTTATGCCACAATTTAATGTTTGATTGTGTCTTTATAGCTGAAAACTGCTCAGGTTACTGCACGTGTGCTCACTGTCTGGAGCAGCCTGGCTGTGGTTGGTGCACGGATCCAAGCAACACCGGCAAAGGGAAGTGCATTGAAGGCTCCTACAGAGGTCCGGTGAAGATGCCAACCCCATCCTCAACAGGGAAACATAGCTTGGAGCCCGTCCTTAATGTCAGCATGTGTCCTGTGGAGAACAACTATAATTGGTCCTTTATTCAGTGTCCAGGTAAATGAGCAATGTTTAATTGTTCAAACAATTCAGCCATGGCAACAATTAAATGTGAGGGGAGAGACTTTCAGACTGTTGTGTTGTCTGTGTTCCCTCCTGTTCCTGGAGGGACAAAAAGAGCTTGGAAGACAAGGAAGAAATAACACATTTTGAGGTGGAAGGAGTTATGCAAGTGTCTGCAGGGGAGCTGAACGGAGACTTGCTATGCATTACTGCAGTGAAATGTTCCCTCTCCCTGCAAACCTTTACTGAGTTGTAACTTTAGTTTGCTTATTTAGAATCGTAGAACCATAGGATGGTTTGGGTTGGAAAGGACCTTAAGATCATCCAGTTCCAACCCCCCTGCCATAACCAGGGACACCTCACACTAAACCATCCCACCCAAGGCTTCATCCAACCTGGCCTTGAACACTGCCAGCGATGGAGCACTCACAACCTCCCTGCCCAACCCATTCCAGTGCCTCAGCACCCTCACAGCAAANCACCCAAGGCTTCATCCAACCTGGCCTTGAACACTGCCAGCGATGGAGCACTCACAACCTCCCTGCCCAACCCATTCCAGTGCCTCAGCACCCTCACAGCAAAGAATTTCTTCCTTAGATCCAATCTAAACCTCCCCTGTTTCAGTTTGAACCCGTTCCCCCTTGTCCTGTCACTGCAGTCCCTCATGAAGAGTCCCTCCCCAGCATCCCTATAGGCCCCCTTCAGATACTGGAAGCTGCTCTGAGGTCTCCACGCAGCTTCTCTTCCCCAGCCTGAACAGTCCCAATTTGGCTTAAGGTTGTTATTTGGCTTGGGGTTGTTGGAAAACAAGGCAGTTCTGTCTCTGAAGGGTGATTTAGCTGTTAGTAATGCTCAGGGGGATTCTGAAATAACACTTCTGACACCAAACGTATGGAATGAAATTACATGGACTGCTGCTAAACCCTTTCTTCCCCATTCCTCTTTGTAAATCTGTCCCACCAGCTGCTTCCCATCTTGTCGTTCCAGTATGCACATAATGTTTTTGAGTTCAGTTTTCCATGTATTGCTTTAAATTTCATGTTTCCAAAACACCTTTCTGAGTTCATGGGTCTCTAACAAGGCTGCATGAACCTCTTTGGGAGGTGCATGTGATGGTTTCATTCAGGCTCTGCAGAGCACGGAGCTCTGAGGATCTAAATAAAGCACTATATTTGAGCACAGCTCCTCATCCTTTCCTCTTTCCTGCAGCCTGCCAGTGTAATGGGCACAGTAAGTGTGTCAATGAAAGCATCTGTGAGAAGTGTGAAAATCTGACGACTGGCAAACACTGTGAAACTTGTATCTCAGGCTACTACGGTGATCCTACTAATGGAGGAACCTGCCAGCGTAAGTGATGCCTTAAATCTTCCTGCACTGAAGTCTTTGGTGTTTCCTCTCTTTACTCATTCCACTGCTATCTTAACCAAAATTCTACCCTGATAATACACGATGTCTTTCCTGCAAGCAAGGCACAATCCTTGTTTCTTCAATTGAAAGATAGACAAAATGCTTGATGAAATTCTCTTGTGACTTTCATTGCAGGAGCTAAAGATGGTTTTTTACTGTCCCTTGTACACTTGAGATGACCACAGTGAAAAACATGTGATTTTTAGTGGTTGGCAGTCTCATTTTGAAAAGAAACACTGTTAATCCCAATGTCTTGAACAAATTCCTGCTTATCTAAATCCCACCTTCTATTACA
The DNA here is from genome assembly GCA_002631895.1 of Agapornis roseicollis. NCBI lineage: Eukaryota > Metazoa > Chordata > Aves > Psittaciformes > Psittacidae > Agapornis > Agapornis roseicollis. The sequence goes on along the minus strand of NDXB01006565.1, from coordinate 13,821 downwards.
TTTGGTTAATGTGTTGTGTGCTTATTGCTGTAATTGTCTCTGCATAAAAGGCTTGCCATATTGCACGGTGGAGTTGGCTGGATTTCAGTTGAGGATTAGGTGAACCCTTGTTAAAATTGCATCTTCAGTTTGTCAAGTGCTGTGGGGCTCTTTGGCACGAAGAACTTCCTGTGGTTGTGCAAGATCCAGTTAAGAAGCAGGGAAAAAGTCTTTCTTGAGGGAGCAATCCAGAAATGAACATGAGGGATTGGGAGCTTTGCCCTTGCACCTTGCAACATTACTCTGAATTACTGTAGTTGTAACATGGGGAGATGAGTTGTAAACCAGAATCCAGCTGTGATGGGTGATACACAGATGTATGGGAAGGCGCTTCTTACGCTGAAGAGCTTTAGTGGACTGTAGTTAGGTGGAGTGATATAATTCATAGAATCCCAGCCTGGTTTGGGTTGGAAGGGGCCTTAAAGCTCATTCAGTTCCTAACTCCTGCCATGAGCATGGATCCCTTCCACTGGAGCAGCTTGCTCCAAGCCCCTGTGTCCAACCTGGCCTTGAGCACTGCCAGGGATGGGGCAGCCACAGCTTCTCTGGGCCATCCCCCTGGGCCAGCGCCTCAGCACCCTCATAGGGAAGAGCTTCTGCCTCAGAGCTCAGCTCAGTCTCTCTTTTGACAAGATTAAAGCCATTCCCCCTTGTTCTATCCTTGCATGCCCTTGTAAAAGACCTCGATTAGTCCAGGACATTGCTGGTAATCAGTGCTGCTTGAGTAGAACCTCCAGGATCATTTCAATATTACATTCTGGAGACATCCCAAAAGCAGCTCTGCTGCTTCCTCACCATGTAACCCTCAACCTCCTTCTCCCTGGCTAGATACAGTGATGGAAAAGGTAGAACTGAAATACCATAGTTCACTGTCAGAGTAATATCAGTACTTCCACATAAAAGAGTGTGGATGTTTTTTAGGCATCCCAGAAGAAATAAGGCAACGTGATTAATGAGGGGACATTGAAGACTTTGAGTTGCTCCTTCCAAGTGTGAAGACAGTCCAGTAGAAAATACTTGGAGATACATGAAATTCCATTGACCTTTTGGATGAAGATGAGAGTCAGCAGCTGGAGCAGGAACGTCCTGTTGCCTAAAGCAAGAGCATGTTGGTGGTGAATGAGGCAATGAAGAACCTTCATGTGGACACATTTGAGGAGGGGGGGGTGAAAAGATCACAGACAGGGATGAGGCTGCTTTGCTTAGAGAAGAGGCTGTTGCAGTAGCTGGGATATGAAATTACAGCAGGCAGCACAACAGCACGGCTGCAAAGGAGAAGGTGTATCTCTGACACTTCATTCCAGAGCATTATCTGCAAGATTAAATACCGCTGATACGTGTAAACTCATTTTGTGTGAAGATAATTTGAAGTGCAGGAGTGAATAAATTGAGGCTGAGTTGGCCTGAGAAGAGACACAGTTCTACTCTGAGCATTCAGGTTTAATCACTGCATCGCAATGTGCCTTTTGATGTTTGTTGCTTTTCTATGTGTATGGAAATTGAGAGGAAGTTCCTTTGGACTCTTTTGCAGGAGGATTGTCCAAACCCAGTTTATTGTAGAGATAATGAATGATAGGCTAAAGTCATCCTGCTGCCTGAAAAAGAAATTAGAAAACGTGTTGAGAGACTGTGGAACAGCGTTCATTCGTTATCTGATGAAACCAGTAGCTCATGTCAAAAGTGCTTTGCTCTCGAGTGCTGTGGGCCTGGGGTTTTAATTTGCTGTGATAGAATGGTATTTACTGTGAAGGTGAAAGAGTGAGGAAAACAGGAAGCTGGGCAGAAAGGCTGAGGTGGGTTGGAAGAGGGAAAAGCAAGAGGAAACCATCTGTCTGATGCAGCCAGAGCTGCTGCTGCATATTTTCCTTGATGAGAAGGTTTCCAGAGGACGATTCCTCACGTAAGGAATGGCTGATGGGCAGCAAAGCCAGCTCCAGCTTTTTCCATCCTCCAAGCCATGGGGTCCTCCTTCCTTTCCCATTACTGATGTGCTGATTCCACTCTTTTTGTGTGTTCTATGTCCAGTGTTGCGTGTTGCACTGTTTCTAGAGCCCACGGTCACATCTGTGCTGGAGCTGGTTGTTGGTATCCCTCACCCCGATGCACAAGCATCTGTGTGTTTGTACACTGAGTGCCTTGTGTGAGTCCTAGTGCTTTGGGGTGTAGATCTGTAGCATCAGCCCAGTGGCCCCAGCAGCATGGGGACCATAAATGTCACAGAATGACAGCATCATTAGGGTTGGAAGGGACCTCTGGAGATCATCTGCTCCAACCCCCTGCAAAGGCAGGGCCAGCTAAAGCAGCTTACATAGAACATATCCATGGTGGGATTCGAATGTCTCCAGTGAGGCAGGCTCCACAGCCCCTCTGGGCAGCCTGTGCCAGGGCTCTGACACCTTCAATGTAAAGTTCTTCCTCCTGTTTTATGGCCATTGCTCCTCATCCTGTCTCTGGGCGCTGCTGAAGAGAGCCGGTCACCATCCTCCTGGCACACACGTTTGCGATATTGATCTGCATTGATGAGATCCCTTCCCAGTCTGCTCTTCTCTAGACTGAACAGACCCAGCTCCTACAATCTCTCCTCATAATAAAGATGATCCAGACCCTTGTTCATCCTTGTGGCCTCCACTGGACCCTTGCTCCTTGTATTTCTTGTACTGAGGAGCCAAGACTGGGACTCAGTATTCCAGATGTCTGCTGAGTCGAGTAGAGGGAGAGGATCACCTGCCTTGACCTACTGCCACACTCCTCCCAATGCACCCCAGGATACTCTTGTCTCCTGGCTCACGGGCACACTCCTGCTCATAGTTATTGTCATCCCCCAACACACCAGGTCCTCAGCTGAACTGCTGTCTTGTAGGTCAGCCCTAACCATCCTCAAAAACCCCATCCTCATGAATAATATCCTCAAAATGGCATCCATTTCCAGCGCTGGGAAGAGTGTTAGTGTTTGGTATTCCCCATTCCATGAGGAGTCTGAGTGACACTGTTGGGATAGCAACAGCCCCTTCCATGCAGAGCTGAAAGTAGCGATCCTGGGGTTCAGAAGCCAGGGGTAGGAATAAGAAGAGTGGATGGAATAAGTTGCTTTTTCCTTCTGCTCTGTGCCACCGGGTGAATGCTGCTCTATCCCTTGTGTTGAAAACATTTTGATAAGCTGCAGTTATTTCGTGGAAGGAATTGGTTGCGTATCATCATGGGCAGTGGTGTTTGCAGAGCTGGGCAGATAATAACTAAACGGGAGGTAAATCACTCCTCAGCAGTTGCTTTTAGGTAGTGTCCAACATAGAGGAGTGTTAATCGGGAAGAGCAGGAAATGCGGCACATCAAATGTAAAAATAGCTGCAAGGGGCTTTCTCTGCATTCAGGATTTAGAATTCTTCTGATTAAAGTTTCACAGGAAAATATGTTAGAGGTAGATAAGGAAGTTATTTGCAAGAGAAGGGAAGGCACTATTATGCCTGAAATCAGATTGCTGCGGCGGCAGCGCTTCTGAATGCCTCTGTGGAGCGTGTGCTGGTGGCCCATGATGAGCTATAGTGCTGTGATCCTGCCTGCTCTCTGCTGCCAGGTTGGCCTTAGAGGGTGGTCAAAGCACTTAAGAGTGGACAAATGGAGTTGATTGGTGGGTGATGTGGTTGCTCTTAGGAAGCTAGACTGTCATGGCTGCAGGAAGAGGAGCAGCGATCCCTGGGAACATCTTGGAATGAGATCTTGACCCATGGCTTGGGAAGAAGGTGGAAACAGACACACTGTGAGGTGGTTCATTGTCAGACTGTGCTTCTCAGTTATAGGGTCATGGAATGGTTTGGGTTGGAAAGGAGCTTAAAGCTCCTCCAGCTCCAACCCCTGCCACGGGCAGGGACCCCTTCCACTGGAGCAGCTTGCTCCAAGCCCCTGTGTCCAACCTGGCCTTGAGCACTGCCAGGGATGGGGCAGCCACAGCTTCTCTGGGCCATCCCCCTGGGCCAGTGCCTCAGCACCCTCCCAGGGAAGAGCTTCTGCCTTTTGTCTAACCTGAATTTCCCCTCTTTCAATTTGAACCCATCACCCCTTGTCCTACCACTGCAGTCCCTAATGAAGGTCCCTCTCCAGCATCCTTCTAGGCCAGTCAAAAAGCTGTTTCCAGTAATTTCGGCTTTCTGCTCTGGCATCAGAATCTGGAGACAAGCACTCCTTTGTAGACTCCAGTATCTAGTACCTCTTGTCAACAGTTTGTCTCCAAACTCCATAGTTCAAAAAGCCATGGGAAGATTTCTCTTGGGGCATATTTAGTCCTTTAGTCGATGATCTCCAGTTACAGGGCTCCTAGGAAAATAGATGAATGAATCATCGAATCATAGAACAGTTAGGGTTGGAAAGGATAGACTGTTGTTTTCAGTAGAGATCTTGGAGTGTTCATTCTCCTTGATAAACGTGTGGTTATCACAGGGTGAAGAAGCAGTGATGTTAGTGCTCGAGATGCTATGATCTGCATCTAAACATCATGAAATTCAGGATTTCTCCTAGCTGTGCTGTATGTTAATGTTGACTATTGGTAAGGTTTCACCTTGCTCACCTTTTGCAGAGCGTCAGGAAGGAAGTACAGAGCATCCTCAATAGTATGAAGGGTTATTTTTTTGGAGTGCCACTAATGAGAATTGTGTTTGCTTCACAGAATACAATTATTTTGTCAAATCTCCCTTCAATCTACTTGTTCCCACAATAGGCCTTTATGCTTCTTCCTATTTTGCTCCGTGTCGCTGCTAGGAAACCACTCATCTACATCTGAGAAGCACAATTAAGTGTCCCTGATACAATAGAGCTTCCATTACATGCCAATATAAAGAAGACATCAAAAGGGTTCATAAAATAAGCTTCAAGGTTGGCAAGGATATTCAGGATGGGTACTTCATGTCTTAAGAATCTGCTGGTACATTGAGTGGCTTGTGTCTTCTTAATGAGAAGGCATATGTCTTCGTAACAAGGAGGTTTGGCAGCCTTTGAAGCATGCTATTTCCAGCAAGCTCAGGGACACCAAAGGAAGGATCTTCTCTTCATGTACTTTTTCCCTTCTTATATTGTATGCTCTCCCATGTGGAGCTCAGGTGAATGCATCTTCCAGTTTGTTGGTAGAACAACGTCTAAAAGACATCTCCCTTCTGGGAAAAGTTGTTATATCTGCTCTTGTTACAGGGAACATTATATCAAAGACAACTGCTTGTATTGGTTTTGTTGGTTTGGTTTTGGGGGTGTTTTTCCATACACTTGCTCTACTTCTTTATGACTAAAAGGCTTCAAGTGTATCAACGTTAGCAGCTTAATGTTAATCAGGAGTGTTCTTTTGAAGGACATCTCCCTTACATCCCAGTCATACCTTGGTTTGCATCTTAAGCAGGGTCAGAGCATATGGTCTGTTTTGGGCAGGACACAAACCTGATGTAGTCTAGGGGTGGGCTACTTTGCTTCTACCAGAACCGAGTGGCATTGAGGTCGTGAGAGCAGGCTACAGCTCAGACCCATTGGGCATATGCCTCAAGCCACTTACAGCGTGGTTTCCTAGCACCATCCCCTTTATACTGCAGGTACATTGATGTTGTTCATAATGCCATTGTTTTCTAAAAGGCCTGTTTGTCTCTGGAAAAGTCCCTAAAAGCACCACGAGCTTTGCTCGATTTGCAAAAATAGTCTCAAGAGCTTTGAGTTTGATTGAAATGTGTTACCAAGCCCCAAACTATTCAGATATTGGCTTTTTCTTTCCAGTTATAGAACCATAGAATGGTTATGGTTGGAAAGGACCTTAACAGCATCCAGTTCCAACCCCCCTGCCATAACCAGGGACACCTCACACTAAACCGTGGCAGCCAATGCTTCATCCAACCTGGCCTTGAACACTGCCAGGGATGGAGCACTCACAACCTCCCTGCCCAACCCATTCCAGTGCCTCAGCACCCTCACAGCAAAGAATTTCTTCCTTAGATCCAATCTAAACCTCCCCTGTTTCAGTTGGAACCCGTTCCCCCTTGTCCTGTCACTGCAGTCCCTAATGAAGAGCCCCTCCCCAGCATCCCTATAGGCCCCCTTCAGATACTGGAAGCTGTTCTGAGGTCTCCATGCAGCCTTCGCTTCCCCAGCCTGAACAGCCCCAGCTCATGGGATGGGGCTGGAGGTTTTATTGTGGTGGAAGGGTTCTTCCAGTGCTTTGTATGTCATGAAGCTCACTTGCATCTCTTATCCTCCCCTCTAGAAAACATCTGTGGAACAAACTGGCATTTGGTTGGCAACTCCTGCTTGAAAATCACAAACGCAAAGGAGACCTATGATCATGCCAAACTGTCCTGCAGATCCAACGGGGCTTTGCTGGCTTCACTCACCACCCAGAAGAAGGTGGAATTTGTTCTCAAGGAGCTGCAGAAGATGCAGTCTTCGGTGAGTGTTTGTCATTTCTGTCCCCTGAATAGTTCAGCTCTGACTGCAGAGAAGTCCTTGCTGCGGTATTGTATGCTCGGTGCGGAATAGACGTGCCTCTTCAGTGCAAAGGGCTGCTCTTTCTTTTGATATTCAGCATCCCCTCTGGGTGCTTTTGAACCGAAATTGTAGGGAATGTAAATGGGGAAGATAAATATAAACCCACGCTGCGCCTCAAAGGTATCGCATCTGTAATGGAATCACACACACACACGTCTCTTGTGGCGATACACGACTGCGGCAGGGCTCCTCTCGTGACTTGTACACAACAGTTGATAAATAAAGGTCCCTTTGGGGCACCAGAGATGCTTCATGTAAAGCATTTAATGTTGTTTATTCTGCTTAGAAAAGGAGCTGTGTAAAATGTTGGCTTCTTACACCGCAGAGCTACATGGCTTATTTGGAGTTGTTTAGCTTTGGTGTAGTGGCAGGTGCTTTTCTGTCAGAGCTGGTGAGAAGTGAGTTGGAATCTGTTCCTCTTTATGCATCAAGAAAATAAATACTTATTTATTTCCTGGTTAACAGCAGAAGTTTATAGAATCATAGAATCACAGAATAGTTTGGGTTGGAAAGGACCTTAAGATCATCCAGTTCCATCCCCCCTGCCATAAGCACGGACACCTCACACTAAACCATGGCACCCAAGGCTTCATCCAACCTGGCCTTGAACACCACCAGGGATGGAGCACTCACAACCTCCCTGGCCAACCCATTCCAGTGCCTCAGCACCCTCACAGCAAAGAATTTCTTCCTTAGATCCAATCTAAACCTCCCCTGTTTCAGTTTGAACCCATTTAAACCAGTTTGGAGGTTTTCAGGGCAGGTTGTGTAGCTGATGCTAAAGCCATAACAAAGAACGATGCTGTGCAGCTTTGCTGAAAGCCTGTGTTAGGCTGCAGAGCTGCTGAGGCTTCACAGCACATCAGGCTCACTCCTCATGGGTCCCAAGGATGCTCTGGGCAGGGCTGGCAATCAGGGAGAGCTTTAAATGGGGAAAGATTGGACAATAGGAAGAAATTCTTTACTATGAGAGTGATGAGCACAGGGGAGCTGTGGCTGCCCCATCCCTGGCACTGCTCAAGGCCAGGNGGAGAGCTTTAAATGGGGAAAGATTGGACAATAGGAAGAAATTCTTTACTATGAGAGTGATGAGCACAGGGGAGCTGTGGCTGCCCCATCCCTGGCAGTGCTCAAGGCCAGGTTGGACCCAGGGGCTTGGAGCAAGCTGCTCCAGTGGAAGGGGTCCCTGCCCATGGCAGGAGGTTGGAACTGGAGGAGCTTTAAGGTCCCTTCCAAGCCCAGATCATTCTGTGATTCTATGATCCAATGAAAAATGAGGCTGGAGGCAGTAGCATTGCTGCTGTCCGCAGAATGTACTTGAATGCTAAAGAGCAGTGTTCCCCTGTTGAAAAGAAAACATTCCCTGCTTGGATTCTCCTTGTAATTTTAAAGTGGCATTTCCACAATTACGGGGTTTTAGAGGGGTTTCAATTTAGCCATAAAAAGTAAGGTGCAATTCAAGCAAGACTGTTTGTTAAATCTTTTGTAAAGAGGGGAAGTCAAACCTGGGACGCAGTAAAAGCGTGTGCTTTGAAGAGCTCCAGGTGTTTCTGTATATGCCAGTTGTTAAGTGTAGTGTAAATCCCTAATGACACATGGCAACCCTTGCCTAATAGTGTCTGAACCAGCACACTGGGGAGAAAAAAAGCTGATAATCTGCAGCTTTTTTCTTCTATAGTGTCCTTTAAAAAGAGAGCCTTGGCAATCTAAAGGAAGTGTAAGTTGTTTTAGTGGATATCAGTAAGGAATGTTTGTAATGGGGGAAAATGACTTTGCTAAAATCCAGCCTGTGCCTGGTCTGTGAACTTGTGCCACTCACTGGCACGTTGTGACTGCTCTAGGGGGAGGCTGTGGTTTGCAGTTTCTCCTTTAAACAAGCTGTGTCTGGATGTTTTGGGATGGGATCTGTAATACAGGTAATAACACCAGTATCTAAAGAGTATCTATGAGAAACCTGGAGAGGGGCTTGGGCCGAGGGCCAGGCCAAGGGCAATGGCTTGAACCTGCCCAAAGAGGGGAGCCTGAGCTGAGCTCTGAGGCAGAAGCTGTTCCCTGGGAGGGTGCTGAGGCGCTGGCCCAGGGGGATGGCCCAGATGTGGCTGCC
>NDXB01006563.1:19154-45955 GCA_002631895.1 Agapornis roseicollis | reverse complement strand
GGGGGGGGGGGGGGGGTTGAGTGGGTGAACGTGCTGCCTGGCTGGGTTCAAACTACAACATAGTAAATGTTTACAGGACCATAACTTTAGTGTGTTTCTGATCTCAACTGGAAGACTTTATAGAGAAATTGTGAATAGGCATAAAAAAAACAACTACTTGGGAAAGTATTTCTTGATAGAGGGTTACTGGCTCTCACTGGTTAATACTGGTCAGCACCAGTTAATTGCTCTCCAGTTAATTAGCACCAGTTAATGCTGGTTAGCATCAGTTAATTGCTCCTCTTCCTTCTCCAAATGTGACTCTGCCAAATAAAATCCACCACAGAAACTGTCTGTGCAGAGTTAAAGAGTTTAGCTTATAACTGCAAGAAAACATTCCAGCACTGTTTGGGGAATGATGGAAAACATAAGTAATAAGAAAGGAAAGAGCTATATTATAGCAAAGTGCTATATGCTTTATAAATGGAGGGAGTTTGTGAGTCTCTCTGCAATCAGCATCAAAATTTCTAACAGCACAAGGAAACAAACTTACACAGAAAACTTCACTCATGGTTGAATGAGGTACTTAAGGCAACAGGCTAGACACATGTGGTGGGTTGACCAGAGCTGGACACTGGATGCCCACCAAAACCACTTTGTCACTCCCCTCCTCAGCTGAACAGCAGAGAGAAAATACAATGAAGGCTCGTGGGTTGAGGACAGGGAGAAATCACTCACTGATTACTGTCATGGGCAAACCAGACTTGACATGGAGAAACTATCAATCAAACCAGAGTAAGATGAGAAATAAACCAAAATCTTAAAAACACCTTCCCCTCCCCACCCCCCTTGTTCCCAGGCTTAACTTCACTCCTGAATTCACTACCTGCTCCCCCCCAGCAGCGCAGGGGAATGGGGGTTCTGGTCAGGTCATCACACATTGTCTCTGCTGCTCCTCCCTCCTCAAGGTAGGACTCCTCACACTCTTCCCCAGCTCCAGCATGGCGTCCCTCCCATGGGGTGCCTCCTTCAGGAACAGACTGCTCCACTGTGGGTCCACCACAGGGTCACAAGTCCTGCAACAAATCTGCTCCAGTGTGGGCTCCTTTCTCTACAGGGCCACAGGTCCTGCCTGGAGCCTGCTCCAGTGCAGGCTTCCCAGTGGAGTCATAGCCTCCTTCGGGAATCCCCCTGCTTCATTGTGGAGTCCTCCCTGGGCTGCAGGTGGATATATGCTCCACCATGGACCATCGTGCTGCAGGGACACAGCCTGCCTCACCATGGGCTGCAGCCGAATCTCTACAACAGTGCCTGGAGCAGCTCCTGCCCTTCTTCACTGACCTGGGTGTCTCCAGAGCTGTATCTCTCACATACTCTCACTCCTCTCTCCCAGCTGCAATTGCTTCTGTGCAGTATTTTTTCCCCCTTCCACCATCCCTGATGGGCTCAGCCTTGGCCAGCAGCAGGTCCATCTTGGAGCTGTCTGGCATTGACATGGGGGAAACTTCTCACAGAAGCCACCCATGTAGACCCCTAGTACCAAAAACTTGTATGCAAACCCAGTACAGCACCTCAAGTGGGGCCCCAACACTCTCATCTTACCAAGCAATTGTGTACTTTTCACTATGCCAGGGAGCATGCCTCCATTGTATCAAACTAGCATATGTACTGTTTATTGTTTATAGATCAGGAGTGTTTGGTATAAACAAGTTGTGAATAAACACATTAAAGTTGTGAATAAAACATTCAGGTATTCTGAAATGACAGAAAAAAACCATTGCTGACAGTCTGATAGAGGCCTAAAAATAATCATTAAAAAAAAAATTCTCGCATTTATTCCCAAGCTACACTGCACAGTTCAACAGAACCAGTCTTCCTAAGCCTTTGCTTCAAGATTCACTTGTGCTGAGGGAGATACGGGAGCAATTATAGTGGCTTTCACAAACTAATTTTTGTATTTATAGTTTAGATACTGATAGTAAATATGACAAAAGGGCACTAAACCTTTAAGCAACTCAAAATATTGCTGTGCTCAGAGTAAGGCAAACAGAAAGAGAAGACAGAAGAATACCGATGCAGACCATGTTATCAGAAACATTTAAGGAAACTACATTTATAAAGAAAATCCTTACAGTCAGTTATTAACCAATAAGTGAGGCAGTTCATTGGCAAAGACTCAGCAATACACAGCAGGCTGCTGGAGCTCTTAGGGAAAATACAATTAACTTGGTAACAAAATTAAATATAGTAGATCTATAATAAGTGTAAACAGCTTATAGTAAACCCAAAGGGAGTATTAAGAATTCAATCCATCAATCATCACAGCACATAACCACCCATGGACAATGTTTCTAAAAACCTGTTTGTAATTTTATGTCTGTTCCAGTTATTGTATGAATAAAGCTGATCTTTGACTGACTTCAACTACTGTAGCTCCTTGAATTTCAGGATAAAAATACTACCTCACACTAGTCTGACATTTTGATTTTCTTAATTTTTATGCACACATTAACTGTTTCAGTGTTGTAGCTAGATTGCCAAGATATTTTCAGCCCTGCCAAATGATCTTTGGCAAGATTCCCAACAAAATGTGACTCACTTTCTCCATTTATAAAATGTGGTTAATTGTATTTCTTTCCATTGTGAATTGACTGGAGACCTAAGGCTGCTTAATGGAAATGTGGTGGTAGTGCTGCAGCCTCCTTTCCTTCTATCTAACCTAAAGTAATCGTGAGTAAGGCTGCAAACTTGGTGAAGTTGTTAAGGTAAAAATTCCAGCACAAGAAAAGAATGCATCTGCAATCATTCTAAAGAAATAAAGCATCAATAATACTATTGCTGCTTACAAAAAACAATCCTGAGTGAAAAATTGCTGCCTGCTCTGCCTCACTACAATAATCAAGTTTAGGCTCCACAGCAGTGATTTGAAATTACAACATGTTCACTCAAATTGTCATTCTCTGCAGACTCCCTTCTCCATCACAGGGACAGAAAAACACACCCTGTCTCAGCCCTGCAAAAAGGACCCTGCTCCCAGCACACCTCTAACTGTGACAGTGACTTCTAGGCAACCTCAAAGTAAGGTTCAACTTATTTAACTGCCCTTACAGCCAAGGACCAATTTGCTTCACTGATGAGAGTGTTGATACATGAGTACTCTGATACTCCTGCCAGCCCAACCATTCACAACCCTGGCTATACTCAATTTCTCCTTAAGCTGCCCTGGAAAAATAGAATCCTCTCTTCTTATGTTCAAGATCACATTATTCCAGGTAGTTAGAAGTGGTTTTAAGTGGAAATCTCAAAGATACTGAAACACTGGCTACCATTCATAAGATTGCCCTGTACTTCCAAAGCCCTCCTGGGGTGTGTAACCCTGGTGTACACTGGTTCCCTTGCCTCAAGGAAGCACAGAGAAACTGTGTCTACTAGGAAATCATACAAGGGTATAGAGACTTGTAATGACCCAGGACCTGCAAAATGTCAGAAAGCAAAGCATTCACTTTAAAGCAGAACACTGGTTTAAGATACCAGCCAGTGAAAACCTGGTATCTTACAGACAGCTTACTCAGCGTAAGTCCTGTCTGAAAAGCTGCCACTACCTACCTCCCCAACAAAAATGAATGCTGCCTCCAGATTTGACTGGAGTCAAATCAGTGCTACTCAACACAGTGAGGGCAAGGGATATCTAGGACATGTAGCTCTTTTGTTCCCCATGAAAGGTAGACAAAGCAACTGCTCTTGTTACCAGCAAATGTACTGAGGCCAACGCTGCCACCTCGCCGGCAGCTTCCCAGGTCCTCCGTACAAGCTGCCTCTCTGTCGCAGGTAGCAGAGCTGTGTCCAACGCAGAGCGAGAGGAGACTCCAGGAACAAGGATGTATCAGCCTCTCTCTGTGCCCAGGGCAGGGACAGGGAGGGCCAGAATGACCCCCTGCTGCACAGCCAGCCCTGAGAGGCAGCCGAGGTTTGAGAGAGCAGGCTTGGACTTCTTTTCTTACCCATCTCCATTCATAAATCAGGGGAAGTACTAAAGTGAAAATTACCACAGTAGGAGCATTTTAAACTCAGACAGTCTTCACCCAAGGCAACTACAGAGAGGAGTTGTTAATCAGTGAGTAGACAGGCTAACCTTTGGAAATTGTGTGATGAGAATTTAAGGAGCTGAAGTGAAAAGTGTTTGCTTGAGATATCCTGATTCTGGCACTGCATTTATCTTGGAAGTATCGATCAAAGGTACACCTCCCCACAGGTTCTCCTCTAGGTCTATTCAGCAATCATACAGGAAAAATATTACATCGCACTAGCCATTCGTATTACAAAACCTTATTCAGAGAGAAAGTCCATACCAATTGCTTTTCTAGACCCAAATGTTTGTAGTCTGCATGCCCTGTGCATTTGGAAAGTGCCCATGTTGACTGAGCTCTCAGTACAAAACAGAACTATCACTTCACCCACAGAGACCAGGGCCTACTTGTGCCCCAATCCAGGGCACACAGGGAGCAGAGCTGCTGTGGGTGACCATCTAACACGTACTCTCAGCACCAGCAGCATGACACAGAACAGTGGTGAGAGCAGTAGGAGAAGGCACAGACCTTGAATAAGAAATGTGTCAGTGCTGGAGAGGTTCCTCTGTTCTCAGGAGAAATGAGACCCTGGAAGCTGTTCAGATGATATAAAACCTAGGCCAAAGTGAACTGAAGCATTCCCAGGCATGATAGACTTTCCTTGATCCCAAGTTGGCCACTGCAATGATAGGCATGGAAATGTTCACTACAGGTTTATTCACAGCCAAGGAAGGTCTTGTTATGGGCAAGTATACTGAGGCGATATAAAATAATATTAAAGACACTATTAAATATAATATGAAAAATTACAGTTTATACATGTAATATGAAAAATATATAAATATAGTATTAAATATAACACAAAATAACATAATATGAAAGACTACTAAATTCAGAAAACGGAATCAGGTGGTTTTGCTGCCACCCTATGCAGCACTTATTCAAAGGGCCAGGCAGGGTGGGTTGTCTGTTTGCCATGCATAGTAATGGCAAGAGGATGGCTAATAATGCAGAGCCCACTTACACTGAGTGAAACAGAAGTTTATCACCTGGGACTGTTCTTCAGAGTGCAGCTCAGGTAAAATCCTTAAGCAAAGCAGACTTTAATGTTTAACAGAAATAGTATCTTAATCACTGAGGAGCCCCTGTACCTTGCATATCATACATTCTGATTTAAACTGCATTGAGTGCTGTACCCAGCTAGAGAGATTTATAGATGCCCTTCCTCTCATTGCCAGTCATAAACACTTGAGCCAACTGCTGCTTGGAAGTGCTAGCTGAGCTGATTCGCTTACATGTGAGAGAAGGGTTACACTGGTTTTAATAGGCTTTGGGTCATCCCCCAGATACACTTAGTTAAGCTAGCTATTTTATTAATTCACTCTGTCAGCACAGGCATGCATGGATCTTGACAGCTTAGGAGAAGGATATTAATTTTTGATTCAGAGCTGCACCTTCATTGGTGGAGAGCCATCTGTAATATTTAGCAGTGCTGCCATGCTTCAGCTGCCCCACTAACATGTCACTACTACCACCAATAACCTCTCAGATCAGGAACCAGACAGCACACTTGGTGAATTACTCATGTCACTGCAGAGCAGTGCCAGCAGCCTGGGAAGTGACAGTCATGGGCTTTAAGTAAATATGGAAGCAGCCAAGACCAACAGCTACTTGCCCTCTTGCATGTTACAGCTTTTCACTGTTCATTGCTGGCAAGTTTGCATNTGCAGAGCAGTGCCAGCAGCCTGGGAAGTGACAGTCATGGGCTTTAAGTAAATATGGAAGCAGCCAAGACCAACAGCTACTTGCCCTCTTGCATGTTACAGCTTTTCACTGTTCATTGCTGGCAAGTTTGCATGTGCCTAGTGCAAAATTCTCTGTAATTTTTAATTCTCAAAAATTCCTATACTAAAACCAAAAAATTAGAAGGATGGAGCAAATCTTCTCATTGAAAAGTGTACTTAATACTTATTGCACATAAGCCAGAAAGTCTTTTCATAGATCAACAACTGCTGCCTTCAGTATTTCTCCCATGTATCCTGTAAAAGCTGCCCAAAAATTCCCTGAAAATTATGGAAAGCTGTGTGGATCCTGTTTTGCACAAAGGTATTTCATAGATACACCTAAATAAAATCATGAAACATTGCTACTTACTAGCTTCAGAGAAAGCCTGTGCTGCTGCCAAGGGTATTGTGGCAACTCATACTACTTGGCAGGCAGCAGCTCCTGTAGTCCTGTGATCAGCTGAGAACTGTGTCTTCTCGGAGATGTCTCTTGCTTTTGTGTTTGCTGGAAGAACTTGAACTCATGACAGGATTGGGCACAAGCTTAACATAAAATTAAATTATCCTCTTGAGTTTATCAACAGAGCTTCAGTTTTTGCATTGTAACATACACAGTCTGCTCATCAAAGGCTTGTATCACATCTCACGTTTTTTAAAAACTGTGCTTTTAAATAAGCCATCAAAATAATGATTCAGGCTCCAGCTTCACCAAGAGCCACCACAAATAAATAGATGTGCTGCAAGGACACTGTGAACAGCCCCTGTGGTTGCTGAGAGCCATGACAGCTTTTGGTGACGTCCTACTGCTGGGTCCCCATCCCAGATAAGGGCCTCTCTGGGAGAGCACCAGGGCACTGCTGATAGAAGCAAGCTGCCCCCAACTCCTCAGCAGCATTTTCTGACCTATGTTCAGACACAAAGGGTGTTTTCTGTGCCCTGAAACATGAACAGACAAGATCCAGACCTCACAGCCTCAATAACACCAAAGGCCTCCAGCGGAAGCTATCCTATGACAGCACATAAACCAGACTGGACCAACCCTCTTATTTTCTCCTGGGACCTTTCCTCTTCCTTACATCCCACAGATCATCTCAAGCATCTCTGAGGCAGAGATCATCATCTTTCTCGTTAAGATCATCACTTGAATATGTCATCATGACTAGGGCTCCCATCCTTCTTTGGTGGAAGGCCAATAACTGCAGCAGATGCTGGTCCAAGTAGTTTCTGCCTCGGTAGTTTTCAGCCTGAGAAGGCTCTTGAAGGAAGATGGAAATCAACTGACTGACCAGCTCCCACATGCTCAGCAAAGGACCTGATTTCAGGGGTGTCTCCCTGCTGAATGCTGGTTACCAGCAAAAGTTCTAAAATAGGTTTGAAGCCGATGGGCTTCCATCATATGATGGAGCTGAGCCAACTGAGATTCAGTTTATTCCCTGAGTCTGGTGGATTTATCTACCAGTTTACCCACACAGATCTAGATGGTTCTCACCTGCATTCAGCCAAGACCTCTCCAGTTTCTCCTCTCCCATGGTGCGCCCTGGGGGATACCATGTCACTATCCAAGACTGTTCATGAAGGAAACCCATCAAGCACTTGTGGCCACCACCTTACCACTGCCTCAACACTGCAGGGGATCTCAGATAGGCCACATATGCAGTGGAGTGGGGGATGCCCAATGAGCTAGGTGGAGAAGCAGGAGGCAGATCTGCGCTCCCCACTCCACATGAGACTCAGCAGGTCTGTGATTTTCACTTCCAACTCACTGCTGAGCAAAGAAAGGGTTCTCACTTGCCTTTAAGTGGTGGGAGTTTGGGTTCTACACATCCCCTCTTCCCTTGAAAAGCATCTGTTAATAGAGAGGAGTTGGAGGGGAGCATCAGACAAAGAGACATCACAAGCATGACCCTCCCTGTCAGTGGAACTGCCACTTGCCAGGAGGGTTTCTCATGCAGCCTACACCTGTGATGTGCTATTATATTTTATGAAAAGAAGGGGAAATGTCAAGTTTAAAGTACCCCTGCTATTTCCAGAGGATTAATGCTATTACAGCTCTGAGATGACATGCAATGGAGTCTGCTGCCTGCTCTTTAAGGATTCATCTCAGCCAAAACAAAACCAATCCTAGACTAAGGCAGAAGCTCCCCATTTGGCTCATTTCCTCCATAAGCATTCTGCAGATCTCACCTTGAAGTGCCAGTGAGTGTGATCAGAGCACACCTTGGGCTGTATGGACCAGAAAGGGATGGTGAAGGGCTCTGATCTTGTGTGATGGTTCCCACACTATGGCATCCCAAACACAACATGCCATATGGCAGCCTTCTCCCTGTGACCTGAGCAGCCCCCACTGAAACTCTGTGGAGCCCTTTCAGCCAAAGCATCCTGACAGCAGCTTCGCACTTGTTCACACTGCCTGCACAGTGCCATTTCAGGGGTAGGTGCATTTGATCACTGAGCTGTCATGCATGTGTCACCCTTCCTGGGAGGCTTCTCCCAGGGTTTTTCTGCAACTCATGCCACTACCCAAGCTACTGAATTTGTTCTCCTACAGCAACACAAAGAACTGAAGCCTCATTTCCTGTGTCCCAGGTCATTCACAGAATCACAGAATCCTAAGGGTTGGAAGGGACCTCGAAAGATCATCTAGTCCAACCCCCCTGCGAGAGCAAGGTAACCTAAATTACATCACACAGGAACTTGTCCAGGCGGGCCTTGAATATCTCCAACGTAGGAGACTCCACAACCCCCCTGAGCAACCTGTTCCAGTGCTCTGTCACTCTCACAGTAAAGAAGTTTCTTCTGATGTTCACATGGAAACCCCTGTGCTCCAGTTTACACTCATTGCCCCTTGTCCTATCACTGGACATCACTGAAAAGAACCCAGCCCCATCATCCTGACACTCACCCTTTACATATTTGTAAACATTGATGAGGTTCCTTAGCTACTGAATCATCATTCTGCCTCAGAAGGAGCTTAAAAATTTCCATTAAACCATTTGCTTTGTGATCCTTTATTAGATACTCCAAGTTTCCACTTCAGCATACAATTTCTCAGGACACCAGCATTGCAACAACTGCCTTCTCATCAGGGGTATTATTCTAAAGGGAAAATAATTGAATGTCACAGACACATTTTCCTTGCAGCACTTGGAAAGAAAGGCCCTTTAATCTGAGATATAACACATCCTGATCAGGTACAGGGAGGAGGGTGGGGAAGAGGAACAACAGATCAGAGATGTTTTTCTTTCATGTTGCTATAAGATAAATCATCATCTAGGGCAATGGGTAGCAATCGTAACTCCCCTTGGAGTTTTACAGTACATCAGAGGTCTGTGAGGGCTGAGATTGCTTGATAGCTACCGCTCCTTCCAGGCTCCAATTACCCTCCTCACTGCTTTCAGTATCAAAGGAAAAAATTGATTTCTTTGTGCTAAATGATGCGCAGAGTGGAGCCAGATGGGCAAAGGGACTTGGAGAAATTATCACGAGCTCTGCTGTGCCCAGGTCTCTTCTGTTTCTTTAGCTCCTTCCAGAGAAGGAAGCACATTATGGAAGGTGTGGGATGAAGGCGCTGTTTTCTACACCTCGCACTCTCTGTGATGAGCTGGTTACTAGCTTTAGGGGAAAAAAATAAAACAAAAATAAATAAATCTGTGCTCAGTTTCTTCATTGGACACTTCAGTATATCAGAGAGGAAGAATCAGTCACAGAGAAAAACCTCCTTGTCTTCCAATTCTGTGCTTCCACTCAGGAAAAACACCTGCCCTGCAACAGTGACTGTCATAGGCAGATGTATACATGCATTTCATTCCCTCTTGGAAAGGGGAAACTAGGCTGATTCAATTAATTTCCTAGTGGGTCACCAGGCAACCTTGCAGCATGTGAACTTCAGTCTCCAGTGTCCCAGGGCTTGGTCCCTCACAACCTGATACTCTCTTAGAAGCAGAGACATCCCTTTGCCAACTCTGTATCCTGAGATGAGTTTCTCTCCTCCCACACAGTGCAACACCTGCCAGGACACTCAGCCATGAAGCAAATCACTATGAGGCACTTGTACTATCAAGGATGCATTCTCCCCATCTGTTAAATCAACATACAATGAATTTGGGCACAGGCTGGCTTGGCAAAGACAACAAGCACTGGCTCCACCGCACACTCATATGGCTATGTGATAGCAGTCTGCTATGTCCCGTTGGGCTTCATGCACTTTGCACTTCTCATTCCCCTTGTAGCTACATGGTCATGCAAATGTTTTCACCACTGCCTAAAATGCTGCAGGTCCAGCCAGCTACATTATGACGTCCTGGGTTTTGCTGCATGCAGACTTTAGTTAATTCATCAGTGGGATTGGCGGTATTTCCAGGCCTTAGATTCGCTTCCAAAATCTAGGCTGTCTACTGGACAACTTCCTTTCTCCAGTTGTACCAATTCTTGATCACATATTTACTTATTTGTTGTTGACTAGATCCAAAATTACATATATTGCTTCAAGTTTGTCTTACAAGCAGTGGCCATAGGTGTGTTTCACCTCAAGAAGGATCAGGCAAGCAAGAGACTTTCCTTCAGCTTCACCATTCTAAAGATCAACTGTTCAGTCCATAAAACAAAACTGTCATTTCCATTTCCATCTCCATCACAGATCAGCTGAGATCTCCTTCTGCAAATTCAAAACACGTGGTTTTCCCACGTGCAGCTCTGTGAGCACCAGCAGGGTTTGCCATGGCAGTGGAGCTTGCAAGCAATTCACTTTAAGATTTTAGCTTGAGATTTCTGTCAGACTCTCAGGTTCTAATAGTGCTCAACCAATATGAATTTCCCAAAACACACATGCTTAAGGCCCTCTCTAGACCATGGCACATTTGTAGATCTAACCCTACATTTCTGAGCCATTGCATGCCTGTGGATGTTACCTAGCACTAGAAGCCCCAGTATGGCTCAGAACACTTCCCTTTGTTATAAGGCAAATGTTAAATAATACAATGTTTTTCTTGTTTCCTGGCTCCTCAAAGTCTGTACTCTGCCATCCAAAAAAAAATCATGTACCTTCTGGCTTAATGTTTCCACAGACTCATTTCCTTTCTACCCAGGTATGATCATTTAAATGTTTCAGGACAATAGCATGTTATTTTTAAGCCCAGTAGGCTGACTGCAAAACAAATATCCAATTAAATACTAATTTTTCATAGATGATGCACTGATGTGTTGCATGCAGTCAAATCCCTTCATTAGTCTTTTATTTTTAATGCTATTAAACCCACATTTTTCAGTTTCAATTTTAAAGGAATGTCTTCTCTAGCATATGTTCACCAGCTCATCCACAGCTATTGAGCCTGTAACAATTCACTGCCCTCTCCCCTTTTTTGCTGGAAATAAGGATGGACTTGGGTTATTTCTGTTTGCTATTTTTGTTACAGAAGACAAATTCAGTTCTAAATCATCATGAAAGTCACCGTTGCCTTTGAGCTAGACATGCAACCCCAGAGTTATTTTGTCAAACCATCTGGAGAAGCTAAAAGCACAGCAACATCTGTGCTGCTAAGAACACACAGTCTTCATGCATGAGCCAGTCTCCACCCATGTAGCATTAGGGCGACCTGAAGGCCTCACTGATACTTCACTGCAAACTCCATGAAGGTTACAGGGATAGTGTAGGTGACACTTACGTGATGACACCTCCCAGGGAATTGCTATAGGCAGACCTAGCTTTCTGCTCTGCCACATGAGCTCAGCCAAAAGGTCCCTGTGCAGAGACCAGGTGGTCACTGTATTACCACAGCATTATGCAAGGAGCAGAGCTCGTTCATTAGTGTACTGAAATGTCAGTATCCAACTGAAATTTAACCAGACTGGAGTGTAACAGAAAACCAGTTAGCCAGTGAATTGGAAGGATGTTATTTGCTGGTTTTTAATATTAAAAATGCAAAATGTAAAAAACCTGGCAAAACCATGTCAGAAACCCTGAAATTGCTTAAATAAGCATATGTAAGTGCAGAGTAAGTTCTGGCAAGAAAAAAACACATGGGTGGTTTGCGCAGGCAGGGTGAGTGGAAAGGGTCCAGTAGCCCAGCAGACTTCAGAGGTGAGCTCAGCCAGCGGTCACTGAGAAAGTGCTCTAGCATGGCATGATCTCAACAGAAAGCAAAGCAAACTAAGTCCTCTCTGCTGGCCAGGAAGGACATGGTGACCCAGACAGAGATCCCTCATAAACACATGGCTGTCCAGGCATCTGCTTGTGATGAGTGCCAGAGCCTGTCAGAGATGTTAGATGGTGGCTGTGTACTGTACAAGATGTCATCAGGTTGATGATCTGCTCTGCACAGTGGCAGAGCTAGGGGAAGAGGTGGAATGGCTAAGGAGCATAAGGGAATCTGAGGAGAAGATTGACTGGTGACCTCACACTCTACTATTCCTGAGAGAAGCAAACCAGCCACCCAAAACAAAAGAACTTCAGAATCCCATACCTTCTTGCCATCAGGCAGATGTAAGTGACCTAGGAGACAGGGGAGGTTAGAAACAGGTTACTCCTTGGAGTAAACAGCATATTACCCCCCCAGCTCATGTCACCTTCCCAAGTACCCCTTTACAACAGATTTAAGGCCCTGGTACTCCAGGATCAGGAAAGTCAGGAAGATGATGATAAGGGATCATCCATGTTAGAAGAGTTCCCACAGAAAAGTCTGAGAACTCCTTGTATTACAACCAGCTCTACTAGAAAAAATAGTGGTGGTGACTGGTGACTGCACCCTGAGGGGGACAGAGGATCCCATATGCCGGCCTGAACAGACTCAGGGAAGTCTGCTGCCTCCCTAGGGTCAGGGTAAGGGACTTCACCAGAAAATTCACTCTCTGGTACAGCCCTGCAACTACTATCCTTTATTAGTCTCCCAGGTTGGCAATTAGGAAATCTCTTCAAGAAGCCAAAGGGGACTCAAGAAGGACTTCAGGGCTTTGGGGTGACTGGTTCAGGGCTGCAGGAGCCCAAGTAGTGTTCTTGTCCTTCCTGCCAGTCACAATCAGTGACAATGGTTACATCAGAAGAATGTCACTAATTAATTCCTGGTTCCAGGACTGGTGTCAGCACCAGAGTTTTGGGGTTTTGACCATGGGTCAGGCTACACAGTATCAGGCCTGCTGGAGGCAGATGGGGAATGCTTGTCCCAGAGGGGGAAAAGGATTCTAGCCCAGGAGCTAGCAGGACTTATAGAGAGAGCTTTAAACTAGGTTCAAAGGGGGAAGGGGTTAACACTAGGCTCACTAGAAATGAGCCATGGGATAACATGTCACTGTTGGATTCCATATCCACAGGGCAACTTCAATTCATTTATGCCAATGCCAGCAGCATGGGCAACAAACAGGAAGAGCTGGAAGCCACTGTGCAGCAGTGAAATCACAACATAATTGCCATTCACATGATTGGAGTGCTGCAATTGATGGCTACAAGCTCTTCAGAAGGGATAGGCAAGGAAAAAGAGGTGTTGGGGTTGTGTTGTATGTCAGGGAGTGCATTGACTGCCTTGAACACAATGTTATGAGTGAGAAGGCTGAATGATTGTGGGGGAAGATCAGCTGGAAGGCCAACCAAGCCGATATCCTGGTAGGAGTCTTGTTACAGACCACCCAGCCAGTATGAAGCTACAAATAAAGTAGTTCTTCAAACAACTGGGAGATGTTTCATGATCACTTGCCCTTGTCTTCATGCGGGGCTTCAACCTACCAGATACCAGCTGGAAGTCCAACACAGCAAAGAATTCAGGAGGTTCTTGGAGGGTGTGGAAGATAACATCCTGATACAGCTAGTGAGTGAGCCAACTAGGGGAGATGCCTAGCTAGATTTGCTGTTCACAAACAGAGGACTGATGTGTGATGTGATGGTTAGAGGCCGTCATAGCCAAAGCAATTGCAAAATGATTGAATTTTCCATCCTTGGAGAAGTTCATCCCTGGCAGTGTTCAAGGCCATGGCAGGGGGGCTGGAACTAGGACAACCTTAGGGTCCTTTCCAACCCTAACTATCTATGATTCTAAGTCAGGAAGAAGGTCAGAAACACCTCCACCTCAGACTTCCGGAGGACTGATTTTGGCCTGTTTAGTATGCTGGTTGGTGGAATTCCTTGGGAAACATTACTGAAGGACAAAGGGGTCTAGGAGTACTGAACATTCTTCAAGAATTAAATACTTAAGGTGCAGGAGCAGGCAGTCCCTATGCGCTGAAAATCTGAGTGGTGGGGAAGAGATCAGCCTGGCTGAACAGCAGATCCTGCTTGAGCTCAGGAAAAGAAAAGGAGGATTTATTACCTGTGAAGACAGGACTGTTGCCCCATGGAAAGTACAAGGCTGTTATTAGGTTAGGTAGAGAGAAAGTTAGAAAGGTGATGGCACAGATGGAACTAAATCTGGCCACTGCCATAAAAGATAATAAAAAGTATGTAAAAAATATATTAGCAATAGAAGGAGGGCCAAGGAGAACCTCCATCCTCAGCTGGATACTAAGAGAAATATAGTGACTGAGGATGAGGAAAAGGCTGAGGTATTTAATGCCTTTGCCTCAGTCTTTACTAGTCACACCAGCCATCCTTGGAGTACTCAGTTCCCTAAGTTGGATGGCAGAGACAGGAAGCTGAAGTCCTTATAATTCAGGAAGAAATGGTTAGTGACCTGCTGCTCCACTTAGATGAATACAAGTCTATGGGGTCAGATGAGTTACATCCAAGAGTACTGAAGGAGCTGGCAGAAGAGCTTACTAAGCCACCCTCCACCATCCATCAGCAGTTACCATTAAGGGACTAATGGAAATGTTTCCACTGAGAAATGCCACCATCGCTTCTGCTGACTCCCTGCTGCTGGCTGAGTCTCAAGCCCTTTCCCTGAAGGCAGAACTGTCCTGCTCCTGAGCCCTTGGGAGAGCATCACTGTGGGGGAAAAAAAGGGGGAAAACACTGCTACTGCAAGCCTTGAGTAAGCTGACCATCAATGTTCTTGTGCACTACATTTTTGCCCATAGAGGTCCAATCTTAAAGTGCTTATAACCCCTACATGCACTGGGGGCTTCTCAGGTGGAAAATGAGATTTATCCCAAAGTAAAGGTTTTAGTGCCTGGCCTCAGGCCCTCAACCCAAGCACAGACCCTGGTGGGCTCAGGTCCAGCAGCAATGACCACCCATGGGTGGCTTTAGCACCAGAGCAAGCAGTGAATGCCTTTTGGTTTATCCTTCCAAAATACATTGATGAAAACAAGCCCAAGCTGGGCTGTCTGTGCTGCTCTGCATGGACGAGTGCATTATGGTTGATGGCCTGCTTGCAATTTGATTAGGCTGAGCCCTGTGCTTTACTCAGCCCTATGAAACCCACACAGGGCAGCAGAACCAAGAGGTATCTGGGACAACTAGCTCATCTCCTCCATCAGGCACATATAATCTTCTTTGCTTACACAGGTTTTCTGCAGCCTCTGAACGGTTCCACACATTTTTCATGTAGGATTTATAATATGATCACTCTTCTCTCCCGCTATCACAAACCTGTGGCTTGGCTGGCAGAGACAGGGACATTAGGAGGATACCGGCTGATGGACAGAGGCTCACAGTGAGACAGCACGATCACAGAGAGTAAATTCCTTAGGAAAATATTTTTCCTGTGGAATACCGTTGTTTATCTTCTTTCAGCAGGTTTTGTTTTTCATTGGAAAAAGTCAGAAATGCAGCAAACAGCTTCATGAATATACAGGTTGTTTTTGGCAACTGCCAATGAGCAAAGAGTGTGTTCATGTGATCCTCAAACAGCTATTTCCCTGGGAATTTCTTGTTTTGAACAAGCCATTTTTCATTAGAGAAAATGCACACAGTTGAACAAATAGTTCTTATTGGCTCTTATTAGCAGAAGAGTGGAGAAGAGGCAGGCAGTCACTGCCATAGGCTGGCTTTGTGTCCCGCTGGGTCACATTCCCACCCTGGGATCTCCACCTTTAAACAGTGTGGCAAAAGGAAGCATACCCATCTCACGTACTTGCAGGCAATAATACAATGCACGAATATCTGCAAACAAGACTGTGAAGGCAATTCCAAACCCAGCCTGTATACCTGTTGAGTCTTTCTGATTCTTCTGCTTGGATCACAGGTCCATACAGGTGTCTGGAGGAACATTCACCTGCAATAAAGCTGTTCCTTTATGAAACATTTTCAGCACCTGCAAGTGAGGCTCAAGGATCACTGGTGCCATATTACTGGGTCTTGAAAGATCACAGGGCACATAGGCACAGATCCTCCTCACAGGACAAATATCCTGGTATGGACAAAAAGATGCCTGGCTGTATGTAAAGAACAATGGTATAAGCATGTCAGTGTTTAGACTCATTACAGCTACTGGAAACCCAGCTGAGGGAATATGGCATGTTACCCATCACACTCTACAGCCAACATCTACCTCCAGGTAAACCTTACCCCAAAAGTCCCAGGCTGGGGCTCCCTGCTGCTTGTACCACCCCTGCAAGCCCAGCCTGAGTCCTTGCACCAACCATGCAGCAGGAAGAAAGAAGAGCAACACTCAAATCTTCTAAGCAATTACTTCGCAGCTTTACCTGAGAGACAGTGAATGCAATGAACCACAGATCAAGGAGACAAGGTGCTTGAAGTCAGGTACGATGGACAGATCTTTATTTCCCAATGTTTTAATTTAACAAAGTGCTACATTCCATAGTTACAGTATGAGGAGTTTTCTTGTCCAAAATACAAAACCACAAGAAAGCAGGAGGACTGCTAATATCACTCTATGGAAGCAGCACAGTCCAGAGAAACCTTACCTAGGTGAACATCTGGCATTAGAGACACCTTTAAAAGTCAGCAGCTATATAGTGTAGGTGCATTTCTTCAGGGCAAGAGCTGCACATCAGGCAGGCTGGTTCTCCTGCTGGAAATGGGGCTGAGGATGCTAAGCAGTTGTGTGATGCCTACAATGAATTCTGGATTGTGCTATCAGGTAAATCAAAAACAGAGGTGAGTGACTCATGCTGAGTTGAGAGATTATTATTGCTGCAGCAAAGTTGCTGCTGCAGCTGTGCCTTTGCATGGGGCCAAAGCTGCATTAGCAGTGCCATGACCCACTTCTACATTCAGTGGCTTTGCAGTTCACCCAGCACAGATAAGGAGAGCTATTCTTGGCCTGCTTTTTGTTTAGGTTTTTTTTTTTTTGTCCTGCCTCTTTCAAAAGAATCTGCTTGTTTGGCACTGCAGAGGTATAGATTAAATCAGTATTAAGAGAGTGCAGGCTTCAGCTCCCACCTGAAACCCTCCTCCTCTCCCTATCTGCAATCTGATAATTTCAAGCAAACTAATCAAACACCAGAAATCATATAAAGAATATTTTTAAGAGCCTAATCCAAAGTCTAGTGGCCTTGGATAAGAAAGGAAGGAGATGAATAATGCTTGTGCTTTAATGTGCTGCAGAAATTGCACTGATTTCAGGGGCATTGCAGAAAACCCTGTCCTACGCTCCAAAGGCTCCTACACACTTCACCAGGACCCAAGGCTGGTTTTGACTGTCCACCTTGCCTCTGCATTAAGAATAGGTAAGCTGAAGACACGGGGAGCCTCCAGGTTCTGGGGCAGGTGCCTGACCAAAAACAACTATTCAACAAACACCTCCACTTCAAATGGACACTGGTTGTAATCTCTCTGCACTGCTGAGTGACGCAGGAAGTAGAGCTTCTTCCAACGAGCATCTCCCAGCAAGGCACCTCAGCTGACAGTGTTCAGAACCAGACACAGAACTGAGAGAGAAGATGGACCACAGACAAAATACTTGGGCAGCCCTTCTAGCACATAAATCTGCCTCCAGCACAGACTAGCCAGCCAACACCAAACCATGCATGCAGCTGGACCTCCCTTTCAGCTACAACTCTACAACTGTCTTTTCCAACCTAGTTGATTCTATGATTCTATGACGAGGGAGGAAGAAGAAGAGAAACAGTGAAACTGCCACTGTAGAAAGTCAGTGTTTCCCAAATTATGGATTTATTAGCAAAAAAAAAAGGTCACAGCTCCTCCTTCCCAGCCTTCACAACCTATCAAATTGACAACCCATCCATAAAGCTCTTCCTGTGCTGCCAAAGCAGGGGTACTCAGACTGGCCCAGGAGCTCTGTGCTTTATCAGTTACTTAACACAGCTTGTGTTATCACACACTGTGCAGGCACAGCACCATTAACAGGAAAGCAAGAGGAGACTGCCCTTCACAGGATGTTATTGCACAAAACCCTGCTGATCTCCAGCTGCTTGGGTCTTGCTGGTACATCTGTTCTCTTTTGCAGTGTCACTGGTAGCTCTTCATTTCCAGTGTTATTTTGGGTCCCTCCTTCAGACTACAGTTGCATACAAAGGACTCATGCCCAGCTCCCATCCATTCTGCTCCCAGACACATACCCTCTTCTCAGAGAGGTCCGTGCCTTTTGTCATTACTTACTCATCCCTGGCTGGACCAGAGTAAAGTATTTTTATGAATGTCTTGCAGCTGCCTACATAGTCTTGTTTCTAGCTTGCCTGGCACTGTACCTAAAAGACAAGCCTTTCTGGAGACACTCTCCAGGAAACTAGAATGGAGGAGAAGTCATTCCAACCTTGCATCCCCCATCATGCCTTGCTGGGAACAAATTATCAAAGAACAAGGGACAACATTTCCTGACTTTCAAAACTGCAAGACAGCCAGCAACGCACCACCGGATTCTTAGCACCTCCTGACCACCTCCAAGCTCCAAGAGACTTAGCAATGAGAAATAAATAAGGAGAGATCCATCTGGAAGAAAAACTTCTCAGCTTGATCACCTATTATAGAAGAAAGAGGCTTTGATTTTGGGTAAAGGCATGTGAACTTAACTACCAGTCAGAGCCTGTTAGTAACACAGAGCTGCTTTTAGCAAGGCAAAATTCTCCTGGTAGAAGTTTCAGGAATGAAAAGGGAGAGATACAACCCCTATGGAGCCCTGGCTAGAAAGCCTGTCCTAGAGGGATTAGGGTATGAAGACTCCCCAACATGCTGATGGACCAGGTTTTACCACACATTAAGCAGGATGAATGTGTGAGGGACCACACACTTCAACTGGAAGACTAGCATTAGTAGCAGCATTTTGATAACAGGTTTACCTGCCTGTCCTTCTCCAGGTGACTCAGTAGGCACATGGGTAAAGCCTACAGGAAACTACCTGGGCTCTGAAGAGCACTGCTTGTTCAGAGCTAAACATCACATCTGATCACTTAACACCCAGAGGAGGCCCTCACTCTCTCAGGAGAGAACTCTGCTTCAGAAGGGTCTTCTGAATGCCCTCTCTACCTTGCAAACCCACTCAAATGCCCACAAGACATTTGCTTACTATCATCAACATCCACCCTTTACAATCTGACAGACCTTTATACCTTTACAAGGACTGAAATCCTGCATCTGTCCCTCCTCAAACTCTTCTCCCTTCCACTTCTTTGAACACTCAGTGAAAACTGATTTCAGAAGATGTGTGTTCTGGCCTTCTTTTTCTAATCAGATCTACTCCAGCAACAGTCACTGTTCCTTGTACGAAGGACGATTCCAAACTCAGAAACATGGATGTCTTGCATAAATACCAGATGGAAGTAATTTCACAACCAGAAGCCCCTTTTCTAGTTATTTTGATGGAATGCCTGTGCAAAGCAACACTAGTTTCCCTTGCTCAGTTCCTGTGACACCTCAGACACTTGACTATGCAACCTGGTGAGCTTGCCCATACCCTGTGCCACCCTTGGGCTGCACCTCCACAACCCTCTGCAGCCATCTGTTCTACAGCTTCACCTTTCCCCCATGGCCCAGTGTGACCATGCACCTCTCTGCAGCAGACACCTCCCCAACTGGGGCTGTCACTGCTTTCCAACTATTAGCCACTAATCCCTAAACACTGACAGTCAGCTGCTCTGCAACCTTTTGGGCCTTTCTGCATTCAGATCCATCCACATGCCCCAAAGGTGCTGTCGTTCATGCACTTTCCAGTGGGTAAAGGCAACAGGTGCTCCACTTTTCATCTCTATGTAAATGCAGCCTTGTGAGAGATAAACCAGTAACTAGCATCCTTCAAGCAGGAGGCAGAACCTGAAGAAACCCCTGACCTGCCCTTCTCTTGCCTACTTGCACATTGAACAAAAGCTAAGATATCCATGCAAGACTATCTGTCAGTAGGTGAGCGCTGGTATTTATTGTGCTGTAACAGACAGTGCTGGTTGAAAATGGATTAGGATTTTTGTGGTGAATCAAGTGTTGAGGCCATTCCTGCGTGTCTCCAAGGAGCATGGAGCAGAGCTGAAGGAAAAAAGAAGGGGTGAAAGTTGAGGGACCCGACTGCAGAAATGTGCTTCAAACTGTATCAAGGACCTGGGCACTTCTCAGGTGGCAAGGGATACAAGTGTGTAACTCATTAATTAAGCAGAGTAGCTAATATTAGCACTAATGAACTCTAGCTCAGGTAATGTAACATTTAAAATCAGTCGGACAGAAATCATTCACAGTAAAGATTTCCATTCCTGGGTTAGGTGAGAGCTGCTGTTATGATTAGACTACTGCCAGCCAGGATCAGAACAGTACACCAGGGTAACAGGAAAATAATCATCCATATGGATCAGCTCCAGCTGTAACAAGATACGCTGTGGATCTGAATGAGGCTCCAGGTGTGAATGTGAAATCTCACTACTGTATCAAAACAAACATCACTGTGGAGTACACGTAGAGCATAGCATGCTGTTTTGCCGGGGTGTACTGATCACTGCTCAGTGGCTCAGGACGGTGGAGAGCAGCGATGCAGCAGAAAGTTGCTTGTTCCTTTTCTCCCCCTCCCTTCTTTTAAAAGTCATGGGCTCTCACAAGGGCGCTGCAATTTGATTCAAAATTCATCTTCAGAGCTGTCAGCTAGGAGCATGACTCGGTCTTGCATGCTGTTAAATTCCCTCTGCTAGAGGAAGAAAAGAAAATGAAAGAGCTTCACATGCAAAAAGGAAATAAAAGAGCATTCAGATCCCCCCTATACTCTAACTGAGAGGTCCCAGCCACTTCAACCCAGACAAACTATAATCAGGCTGCACTCACTTAACAGAAAAAAATGAACAATGGGAGAGTGGGTGGGATGGGGGTTTTCCTTTGCAGTTGCCATACCTTTCTTTTATGTCTCTTTGAGCCATTTCTCCTTCGGCGATTCATAATCTTAATGCTATAGAGTGCTCCTAGGATAAAGAGGGCTCCAGCTATTCCAACTCCTACAGGAACCAGCATCCCAGACATATATCCTGCCTACATGGAAAAGAAAGAAGCAGAGCAGCACTCAAAAGACCATCCTTTCGGAGCCGTTTTTCATCAGTCTAGGACTGCTTTCATTACAGTTGATTTTAAGTCTCTATCTCCTGTCTGCATAGAATGAACCCAGTTGCAGAACTGCTAAGTGAAACCAGCCCCCACTCCAAGCCCAAGCTGGTAACCACCACAGCTTACTCACTGTCAGTTTTTACTACAGATGCTTCCTTGTGATAGCTGGGACATTGCAGCACTTATCCACCTTTAGGACAGGAAACAATTTTGGTGCAGAGTTGCAAGTGCTGGGATGAAGCGCCTGCTAATACAGGTGCATGCTTAAGGAAAACCTCAACTGCCAAAAGCAGGCAATCCTGAGCCACAATAAAGACCCATGACCCCCAGAACAGCTTCACTACAACCTGTGTAAAGTAGGCTGAGTGCTTCTCTGAGCTCCCCAGGTACCACCAGCACAAATCAAGGCACAAGCACATGTCTGGCCATGTTCAGCAGAGCTCAACCCAGAGACCTGAAAGATGCTCTTATGCTTTTCTGCACAGATCTGGACTAGCAGCATGGCACTGAGCATTGCAGTGACGTGTGCCTCGGCACCCCGCTGCCCACAGGCCCCTGTACCACAGCCCTGGGGTGACAGGAGCAGGCAGAAAAAACAGTGTGTAAGAGTCACTAGGCAAGACAGCAGGCATCAGCCAGGGAGCAGGCAGAATGGGCAAGGAGGTGTTCTAGGAGAATGGCTGCTCTGTGAAGCAGGGATACTAACCTCCATCATCGGAGGTGGATAGGAAAAGGACCCAGCATCCTCCTGGCCAACTGTGAGTGTGTCGTACTGTGGCCAGACTGCTAATATACCTCCAGTAAAGTCATACACAGCTCCCATGCTTCCCGTAGAAATGTTGGTATGGCAAAGCAAGGGCTCAGGGACACTGATGTCATATCTCAGCATGGCAATGGCAGAAGCTGCCCCCAGCACCCACAGCTGGGTCTCTGAAGGAACTAAAACACAAAGGCAGGCTGCGCTCACTTTTCAGAGAGAAGCAGCAGTTTGCCCTCCCCCTGCCTAGCCCAGCCTGAGCCTCCTCGGCTTCATCCTCAAAATCTTTGAAAGAAATGCTTTTACTTTGCATAGGAAGGGGTCACTTGCATGAGCAGGACAGTGACACAGAGGGAGAGCATACACACCTTCAACTGGCCTTACGGGAAGCACAGTAAATGTAAATCAGCTCTAATTCAGTTGCTGTGATCCTTACATTTGCATTGCCCATTAAAAAAATATAGAGAGAGATAGCATGACTAATTTAAAATTGCACATTTAAACATTCAAAATCCTTTGGAAAATATTCCCAAGTGCTTGCTAGTTTATATTTTACTGTTTTAAATGAAAATTAACTGAAGTCTTAAAGTGCCAGATTGCTTCAGCATCCTCACCTAATTCAGCCTGGGTGTCTCAATGAAGTAAGGGAGGCAGGCAATGGCTTAGTCCCTTATTAGCACTGCCTTTGTTCACACTGCAGCAAGAGAGTCCTCTGCTGTGGCGCTACATCTTTACTCTTCACTATCTACACCCCTCAAAATAGATTTTACACCTACCCAGGGACAAATGCACCAATCAGACAACTATCAGACAGCTCTTAGCAAGCCTCAGTCCATTGCTTACAACCACTCATCTTCATCTGCATTCCCAAACTGCAACACAGCCTAACAATATTTGCTTACACTGTAATTGCTTTTCTCCATAATCCTCTGTGTGTGTGTGTGGGAAAAGCTATTCAGTGCACGCTGCCTTGGCTTTGTACGCTTACCTGGATAATGAAAATAACTGCTTCCATCTATGGCAGATAACAATGCTAACAAGGGCTGTTTTGCTCTCCTCAATCCCTCCAGTTCCTACTCAGAGCTTTAAATAGTAACACCTTTGGGTGTGTAGATCCCAAGGCTTGAAGCATCCTGAGGTGCACTGTGTACGTTTCCTTAGCATCCTCCCAGAAAAAACAGCCCTGATCAGCCCAAGTGCTTGGAGGGGGCTGCATGCCTGCACCCCAGTTCCTGAAAAAGGAGGTTAGTGAGAACACAGCTAAAAGACTGTATCTCTGCGAGGCAATTAATGTGCCTTAATTGGGTGACCTAATTACTGCAGCCCTGGTTTTTCTATTTCTGGAACTTTGCTGCTGGCGCAAGCAGTGAGGGGAAATTGGAAATGGCTTTTTAATTGCTGCCCTGTTGAGTTTCTATATCAGAAATCACTAGTTTTAATATGATGAACTTCCTAGACTACCTGTGAGCCTTTACTCTGCTTGGCCAGCCCATGCCCTTTCACAGGCTTCCACTAACACCCACACCAATGATTTATACCCCAAACACCTGCAACACAAAGCAGATCCAGGACCTTTTCTCCAAGCCACAACACACAGTGGAACACAGCAGCCCAACTCATGAGGGCTTCTGCATTTGCTTCATAGAAAACCTCATTTCACAGGCAGCTCTGAAGCCATGTTTTTACCCCTTATCCATGGGGAAGATGTAACTTCTTTGCAGATCCTAGGGATGCTTTCAATATACTCAATCCATGACCATGACCTTCCTGGCTCACCTGGACTTTGAGATAACAACAACAGAGGACGTCAGAGAAACCTCATGTCCATTATTCGGCATACAAATTGCAACATTTGAACAGTGACTGCAGACCAGATATAAATGTGTCACTGACCCATGCTTCTGGTCCCTCACTCTCCACACCCTTCCCTCTCCCAGCAGGGCAGCCCTGATGGACATATGAGGACTCATCTCTCAGGGATGGGGCTATCATGTTCAACGATATTCTTCTGGATGGCGGGACTATATATCTATGTAAAATAGATAGAGCTCTATATTACAATAGAGCCAAGGCCAACAGCAAATAAAAGGGGCACATATGACTGGTACTGATGAACTCCACAGAAAGAGGAAGAAATTGGGTGAGCAGGCTTATTTGCAAGTGATTTGCTACACCCGGATTTGGTTGTGGGGGAGAGAGCAGTTTTTTGTTGGACTTTTTAAGGGAAAATGTGAGCAAGGTGAAAGATCTGCCTCCACACATGTGCTATTCCCCAGAGAAGGGAGATGGCTCAGAACCAAGTCTCTCTTTTAAGTGGACACTAGCAGAGCATCAGTTACACCAATGCTTGTGCTGGGCACTGCCACATCTACCTGCTCTACAGAGCAATTCTGTTGGAGAGACACACACCACTGCGACAAGGAAGGACAGAGGTAGCCAACAAGGTGCCAAGAGGAAAGAAGTGAAAGCTACAGCTTCAGTGAGAAGGTATCTGATGCCCCCAAGCTTGAGTTGTGCTGTCTGGGGTAGGTCTGGCATGAGCAGGTGACACATACATGCCACATTCAACAGTCTTGGTGTCTGCTTTTTACCTTCATTTGCAAAACCATTCTCTGTTCTTTCAGCATTCGCTGTGGTTGAATCCCAGGCCAAGGTGCTCTGTTATGAGCAGAGATTGTACTAGACATGCCTCCTTCCTATTGTAAGCAGAAAAGCAACTCAAGGGCTGGGCAGCAACCCACTTTAAACCCTTCCACTCCCAATCCTGGAGAACAGATATGCAGACCCCATCTCTCTGTTCAGCACCTTTATCATAAGGTGCTGCTGAACTTCGGTGGGGATCATGAGGGAAGGCTGCATACACTGGATTACAATCTGATTAGAATTTAGAGATATATTTTCAGGGGCTGGTGTTTCCTATTAAGTCATTATTCCTTGTGGTGGTTTTTTCATCTATTGATTCTGATTACATTCAAAAGTTTCCAAGCTCTTTGAGTCACAAAGTGTTCTTTTTTTAAAACACTACTGTCACTTCATTTCTGTCTTCATGGCTTTGTCATCAACACAAGATTTGGAAGGCTTCACAACCATTTCACAATGTTATAATTTGCTCTAGGGCAGCAGAGCCTGTGGCTGGCACAACTCCTGATTCCATGCACCACCACCCTGTAGTACCAGCAGGAAAAGACTGTGTTATTTTTTCAGTCTTCCTGTGTTTGTTCTTTTTCCTTCCAGGAATTTGCAGCTCTTGCACACAGAGGCAGTAAAGGTCTTGTCCAGAGCTGGTGATGTGGCATGCAGCCTCTCACCAGAGAGGATCACCAGATCCTCTTGATTTGGATCCACCACAAAGCTTAGGACTTAGAGAAAAGGGGTAGAGGTAAGTTAGAGAGTAATTAAGAAAGTAACTCTGGTGGTCGGAAAAGAAGGGCTAATGCAGAGAAGTCTATCAAATATCCTTGTTCCTCCTTCTGCTCTTAGTTACTACTCATCAGGGATGTATTGTGGATATACACCGCTATATGCAACACCAACATCTGCTTCATTTGCCTTCTAGAGAAAAATTTAAGCCCTTTCTCAATTGTCTTTGTAAAGATAAAGAACTGCACTGACAAGTGTTTATTTATTCCTTCAAGTAACCATGCTTTTGCTTTTATAGTAATTGAAACTCTGAGCCTCCTACCTTATCTTTCAGCTTCTCCATCCAGCTTCTCACTGAAAAATAAGACAAAGAAGCTGTAATCATGTTACTTAAATTAATTAGTAACAAATGGTAATGATAGTATTAAAATAGACACTAATTAACTTGACAAGCTGATAGCACTTTTGATTAGATTTCCTCTCTTCTCATTCATGGAAAGAGCAAGTGCAACAAATCAACAGAGAAATTCTTCAAGTGAATTGGCAGGCAAGAAGCTCGCTTTTGCCTGTGCAATTCACATCTTCAAAGGGATTAAAAGAGGATGATGAAAAACAGTATTTCAGGTTGTGGGGTTTTAACCAGCAGCTCTCTTACACACACTGTGATGTATGACAAGGAGAAAACCTTGGCTATTCCCTTCCACTGGCCTCCTCCACATCGATATTCTCCCTTCTATGAGGCATAGCCTGTAATGGTGTCTAAAACAAATATTATTCCCTGTCTTTTATTCCCCTGCTTTTCTGGAAGCAGCATACTGCCTGCTCAGAGAAGTCACCACAGGACTGGCATAGCACTGGAGGTGCTAAATTACTAAACCAAGTAAATTCACGCTGCCATCACAGAGACTTTAATTTCCTAACAGTTAATATAAGCCCCATGAAATATGATACCCAAGAATTAAAAGTCTTTAATGGCATGTGCTTTGAGATTAAACATTCAGCTGATCTCAAAGAACTGCAAGTGCTTAGCAGCAGGTACACAACTCATGAACTCCACGGGTGACTGGATTTGTCTCTACCACACTGGAGACAAAGTGCTCAGCCTTTGAGAGATCCACTGGTATTTTAACAAATTCCTGCTCATGAGTAACAGACAAGCAAACAGTTAAATATCAGGGTTTTTTTCAGGGCTCGGCAGCTGAGTTTTAAGCCTTGGTTGAGGACCCCCATTTCTCCAGGAGGACAAGGCTACAAGCACAAGGGGATTCCTAGATGCACCAGTGTCCTTTTGAGGGATATTCATCCTAGGACATGTTAGATCCCAAATGTAACACACTGTTTACAGAGTGAGACCCTAAGTCTGCTTTCTTATAGAAGGTCCATTCAAAGCTTTCATTAGCAATATTAGAGTATGCACATGCACATACATGACTTAGGGTAACCATCTGTTGTAGTTTGAACCCAGCCAGGCAGCACGTTCACCCACTCAACCCCCCCCCCCC
>NDXB01006562.1:68696-121960 GCA_002631895.1 Agapornis roseicollis | reverse complement strand
CCAGAGCAGAGCTGCTCCAGCCCTCGCAGCAGCTCCATGGCCTCCTCTGCCCTCACTCCAACAACTCCATGTCCCTCTTGTGCTGCTGCCCCAGAGCTGGATCAGGGCTGCAGGGGGGTCTCATGAGACTTTGGGCTCTTTCCCATACCCATCCCACCCCTCGGCCAGGGGCACAGAGCTGGCCAGGGATGTGTTATCCCTTGGGGCAGTCATTCCCAGGGCTGTGACCTGACTGATGGCCAAGTGGTTCTGTCAGATGGCTCCAGTGGGCTGCCGAGCTGGGGCACACAAGGACCAGGCATCCACTGTGGTCCTTTCCCTCATCCCCTACTGTTGAGCACCCTGCTGCAGAGGGGGACACCCAGGGCGGGCGAGCATTGTGACCACCCCATGGCAGGGAGCAATGGCACAGGAGCTTGCAGGTTTCTCTGTGTTCAGATCTCTTTTTATCGCTATAAATTCCATTACTTTGAAATCATTCAAGGCCGTCAGGAGTTTTTTTTCCCAAGCCAGCTATAAAAAGGACATTAGAATTACAATCCTGGTGCTAACAATAGCATTACTCAAAGCTGCTGGCCAGAAGTGGGGAGCTCTGGGTAGAATAAAGACCTAAACTGAAATGTCAATAATAACTTCTTTCTTCCCCTTGCTGTCTTCCAGCCTGCACAAGCTGCTTGGGTCTCTCTATCTTAATGAGCATTAAAGTGGTTTCAAATTAGAGCTACAGAAAATTGAAGTTTTGTTCCCTCAGAAGCTTAGTCTGGCCTTTAAAGGGCAGTGACCACATTCTGGGTTTGGATATGAGCATCTTTGGTCTCAAAGGCTCATTACCAGCAAACCACTGCTGCTGAAATGCAGCCACAACTGGAGAGGGGCAGGCACAATGCAGCAGCACCCAATGGACCAAAAGATGAGGTAGGCAGAGGTTTGGCTGGGGGATGCTTGGTCCTCATCCCCCACTGGCCCTATGCAGCATTCCTGGTCTGAGCCTTGCTCCTGGGAGCTCAGCTATCAGGTCAGCTTCCACTTGGCTGGGGCTGGGTTTGCAGTGGCTGCTTTCAGCTCAGTTTAGTCCCTAAAAGTATGGGATGGAAGAGCCCCAGCAGCCCAGCCTGAGCTGCAGGTGGGGTGTTAGGGGAGCCCCCAGGACACCCTGGGTGCTGCAGCATCTTGCTGAGAGGGTGATTCAGCCAATAACCTGCAATGCAGGGTGGGTTTTCTCATCTATGGGACCAGCGCACATGGCATGGGGAAGAGGCCATATTGGCTGCTGGGGGCCTGCTGCCCACTCACTGCTGGGCAATGAGACTTCCCAGGAAAGCCAATTCCCATGGCAGGGCCTAGCAGCTGCAGCTTCACCCCCTGCCTGCCCTGTGTCTGGATGGTGCAACACAGAGCAGTCATGGGTGATGTGATGATCAGTGGCAGCACCCAGAGTCCAGGGGGTTGTTTGTAGGAGCACTGGGGAAGGATGAGTGAGCGCTGAGCTGGAGCTTGCACCCAGGTGTAAGAGGAGCCCATGGATCTGCCCTCCTGCTCCTGACTGAGAAAGCAGCAGAGGCTGGAGCAAAGCAGAGCAGATCTGCTGCCTGTCCCCATCAGCTCTGCGCTGTCCCTGCTCATCCCAGCCATGCTGGGATGGGCAAAGCCTCCCTGGCACCCTGATGAGGACAGGACAAGGTCTTCCTTGTGCTCCCTGCTGCAGTGGGGCTGCTGCTTTGCTCAGGCAAGACTCATAGAGTGGAGCTGTGAAGCCACAGCAGGGCTGATGGGTGGCTTGAGAAAGGTCTGCAAGGAAACCCCCTCCTGCAGGTGCCTCTAGAGCAGCCTGTATAGAGTTCTTAATGTCCCACAGCAGCCACCCCAGTGCCCAGTCCTCCTCCTGAGCACCCAGGCTTATGGTGGGTGAACAGGGCCAGATGAGCCATCAAAAGCTCCCTATTGCAGGCTGGGGGCTGCATGGGACAGGACCTACACAGGGTGTCAAGGTGCTAATAGGCTTTAATGGCTCTGACCAGCCTCACCTGGATCCCCAGCCCATGGGTCCATTTAAGCTCTGCCACGGTGATCAGTCACTGCCTGAGGTGTACTGAGAAGTATTGGTCTTCTCTGGTGGTCATCCAGCCCTTAACCATGGGCTCATTCCCCAGCTTGCTGTGTCTCATCATTGTAGACCTGCCAGAAGATCATCAGGCTCTGTCTTACCTTGGTTACCTTCACTGATCCTGAGCTGCAGGTTGGCTTTCTGGCTTTTAGAACTGCCTCATTGTGGGGACCTTTCCTGGTGGTCTTCACTCTTGGTTGAATGTTTCTATTGTGTCTAGGTCTGTCCTGCTTGGGAGCAGAGGGATAGGGCCATTGCTGGGGAGATGCTGTCTGTAAATGGGGTGTTTCTTCTGGCTTCTTGGACCTTTGGGTGCTCCTGGCTCTTGCCGTATCCTGGTGGGTGGTACTGGTTGTAGAAAGGGCTACAGGAGAAAATACAGTTGGGAGAGAGGGGGGTTATGTGGGATATGTGCTACAGGGCAGTGTCTGCTCGGATGGGGTGGGACAATCTCCCCTCTGGTGTCCCTTGCAGTCCTAGCCAGTGCATCTGCTGTGTGAGGTCCTTGGAGGCTGGTGGTACCCACAGCTGGGTGCCTGGTGCAGAGGAGGGAGGTGATGCTGTGAGGAGGGGTTGAGCTGTGGAGCTGGTTCCTCAGGCTAACAGGGGGATACAGATGTTGTATTTGTGGGTGCAGGACCAGGTTCCTCACTGGCATCTGTCTCTGTTGTGCTGCCTTTTGAAACATGCTGAAACAGGCAGAGTCAGCTCCTCTGTGGTGTTACCTTGTGCACAGGCACCAGTGTGAGGAGCTGGGAAACAGAAACTTGGCTATTACGAAGTGTTCACACCAAGGAATTCCCCTTGCTGTGTATGGGGGCAGCTGGTAGCAAACTGGTCCTGGAGAGTTCTATTTCTTCTTCAATCCTTATTTCCTGCAGCTGCTGAGAAATGATGCTGGTGGGTGGGATGCATGGGCAGGGATGTGCCTGCAGAGGATGGTGGGATGGTATTGACATAAACATAGAATCATTCCAGCCTGGCCTGTGCTGGAAGGGACCTTAAAGCTCCAAGCCCCTGTGTCCAACCTGGCCTTGAGCACTGCCAGGGATGGGGCAGCCACAGCTTCTCTGGGCCATCACCCTGGGCCAGCGCCTCAGCACCCTCCCAGGGAACAGCTTCTGCCTCAGAGCTCAGCTCAGGCTCCCCATGCTCAGGCAGGTTCAAGCCATTCCCCTTGGCCTGTCTCTACAGGCCCTTGTCCCAAGCCTCTCTCCTATAACGTCTTCCTCTGTTTCAAGCCTATTTAAGTTCCTGCAGGTCCTCGGGTTGTTGCAAGGAAGGTAAGTGATGAAGTTGTAATGGCTGAGCTTGCTAAGAGAAGCAGGGCAGGCTGAGCTGTAGCTGTGCTGCAGTCAGACACGTGTCTGGTGGAGAACATGATTCAAACCCAAATGAAGCAATTTCTTGTGGTGCTGCTCTAGCCTGATAACTGTGGTAACACATCCAGTGCGTTTGTTGGCCTCCATTCACATCCCAGTAGGTGTTTTCAGGGGCTGAAATGTCAATGCAAGGCAAGTTTTAGGAGGACTCCGAAAATAGCTGTAGATAGGGCTGGGTTTGGAATATTTGCCCATGGGAGGGATGTGTGAAGGTGGTGCTGTTGGGAAGCAGAGCTGTAAGTGAAAGGACCGGGTTCATTCTAAACCAGCTCAAGCTCACAGCATACAGGGAGGGTGGGGAAAGGCACATGTGATGTTATAGTACAGGAAGCTTTGGCAGCAGCTGTGCGCCCTGAGGAGGAAGATGAGATAAGATCAATCTGGAGATGTTTAACTTGGGTAACTCTGTCTTCTCCATGGAGCGTAATCCAGGACATGAACCCACACTGTGCCTGGGACATTTCCACCTCCCCCCCGTGCTCACAGGGAACTGAAGCACACTGTTCACAGCCATCTTGGCTGGATTAAATCAGGCATATCACATATCTTCCCTCCTGGCCCTCAGACAAGGGTCCCATGGTTTGTTATGCCAGCTCCTCCGTGCCCAGCATGTCCTTCTCCCACCTCCTCAGGCTTCTTCAGGAGGGAAACGCTCTCAGGTCAGTACACAGCTCACTGCTGGGCTGCCCTGAGCTGCCTTTCAGTGCTTCCTCCCCAGCTGTGCTGCTGTAACACCCTGACCTGCTCTTGGCTTGCAGTTTAAACTCCAACGGATGTGCTGTGCTTCTTCCCTGCCAGGCTGCACCCTTGTACCTCCCCTGGGTGCTGGAGGCTCTTGCTGCTGCCTCTGCTGTGCTGCTTGCCCCAGCCCTTTGGAGGCCCTGTGCCAGGACAGGTGCAGGCACAGTGGCTTCAGCTCCTGCTGTCCTAGAAGGACACTGGCTGAGGGTATCTTGGTAGGTTGCCCTGCAGAGACAGTGTAGGGGTAGCAGACATGGCCATGCAGCAGCTCATCACGCTCAGCTCCCGCTGTTGCGAGAGGTGTGGAGGCAGACAGCTCTCTGCCTTCACTTACCCCACGGTGGGAGGTGCTGGCTGCTTCCTCAGGGCATTTGTACACCCAGGTGTAACTGGCTGCACAAGCATCGTTGTTGCCTGGTTACTGGTGTAAATGGGTTGTAGACTCGCCTTCAACCACGTTACTTGCCACCAGCTCATCTGGTAGGAGATGTGTAGCACGGGCAAAGGCTCCATCAGCTCCTTGTGTCAGCAGCACTGTGCCCATGTGTGGCTGGGGCTGGCATTGCTCATGGTGTGGCAGTGGAGGGCTCTTTAATGACTCCTCCTGCTCTGGCCAAGGCAGGGCTGTCGGATGTGACTCAGCTGCTGTGACACATCTGGCCTTGGACTAGTGACCTCTGGGCCTTGCGTATTAGCTCATAGAACCCTAGATCAATAATGGCAAGGAGAAGGGAGAGCTGATGAAGGTCAATCCCAGGACATCTTAGCCATGGGCAGGGGCTGAGGAGCTGGGATGAGCAGGGGTAAAGAACAGCCAGATACAGTGATAGCGGATGCCCATTTCCCCATAGCATCCATCCAGATGCAGCCAGCCAGCAAATGCTTTTGGAAAGCATTACTTCACAGAGAAAACCCTTCAGTGCTGATGGTGCCCTCGGGCAGTGCTGCTGCAGCAGCTCTGCTGAAGCATTCACTCCTTCCCCTGCACGTCTGGGTCTGGGTGGTTTCTGGCCCACTGCATGGGGTGTCCTTAGGGTCAGTGCTGCTGCTGTGATGTCCTGCCCCTTACCCAGACCCTCGGGTAGTGGAGCAGGGGCTCATGCTATGGAGGTGGGGTTTGTTCAGAAGGGAGCCCTGTGTCACCAGGTGTTGGGCTGCACCCCAAGGCTCTCAAGCTGGGTGCATGACCCTTGGAGCATGATGCAAGCTCCTCATGAGCTTCCTGGAGGGTTGGGGGATTTCTTGGTGATTTCAGGCCATGGCATCTAGGACAGGGTCCACTCCACAGCTTTTTATCAGGTGGAAGTGGGACATCTGGGCTGGCTGAGCAAGTTAACCCCAGCTACCTTCTGAGCACCACGGCAATCCACTCCTCCAGTGGTACAGTCTTATCACGGCTACTGCCTTCTGTCTGTGGATGTTTGTCACTGCCTCTCTGCTGGGAGCTGTCTCCTCCACAGCCAAACATGGAGATGTTTCCCTGCTGTTTCTGGGGGAAATGCAGTGGATTTAGGTGGAAGTGCTGCAGATGTGATCATGGACCTTGCATGGGAGTGGCTGACAGGGTGTTGCATCCCCAGGGGTGAGTCTGTGGTGGGGCAGTGATCCCCACTGTGAGAAAGGTGTGGAAGAGCTGATGGCTGGGTTGCACTGGGCTGCTGTCCTGGCCAGCCAGGCTGTGGTGTAAGAGGAACCTGTACAGAGGACAAAGAAGCAGAAGAAGAGCCAGGGCAAATACAGGATTCAAACATCTTGCACCTTGGGTGGGGATCAGGCAGGGGGAGTGATGCTGCTGCTGTTGGACCCTCTGCTTGCTCAGGGCATCTCCTGGGAAGCAGGCACTGGGTACTGCCTGCAGCACAGCTCTAAAAGAGTCCCCATGAGCCTGGGGGAACCTCATCCTGCTCATGTGTGTTGAACAGCGAGCGACTGCTGCCTGCCCTGGTGCTGTGTGAACCTGACCCCAACTGTGAGTAGTTCTGCAGTGAGGGAGAGCTGCAAAATTCTGCCTGGTGATGGGGCTTGAGAGTCAGATTTTGGGTTCAGCTTGGCCCTTTCCTCAGGTGAGGCCCTGTTGGGATCACTGAGGCTGAGTGAGTGAATCCTCCTCCTCCCAGAGCCTGTAAGTGAGTGCAGCAAACCATCATCGCCATTCTGCCTGTGCGTGGACGCTGTGGGGAAGGGAAGACATGAAGCCCCCCACCAGATCCTCCTCCCCAGTCCTGCACTGAGCAAGGGGCTCCTCCAGCAGAGGAGGAGATCGGAAATCCAGGCAGCAGGATGTGAATGACGATAACTGTAATGAATGCCTTGCCTCTCTCGAAGGACTCGGTGAGGCTTGCCAAGTGCTGGCTGGCATTAGGAGATTAAAGCAGTAGCACCCACGAGAAGGGGATGGGTGCCAGCTGGGTTGCAGACTACATTGGCTCAGGTAGGGACTCCCCCTGCCTCCATCTTCCTTCATGGCTTTGGGGGGAAGACTGAAAGGGAGGAGATGGCTTGAGAAGAATGGCCCTGAATCAGCCCTTCCCCAGGGGTGAGGGTTAATGTATGGGGGAGACCATGTCAGGAGCACCCTGCGTGCTACCTGTGGGTG
The DNA here is from genome assembly GCA_002631895.1 of Agapornis roseicollis. NCBI lineage: Eukaryota > Metazoa > Chordata > Aves > Psittaciformes > Psittacidae > Agapornis > Agapornis roseicollis. The sequence continues at coordinate 115,137 of NDXB01006562.1, read as the reverse complement.
CTCACCTGGTCCCTCATGATGGACTTGTGCATATCCCTATGTGCATTTGGGGAGAAATAAACTCCTAATGCCTCAGCTCCCGTGTGTGCACGTGTGTGTGTGGGGGAGGCTGCTCCCGCATGCAGATTCCCATCCACACACAAATGCCAGAACGTGGGTTTGCAGAGGCACAAACCAGCGCAGGAACACAAAGGCTGAAGAAAGCACCATGCAGAGAGAGGGCTGACAGGCTCGGATTGCTCAGCTTGTCACAGGAATTGAGAGGTGCCTTGATTCGGGTGTGGAAGTACCACCTCGAGGGGAAATTACTTGGCACTCAAGGACTCTTTAATGGCAGAAAAAGAACAAGAACCAGTGGCTGAAGCCTGCTAAAGCTGCACTAAAAGGCAAGTGTGGATGTTAGCAGCAAAAGGGTTGTCAGCAGAAGCAGACTGCCCAGGGCCACATAGGGTTTGTCCCTCAGGGAAGGGAAGTCTGGTGGAGATGGCTCAGGGACACGGTATGAGGATAAGGAGATGGTATTTATTATGCTGTCACAGCCCCTTTGCTTTTTTATCCTCTGGAGAGGGGCTTGGGACAAGGGCCTGTAGGGCCAGGCCAAGGGCAATGGCTTGAACCTGCCCCAACAGGGGAGCCTGAGCTGAGCTCTGAGGCAGAAGCTGTTCCCTGGGAGGGTGCTGAGGCGCTGGCACAGGGTGATGGCCCAGAGAAGCTGTGGCTGCCCCATCCCTGGCAGTGCTCAAGGCCAGGTTGGACCCAGGGGCTTGGAGCAAGCTGCTCCAGTGGAAGGGGTCCCTGCCTGTGGCAGGGGTTGGAACTCTTCCAACACAAACCATTCCATGAGTCTACTCATGAGGCCTGGGAAGCTGTCTCAGGATAGAGGGTCATGAAGCGTCCCTGGGATGGAGTCTGAAGCTGCCCGTGGCTCCTCACAGAGCCTGGCTCTGCTGTGTGGCTGATCCTGATCTCTCATCCCACCATCCCAAGGAGTGGCACTGTGAGGGAGCTGGTGCAACCATGGGGTATCAGGCAGATGCAATTCAAGGACCTGCTGCAATGCTCTGGGATTTGAGATCCCAGAGCTTCCTCCACCACTGATGGGACACTTGGCTCCAATGGCAGCACGTGCCCACAGCCAAGCCCATGAACCCATAGGAGGTTGCTGGGGATCTTGGTTTGTGGCCTCCTGCGGGGTGAAAGGTGGCTGTGCAGGAAGGTGTGGCTGAACAACACCAAACCCAGGTGTCAGCCCGGAACAAATGAGTAATGGTTGCTGCTGTCCTAGCAGATGATGCGGTTGAATGGCCACGGAATCAGCTGAGGAGCAGTGAGGCGTTGAGCAAGGCAGGGAAGTGATCTGGAAAGGTAATAAATGTAAGTGTAACATAAATATATCAGTATTATGGATTTTCTATACATATATAGGTACACAGAATAGTCATTAATGTTGTGGATAGTATAATAGCAGTGAAACTTCCTTTGGTTCGTTGGTGAAAGTGTGTGTTTGAGTCCAAGGGAAGCTTCAGAATCATTTGGCTTGGGAGGGAAAGCACCTTCAAAGCCCATCTATTCCAACCCCCTGCAATGAGCAGGAACATCTTCAACTAGATCAGGTTGCCCAGAACCACATCCAGTCTGGCCTTGAATGTCTCCAGGGATGGAGCATCCACCACCTCTCTGGGCAACCTGTGCCAGTGTTTTACCACCCTCATTGTAAAACGTGTCCCTCGTGTCCAGACTGAAACCTGACGGCCCCTTGCTGTGGATGTGCTGCTTCTCCTCTTCCTCTGCTGCAGTCTCATGGGGTGCAGGGAGCTCACCCAGGCAGCAGTAAAGCCCCCCCATCACGTCCTCCCATCAGAAGGATGGGGGAGAGGTTGGAACAGCAAGAAAACTGGAGGGCTGGGAGAAAGGCTGCTCATCCCCTGTGACACAGGAGATGGGGGTGTCCCCAGGGTGCTGGGTGTGAGGCTGGTTCCTCTCCCCAGCAGCCACAGGGGTTCCCCGGAGCACAGAGTGGGTGGAAATGATGGTGCCAGCTCCTCCCTGCCCCAGGGGTAAGGTGCTGTGCCTCCCCTGGAAGCATTCCCATCGCTCAGCCTCTGCCACTCATGGTTGGGCTATGCTGGGGCATTTCCGCAGTGCCTCTCCCTCAGGACACCCGGGGCCTGGCTCAGCACAGGCACGGGATCATGGTGTCCTGCATGGGGAAACTGAGGCACGGTCAGGTGGGGCTGTGCCACCACCTTGTCACCAGGCTCGGCTGCAGGACAACATCTCGGAGGCCAAAAGAGGAACAAATTTAAGTCACACAACAGTGCCCATGACTTAACTTTCCAGCCTCCATATAGACGTACATACAAGGGGAGTACACAACCTCCCTGTGTGAGGGCACCCATGGCAGCTCTCCCAGGGCCCATGGTTGAAGCTCATCTCTGCTGCAGGCAGGGCACACTCAGGTGACAGTGAGTGGGGTATTGATACATGTTATGGTGGGTTTTTAACAACTACTATGTTCTTTGTCAAGAAATGTCATATTCCTTGAAGTGAGGGGAACATGATGATATGCGATAGGAAAAATTTTATTCTAATCCCAGGGTTGACAGTTGTTTTTCTTTCTCTTTAGAAATTTCCCTTTTACTATGGGGAAAAGGAGGAAGGGAGAGCAGGCAGAAGAGAGAGGAAGTGAGATTTCCCACCATCACATCAAACCCTTCAAAGCCATTTCTTTAAAGCAAAACAATGATCCGAAATCACAGGAAAGTGGATCTTTTGCAGTTTCCTAAACACCCTTGGCAGGGCTTGGAGCTGGATGAGCTTTAAGGTCCCTTCCAACACAAAGCAGGCTGGGATTCTATGATTCTATACGCACCTAGTTATGCCTCACAAGCCGTGGTCTGGGTGATGGACTAACCCTGTGGCATCACTGGTCATGTCATGAGAAGGGCTCCCATGTCTGTGTGAAACACACAGTGCCTGCCCTGCAGTGCTGCAGCCGTGCCACAGCGTGCATGGCTGGAGCCGGGTGCCTTTGTTCAGTTCCTGGCACAGGAACCCTTTTTTACTCACTTTGTGACCTTGGGTGAGCAACTTTTGCCATGCTTAATGTTAACATTTCTGCAAACCAGGTGCACAAACGCCTTTGTATCAGGAGAGAGGAGCTTGGCGAAGGAGTTTTTTCACCCTAAGCTGCTGCACGTGTGGTGTCCCTCTGGGGTGACCCAGCAGTGCACGAAGCCCTGAGTCTTTGGCCACTTTCCACAGGGAAAGGGTACTTAGTAAAATCATAGAACCCCAGCCTGGTTTGGGTTGGAAGGGACCTTAAAGCTCCCCCAGCTCCAACCCCTGCCCCGGGCAGGGACCCCTTCCACTGGAGCAGCTTGCTCCAAGCCCCTGTGTCCAACCTGGCCTTGAGCACTGCCAGGGATGGGGCAGCCACAGCTTCTCTGGGCCATCACCCTGGGCCAGCGCCTCAGCACCCTCACAGGGAACAGCTTCTGCCTTATCTCCAACCTCAGCTTCCCCTGTTTCAGTCTGAACCCATCACCCCTTTTCCTATCACTACAGTCCCTGGTGAAGAGCCCCTCTCCAGTTTGTTGGGGTTTGCTGTCAGAGCTAAACAGGGACTGATGGAAGCTGCTGCTGCCTGGTGTTACAATACAAGAGACTAGAGAAAATCAGTGTATGTAACCTGGCAAAACAAAAGCGAAGGGTAGCGCAAGGAGAGAGGTCCGTGGGGTACAAGGAGATGAGCTGTTGGGGGCCATGGAACGAGGTGTATGTTGCCTGTGACTACACACAGGCTGGAAACAAGAGGTAGCACCAGAGAAGGCAACACCCGGCAGGAACCCTGTGCTCCAGGCACACCAACTCCTCTGATGCTCTGTGAGGGGTTTGATACTGCAACACCCACCATAAGGCAGCATGGAGGGTCCTGCCGCCTGCATGCCCGTGCTGGTGTCACTGCAGGTCCATGGGAGGATGGGGGCCTATAGGGATGCTGGGGAGGGACTCTTCATTAGGGACTGCAGTGACAGGACAAGGGGTAACGGGTTCAAACTGAAACAGGGGAGGTTTAGATTGGATCTAAGGAAGAAATTCTTTGCTGTGAGGGTGCTGAGGCACTGGAATGGGTTGGCCAAGGAAGCTGTGAGTGCTCCATCCCTGGCAGTGTTCAAGGCCAGGTTGGACGAAGCCTTGGGTGCCGTGGTTTAGTGTGAGGTGTCCCTGCTGATGGCAGGGGTTGGAACTGGATGATCTCAAGGTCCTTTCCAACCCAGACTACTCTGTGATTCTATCTGTCTGTGGGGCCGGCTCCAGCTGCGTGTGCTCTGCAGGTAAAGAGCCCCGGACACTCGTCCATTCTGCCTGTGCACACAGCGGGCTGGCCGGTGGTGCCTGCCTCAGCGCTGCCTTTGGGGTGGGTTTTGCAGGTATGGTGCATGCTCCATGCTGTGCAGCCGGGGGGCACAGGGTGAGTGGAGGTGATGGAGGAGCCCGCTGCTCACCCCCGGCTGGGTCAGACACCTCCACCCCACTGATGCATGGGGAGCGCGGGGCTCTCACTCACCCCTCAGCCCCAGGACGCTGCGGGTCGCCTGTATCTGCCTCTCACTGGGCCCTTAAAGCGATTGGGGTTATAAAAATAGGAGGGAGAGAGGCGGCAGCTGGGCCAGGGAATTACAGGGGGGAGATCGGATTAGAGGGAGCAGGGATCACCGGGAGGAAAGATGGCCCCGTGCTGCAGCCAGCGCCTCCCCTCACAGCCCAGACCCACAACGGGTCCCACAACCAGCGCCCTCCCTCACAGCCCAGACCCACAACGGGTCCCACAGCCGCCTCCTTCCCTCACAGCCCAGACCCACAACGGGTCCCACAGCCGCCTCTTTCCCTCGCACCCCAGACCCACAACGGGTCCCACAGCCGCCTCCTTCCCTCGCACCCCAGACCCAGAGCCGCCTCCTTCCCTCACAGCCCGTCCCTCACAAACGGCCCCGTCCCTCCGGGCCCGCCCCGGCTCGGCCGCGCTGTGGGGCCGGGGCGGGAAGGGGCGGTGCGGGGCGGGAAGGGGCCGGCCCGGCGGGGCAGGGACATCGCGGGCCGGCGCGGCGAAGGGCGCAGGTACCGCTGCCGGCGGAGCGCGTAGGGCCGGGCAGGGCAGGGCAGGGCCGGTCCGGTCGGCGGGGGCCGGCGGGGCCATGGGGAAGGTGCAGCTCTTCGAGATCCGCCTGGGCGACAGCCGCGTCGTGTACGGCCCCGGCGAGCCGCTGGCGGGCACCGTCACCGTGCGGCTCTCGGGCTCGCTGCAGTACCGAGGTGAGCCCGCGGCCTGCCCGCCGCTCCCCGCATGGGGTGTCCCCGGGGCCGCGGGGGGCCGGGCCGGGTCTCGGGGGATGCGGTTACCCGCGGGGCTGGGGGGGGGTCGCGGAGGAGGCGGTTCTGGGGCGCTGCGGGCAGGGGAGCGGCAGCAGCAACCTGCGGAATTATTTCCTCCGCTGCTTCCTCGTACTTTTTGCTCCCATCCCATCACCAAGCTGCCGCCCACCCCATAAAGCCCCAGCAAGCCCTGGGGCTGAGGGCTTGTTTCACAGCAGCCTCGCAAGCCGGCGGTGCCCCGGTTAGCGGCACCGTGAGGCGGCCGGAGGAGCCGGGCTCCGTATCCAGCCTCCCCCCGGCGCCCTGTGGTCTCCCTGGGCTGCGGCATCGCGGTGCCAGCGGCCCCTCAACAGCGGGCCCCTGCGCTGGAATGTGGGATCTGTACGGCAGGGCCATGGGGGGAGGAAGGGGAGGAAACCCCAGCGGGAAGGGTGCCCTGTGCCGTGCCCCAGCAGGAAGGGTGCCCGCCCGTTTGCAACCACAGTCCGCGGCAAGCATCCGTTCCATCCCATCTGGAATGAACTTGAGCGTTTGGAGTTGTGGAAGCACCGGTTTGGAGGCGTCCAGGCTGTGCCTATGGTCCTGGGGAGAGGGTGCCCGCGGTGGGGCAGGAAGCAGCAGCCCCCACTGTGCTTATGGTGCAGGAGGTATCGGGGTTGCTTCAAGTGAGCCCCGGGCCCCCTTGGTGGCTGTTGCGATCCCTCAGGGCAGAGGGACAGGGATGGGTTGGGGGGTGATGAGCAGCTGGTTCAGACCTTCCAAACCAGCAACTTTGCTCCCCCAGCCTGGAGAAGTCATTTGCATTTACAAGTTAGTTGTTGTGCTCGGTGCTGTGGAAATGCAGGCTGATTTGCTGTTTTCCCTGAGGTTGTCTTGCTTCTGCCTTCATAACAAATTATTATGGGGGAAAAAAAAGACCAAAGAATGTGAAATGCAAAGTCTCTCTTGAACAGAGACGTCAGCCTGGATGGTGGTGCCTATGCTTGTCTATGTCTTGCTTTTGTGAGCACCATTCCCAGCTGTCTGCGAGAGCTTTTTGGAAGCTTCCCGAGGAAAACAGTATCCTGGGCAAGTGCAGACTTGTAGCCTGTTCCACTGCTGTTGGAGTGAAACAGTTGCATGTTTCGGAGGGTACTCCCAAAGGTACTTCTTCCAGCAACGATGCTGTTAACAAAGCCTGGCTGACTTCCATCCTCAGCCCATCCCCTTCACTTCCACGCCTGTTCCTGAAGACACCTCTTGGGCAAGATGAGTGTTTGGCTTCTGAGGGCTGGGTTATGCCGGCCATGGTTCCAACTTGCTGTTGCCTCTACGGCTCCCATGTTGGAGAGGAACTGCGCGTTCTCCATCACACCAGATCCTTTGCTTCCTGGTGCGCTGCAGCTGGTTGTGGTGGGGCAGGAGGAATGTGTCTCTTTGTTCTGGACCTTCTGCTTCCTCATTGCTTTGACCCTGTGGAAGGCTGGGGCCCAGTGTAAGGATTGGTCCTGAAGCCAGGAAGGGGTTTACTGTTGGTGTTTGATTTTGGTAAAAGGCAGGAACAGCTGAGCAGGGCTCTAGGAATGCTGGCAAACGCATCCAGCTGGAATCCGAGGTGGGCTCTGTGTGCCTGTTCCCTTAGCTTCTGTGCAGAGGTGACCTGAGCGGCTGTTTTGGGCTGAGATCCCTGTACATTGGTTCACTAGCTGGGGTGGAAACTTCCTGTAACTGATACGCAAATCTACCCAAATAAGTCAGGTTGGGCTGGGACACCAGAGCTCTTTGCTACCTCTCCTCCCTGCTACTCCCTATCTTACAGTCCCTGGTGTTTAATCCCTCCACGCTGGGGCTGGGAATCTCCCAGATGGGCACCTTCTTCCTTCTGGCTGAAGGGAATGCCTCACCCTCAGAGGAGGAGGAGTCTCATGTAGCTGCTGAAACATCCTTCTTGGTGTGACAGCAGGCAGCTACCTGCTGGCAAGAGGTCTTAAAGGGGCTGCTCAGCCCCGTTGAGCTCCATGGGCTCAGCAGCAAAGGAATCAGACAACCCTGACGTGCTGTGGCTTTCTGGTGGAGTGTGGGGAGAGGTGGGTGGCATCAACTTGTCTCATCTGTGTAGGTGTAGGTACTTATCTATGTAGGTGTACACAGTATGTACACCTACACCTTCTGTGATCAGCTATCACTTCTCAGACTAAGAAACAGCTCCCAGGAGGAGACAGCGAGTCCTTCCCCATTGCAGGTCTGGCTCCCAGCACTGAGGCTTGGTGCTTCCCATTGCCTGAGCTGGACCAGTCCGTGTGGTGGCTTCTCTCAGCGTTGTGGCTTTTTGAGATCACAAATGCAAACAAGTCTGTAGATGACTGCTTCACACGGTAACTCCTTTGATGGCTCTTGAAAATTGCACCTTCTGAAAGGCAGACAGTACAAAGAAAGCTCTGTTCTGCCTGGCTAAACACGCTGGAAATCTTGGGTCATAGGAAAACCTCACTGGAGACGCACCTTTCGGGATCACAAGCGCTCCCACCTACGCTGCCTTCCGTGCCAGCCCTGCTGACTAGCAGGAAAGGCTGCTCAGCAGCACACCTTCTGCAGCTGACCTTGGAGCAGCGTCACAAGTGGCCTGTGGTGACCCAGCAGACCTTGTGGAGAGGCACACTTGGCTGTGCCAGGGTGCGGGTCCTTCCCTGAGAACTTGTGAGCCTCAGGGGAAGGCGCTAATGGGGAGGCAGAATTCCTCATCTTGTGCCTGGCTCGCTGGGTAAATCGTCAGACACGGGTGCACAAAGAATAATTAATCCCAACAGGAAGCTGGCGCTGGGACAGCTGGAGATGGAGGTAATTTGGGGGGAGGAAGGGAGGGAGGAGGGAGATAAGTGTGCTCAGAGCAGGGCCGGCAGCCCTGGCCGCTGGCTGGAGTGTGCTGGAACAAAAGCTTGAGCTGCCTGGGGGTGCTGGAGCACTTTCCTCTCAGCTCTGTGGCTTCCAGGGGCAGTGCAGATGATTGCGGCCCCGCTCTCGTGTCCGGAAGTGTAATGGTGAAGCACCAGCCCTCTCCTGTGTCACTGGGTAAAAGAAATGACAAGTGCCTTCCGGAGCCCGTCTCAGCACTTGCTGTTCTCTGGTATTGAGCTGTTCAAGTTTATGCCACGATGGCTTGGCTTTGAAAATCACTCCCTTGACCTACAAAGCTCCCGACGCAAGTAGTGATGTCTGTTTGTGCTCTAGAAGTACCTGGGTACCTCATTCCCTCTGCAGAGCAGAGTGCCGGTGAATCCTGCTTTCCTTCTCTCATCTTCAGTGTAGTAAACATCCTCACTTCTCCCGTGGAGAGCTGAGAAAGCTGGGGGTGACGAGGGGGTTGAAATGCAGGTGACTCGAATCCTAAGGCATGAGCCCAAAGTAAAAGATTACCTGTGTTTCCCTACAAGGGCAGCAGGGAGAAGTTTGGGGTTGGTTCACATGTGTGGTGGGTCTGATGTGCGAGTAACCTGTGCCCTTCCGGAGGGGAAGAGGTGACACCAAGGCCACCATCCTCTCTACCACTGAACCTGATACAGAGGAAAGCATTGTTCCAGCAGAATGGCTGTGGCTTGGGCTGCCTGGGAAAGCAATGGTGAAAGGATGGATTCAGTCTGTTAGCAGGCTGAAGCTTGCTCTATTCCAGGTCAGAAGTGTGCTTTCTATAAAGGTGGGTTTGACATTGCTGTGCTCCTCTGGACATCACTGAGGCAGGAGGGACCCCACAGCTGGTCTCTGCTCTGGGTGCTGCATGGCAAGGGAGCGGTGCCTGCAGTGCAGAGCTGATCAGGGCCCAAAGGGTTCAGCAGGCAGGAGCAGGCCCAAAGCTGTCCCTATCCTTGGGAACGCTGGCGGTGCCTGATGAGGTCCTCCAGCCGTCTGGCATTCCCTGGCAGCGGCGGGTGCCGGGATGAGGCTGGTGCTGATGCACAGGAATGCTCGTGTATTCTGCAGCATCTCCCTGGCAGGCTGGATGGCTCCTGCTGCAGGGGAAGTGGATTAACTTTCTTTTCTCATTGTCTGGAGCGAGACAGCAGGGAGCTGTGTGGCCAAGTCTGTCTGAGGCTGGGGAACAAAAGAGGGATTTCTGCTCTCCTGGCTGGCTTGCTGCTACAGCTCCAAGTCCTCTGGAGTCAATAACTAATCATGAGATTGTTTTGTGTCTCCTGTCTCTGCAGTGTGTGCCTCTCTCTGCTGCTCCCCCACTTGTACACCACTTGTGCTCATCCAGAAACCTCTTGTTTGCTGCTTTCTGTGGCCAGGAGACATGCTGCGGCCTCACATCTCTTGTTTAACACAATGGGAGAACAAGTGGAGCAGAGTTCTGTCTGTCTGATTTGCTTCCAAGTGTGACAAATGGGGTGTGAGTTGCTTATCCCTTCCCCGGAGCAGTGCAGAGCTGTTGGAGATGTAGGTGTCTTTCAGGGCTGGAATCAGGCAGGCAGCAAGGAGGCTCCTTGGCTGGGAGGATGAAGTCTGTGTGTTCCCATCCCTCCCCTCTGGAGGCAAGTCCCCATCCCTAGCATGGCTCCACAGGCAGGGCTGGGCCAGCTGGAGCAGTCAGGGAAGGTGATGGTTGGGGCAGCCCCTCTGCCAAGGGAGGTGCAGGTGCATGGATGGGCATGCCTGCTCTGGTGTGTCAGGGAATGCCTATTGCTGAAAGTCATTCCTGGGAAAGAGGAGGAAGTACATCTCTAAAAGACATGTAGCTGTCACTTGACTTGGTGGAGTCTTGGCCAGGAAGAGTAGGATGGCCATGGAGACTGTCCTCTGCTGTCTGGAGAAGAGAATGCTCAGGCTCTTCCAGGAGGAGGTCAGTGGGTGAGTTGGGTTGTGCTGCAAGGCTGCTATGGGCAGCCTCTGTAGGCAAGTGCTCTGCCTGGCATTGGGGCAGGTCTTTCCTCCTCCTGCTCAGGGCAGCAGCTCCTGGGTCAGCCTGGCAAGCGCACCAGGGGCTGGGTTTTAGTTGGATGCCTCTTTCCTTGAGGGCTGATTGCCCAGATAACCAATGTGCAGCCTTTAGGCTACTGTTGTGACCTCTGAAGTCTGGCAATAGGGATTGCTGCGGAAGTTGATTACCTCTTTGTGCTGCCCTTAAAACCTGTCGCTCTTCAAATCTCTTGTGTGGAAGAGCAGACTGCTTAGGAGAGGAGAAAATGAGAAAGGACCGGAGTGCTGCCAGTCAGCAGGAGTTTTCCCTTATGCACAGTTGTTCCTGTGTGTGCTCTGAGTCCCTGGGTCATGTCCAGGATCTGATACAGGAGGTGAAATGGCTTCAGGCCACAGAGATGGGCAGGCTTCTGTCTCTTTGTGATGCCTTTAGAACAGCAGCTCTACAAGCCCAGATTCCTCCTGATGGCCAGTTAAAATGCGCCGATGGGGTGCCAGTGTCAAGTGGAGAGCATATGGGGTGTCCTGGATGCTGCTTTTGACCCCCTTGGCAAAATGAGGGTGTCAGGCTGAGTGCCAGCCTGGGATTGTTTGGAGACCTAGTCTGAAAACACCCTGACCTTTGAGCACCTTAATCTTGATTAAACCCCAGATCTTAGCAGATATCTGCAGCGAAAAGGCTGTTTCCAAGAAGCATGAATCATTTCTGGAGCACTAATGCTTGTAACTTCCAGTCCTTTGTTCTTGCTGAGAGCTCTGCTCTCGGTCATTCTGGCTCCAGCAGCTCTGGCCAGAGGTAACAGCTTGCTGTCCATCCCTCCTGAGCTGAATCCCAAATGCTTCCTGCAGTAAGAGTTCAATCAAATGGGCTCCGAAGGCAAAATTCCAGGGAGGAAAGCTCAGTGTGTTGGTATCGGGTGGTGCTGCTTTGATGGGGAGTGTCGACATGGGACTGAATGTCAGGTCCAGGGGTTTAGCTCTTGATCCCAATGCTTCATTTGCTATCTGCTCAGACCTCTGCAGGTGTCCAGCCTGGCCATGAGGAGTGTCTGGTAGTACTCCTAGCATAGCAGGGGTTCGTTATCTGTCTGCTGCTCTGGTAATAACAAGAACATAAGTTGTCTTTCCAAACTGATGATCTTGCTATAAATAGAGAATCCAGCTGCTTGTATTGAATGGCATCAGAGAAAATCATAGGAGCAGCTCTGTTGCAGAATGAAGTGGATTCTAGCTGCTTTCTCTGAAGATACTGGGGCAGAGGGGTTTCTTGACAACTGGGACGTGCGAAAGCAACGCTCAAGAGCTCGATGTGGTGTGACGCCTTCAGTGGAGAGCAAGCGAGGGGATGTGGCTGGGTTCTCCCGTTGTGCTGTCCCACACCGCACCTCCTGCCTCCCCACTGGAGAACCTGGTACGCAGACTAGAAGAGGAGTCACTAAATGCAGAGTGGTTTTACTGCTTATAAGTAAGGCTCCTAAGGAAAAGACACTTGAAACCTCGCCTGCTAGGAGGGGCAAGCTGGCTCTGGGCTCGTGCTTGGGGGCTGCAGCAGCACTAAATCACTGGGAGGTGTCTCAGCAAATTCTAGCTGCTGACTTGTGAGTTCAGCGCCGGGATTAGAGCAGCAGGGTGATGGGCCTCAGTGCAGTGATGCACAGCTGCTTGTCCCCTGTGCTCTTGTGTCCTCCCCTCATATGCTGGCTCTGACCCCTCACATCAGAACTGTTGTTTCCAGAATGCTGGAGCACTCCTGAACCTGCTGCTTTAGTCCTTGGTGCCCTGGAGGCAGAGGCTTGCTCAGGGCACCTGGTTATGGCAGTACTGTGTATGCCCCAGATGCATGTGGTGGGGGGTGGTGTCCAGCCTGTAACAGGCCTTTTCCTGCTCAGTTGGGTGCTGAGCTGACTTGGGGAGTGCTGAAGGCCAGGTTGGACACAGGGGCTTGGAACAAGCTGCTCTAGGGGAAGGTGGCCCTGCCTGTGACAGGGGTTGGAGCTGGGGGAGCTTTAAGGTCCCTTCCAACCCAACCCATTCTCTGAATGTCTTGTGATTCCTCTCTGAGGACAAGCAGTGGGTGCTGGGGGGGTTCATGCCCAGGAGGGGCTGGGGGAGCATCACCCCCTTTCCTGAGCATCTGCAGGGCTGGCTGTGGCTGCGACCAGGAGCGCTGTGCTGTGGATGGCAGTGAGGATCTGCCAACACAAGCATCAGCCAGAGAGGACTTGTCCGAGCCTTAACTCCCAGACAAGTGTATCTGAGAGTCCCAGAAGAAAATGAGCCTGACTCAGTCCCGCAGCAGTGTCTGGCCCACAGGAGCCCGGGTATTACAGTAAGCCTGTTAAGCATGAATTTCCAGAACTCTTTGAAGCCTTTATTTAGAGAGAGCCTGAAAAGGGAGTAGGCTCTGGTGAATCAACCCCTTTGTGGTTAAGCAGAGAAACCTGATCAGCCCCTGTTTATCTGCCTGCAGTAGGGGTGATGCTCCTGCAGAGGGGCTGTCCGGGGGGGGGCAGAGCCCGCTGAACCTGCTCCGGTGTGGAGGACGGGCAGAGCAGAGCAGAGCAGAGGTGTGTTCCCAGCACTGCAGGGAGCTCGGGCTGTCCCTCCAGCATGGCTCCTTGTGCCGATGAGGCAGGAGGAGGCTCTGCCCTGGCTGGTGAAGAGCAGTCCAGTCTGTTGCTAGGTTCAAAGGGGCAGCTTGTTACCGTGTGGACTGGTCTCACAGCACCCAGTGACCTGCAGCGCTGTGTGGTCGGCTGCGGTGGGGTTTCTTGCCTGGTTCTGCCTTTTTTAACCACCCAAGTCGGGTGTACTGGAATATCTCCACTGCTTAGGCCTGAAGTATTGCTAAGTGCAGGGTGGAAACCTATTTCAGTATGGGCAGGCTATAAAAAACGAGGTTCCTCTCCTGTTTGAGTGCTGCGGAAGGGTGGCTGTGGTCCCTGCAGTGCTGAGTGCTGGCAGGGCCTGGTGTCTGTCAGCATTCCTGTGTGCCGAGGCGAGTGGCTGGCTCCATTCCACTTGCCTGGCTGCATTTGGGCATCTGGACTTGCATTCCCCTCCTACGGAGCTCTTCTAGGAACCGAACACTGCAGATGAAGATGTTGACTGCTTATGTATGTACAGCCTTGTTCTGCTTTGAAGAAAGTAACTTGCTTAAACTGCGGTTGCCCAAGGCTCATGAGTGAGTTTAAGTTGCCCAGGTCCCCTGAGAAGGATGGCAGGAAATTAGGATCTGTCTTGTTAGGGGGTTGTCAGTAAAAGAGTCCTAGACCTCGTTGAGATCCTAAAGAGGAGATGTTTCTGTACCAAGCTGGCAGCGTCTGCTGCTTTGCACTTCAAAGCACTGGGAGCTGAGAGCTGTTGGGGCCAGTGTGGGACTTTCAATGCAAGCTCTGATGGGAGCTCGGTCCCATCTGTACTGAGGAGTAACTGGCAGAGAGAGGCAGATCTCACACTCACTAGGAATATCTCCATGCCAGCCACCCACCTCAGCTGCACTGCCAGCACTCAGCCTCCTCTCCTGATACCCATCCCTCTGAGCATCACAGGAGAAAACATAGAACCCCAGCCTGGTTTGGGTTGGAAGGGACCTCAAAGCTCCTCCAGCTCCAACCCCTGCCCCGGGCAGGGACCCCTTCCACTGGAGCAGCTTGCTCCAAGCCCCTGTGTCCAACCTGGCCTTGAGCACTGCCAGGGATGGGGCAGCCACAGCTTCTCTGGGCCATCACCCTGTGCCAGCGCCTCAGCACCCTCCCAGGGAGCAGCTTCTGCCTCAGAGCTCAGCTCAGTCTCCCCTGTTCTGGCAGGTTCAAGCCATTGCCCTTGGCCTGGCCCTACAGGCCCTTGTCCCAAGCCCCTTTCTCTGCAGGTTCCCTGCAGCCCCTTTAGGCCCTGGAGCTGCTCTGAGCTCTCTCCTTGAGGCGCCTTCTCTCCCCCAGGCTGCCCCAGCCCAACATCAGTCTGTAGCTAAAAATCCCCAAACCCAGCCAAACTCATCCTTTATTTTTTTGCAAAAGGCCATTCTGGAGAAAGGGGATGATGCTGGGGCAGCCCTTTTGGAGCATGTTTGGTGAGCAGAGAGGGGGTTGTGGCATCAGCAGCGCGGTGGGGACTGGAGTGAAGGGCCGGATGGGTGCAGCCCATCACGATGCCCTGCATGTGGCTGCTGCCTCGTTCCCTGCCTGTTGCTAAGGAGCTGCGGTTGCCTTCGGCAGCCGGAGTGGGGGATCCAAGGCACGGGCTTTGTGGCGTGTGGCTGTGCCCCCTCCCACAGCCCCTATGGCCTTGCTCACTGGTGGGTTCTGCACCTCCAGGCTCACACGTGCTTGTTAACCCATGCTCAGCCTGGGGTTTCATTGCACATGGGTGCAACCCTGCCTCGGAGGGCAGGCACTCTTCTATCAGCACCCTGCCATGGAACGCCGGGCTGCTATAATAAACCTGCCAGCTCTACAAAGGGAGAAGGGCTTGCAGTTTCAACAGGGCCTTGCTCTGGGGACGAACCTGAGAGCCTGCTTGCTTCTCCTGGGGTGTGTGTTGGCCTCTGATTTTGGGAGGAAATGGGAAAGGTAGGTTTCCTTGCTAGTCGTGGCTCGATGGGAGAAAGTGGGTACAGAGGGGCAGGACCAACCTGCCAGGGAATGGCTTCAGAGGCAATTGGCTGCTCTGCTTTTGTACAGACTCCTGCATCTGCTTGAAGGAGAACACCCTCCGTGTGTCACTGCTGCCGACATGGACGTGCCCTCCCCATGGACTCTGGCTAAAATAACTCGTGTAGCCAAAAGAAGGGCTGTGGGTCACTTTGTCCCTGTGGCAGAGCTGGCACTGCCTTGTTGCTAGAGGTGGAGTTTCTACAGGCTCTGTCCAGCCTTCCCACTGTGTGTGGGGCTGGGTTAGATGGGGCTGGGCTTCCTGCAGGTTGCTTGGGGCTGGGACCTCCTGCCTTAGCCTGCTTGCAGGCAAATAGAGCCCTGTCCCGTAGGCAGGGAGAACTTGTGCTGCTTAGGATGGGTGTTGCTGGGCTTGGGCTTGCTCTGCTGGAAGGTCAGGGCTAGGAAGGGACCGTCGCTTCCATGGTGTGAGTGATTCTTCTTGCAGGGTACAGAGGGCTGGTGCAAACCTAGGGAAGGAATGGCTGAGCATCTCTTGCTCCTGGACACTAAATGATGCTAAAGCTTGTGCACTGCAGAGGGGTGGTGCTGAGCCCCAGCTGGGCTTGTGCGTGGCAGCAGCATTGCCCATGGGCAGCAGCACAGGGACACAGAGCAGTCAAACTGGAGCAGTGTTTCGCTGGTGGTTCAGTGGAGCCTCTGAGCAGAGCTGTATTGGGGTGACTTGTGTGATGGACTGCGGGGGGTGGGATGTCCCCCCGGGTCACAGGGAGCAGCAGCCGAGTCCTGCTGGGCTGGAGGCTGCTGCTGGGCTGGGAGATGTGCTCAGTGTGTGTCAGCTCCGGACAAGCACCCCCGGGGGCCCGACTGCAGGCTTGGGTTGGAGTTGAGATGGGAAGCGTGAACTACTCCTCTCCTTCCATACTAAAGGCCGAGTGCCCCTGTGCTGGGCTCTTGGGAAGGAAGAGGATAAAATCCTCCCCAGCCAATCCTTAAGCTTGCCCTGAGCCCTCCAGCACTCAGTGTAAGCTCTGCTCTTGCCTCACTGGCTCGTGGCTCTTTGTGTCTCAGGAGTTGCCAGGATGGGGACAGCTGGGAGTTAATTAGGAGCTGTTGGTTAATTGGTAGTGTCACAGTATTAGTGGTATTCGTGTTATGAAGTAGTGTCACAGGACTCGTGCGTGAGGGCTGGGCGCTGAGGGAGTAGCAGATCTTGGGAGCTTTCAGCCTGCCTGCTTAGCAGACATGAGCCCTTTGGGTCTGAGGTGGTGCTGAGTTGTTTCTGTGGAAAGGACCTCAGTACAAAGGCCTCATCCTGCCCCTCTCTGAGGTTTTGGCTTCCTCAGCATCCACTTCTCATGGAGCTTTTCTAGGAATCCCCCAGCCTCTGCAATTGGGGGAGAGTAACTCCCTCTGTCTATGGGCTTTCCCTTTTCCCAGCACCATCTGGGCCTGCTTTGCTGGCTCTGTGTGTAACCCCAAACACATCATCATCATCATCATCATCATCATCATCATCATCACATGGACGGCAGGGGCTTCACCGGGCCAGGAGCTCTCAGGGTGTACCCGAAGGTGCCATCTCTGAAGCCAGGTTTCACTCCAGGGTGGAGCTGTGGTGCTGAGTGCTGAGCTGGCTCCGGCTGGTGCTGGGCCAGCCATTGCTCTGTGATGGGCAGGGCCCCAGGACCATGCACTGGGCACTGGATGGGGCTCTGGGCAATCCCTCACCCTTCTCCTGGGGCTCTTTGTGGCCCCTGGGACATGCAGGGCTGTGGCAGAGAAATGCAGCCTGTTCCCAGCTCAAGGGGTGCTGAGCCCCTGCAGCTCTATGCATACAGACAGCGCCTTGTGGTGATCCTGCCTGCCCCGGCTCTGATGGACAGGGATAAGGAAGGGGGGCTCTGGCTTCCTGTGGCTGGTTTCTATGGAAGTAAGTCTCCGATGCACAGTCACTTGGCTCCCCAGCACTTTCTCCCCCTCTGCTCCATCCTTATCTGCTCCAGAGGAGCACAAGTTTTCCAAAGCATTTCTCAGGTCCACGGGTACCTCTCAGCCCATTGGGAATACAAATCCCGGTCCTGTGGGAGGTCACGGCACAGGCAGAGGGTGGCTTTGTGCCATCCCACTCATCCCACACTTGTGGAGCTGGAGCCTCTGTCCAACAGACACAGCTGAGGCCGCATACGAGTGGGCTTCAGCTTGTGAAACCCCAGGGCTGGCTGCAAGTGCTGGTCCAGAGCTCAGCACCAGCTCTTCAGCTGCCCTTGCAGTGGATGGTTTGGGTTGGAAAGGACCTTAAGGTCATCCAGTTCCAACCCCCTGCCATGGGCAGGGACACCTCACACTAGAATTGATCCATTTGTCCTCTGTAAACTGCTGCTCAATGCAACAGCCACCACCTTCTGCTGCTTCCCCTGCCCACCGCAGAACTCCCACACCAGTGGGGCTGGTGGTGGCTCCTTCCCTTTTCACTGCCTGTTGCCTGTCCCTGCTGCAGTGGGGGTGTGACATAGATGGGACTTGAAGCTGGACAGGGCTGGCCCTGCTGCCCCATTCACTGTGCTGGTGAGACTCTGCTTGCTCAGCACATGGCTGGGTTTTGGAAGCTGGATGCGCACATCCGGCAGTGCAATACCAGCTCTGCCGAGGAGGGCATCTCACTGGGTCCACCAGCAACAGTAACTTGAGGTCTAAGACTGCTCTTCTCAAATCACCTTGGAAGGCGGCAGACATGCCCGGCTCCTGGCTTCTCTATTTTTACTTCATGCAGAGATGGATATGTCTCAACTGTCTCCTTTTATTTCCAGCATATGGCATGTAGTACGTTGCTAAGGATGTATCTGGCTGGATGTGAAGCTGCCCACTTCCCAAATCCCTGCAGGACTGCAGAGGAGAAGGCCCTTGTCTTCTGCAGGGCTTCATAATTCATTTCTCCTCTGCTTGCTGCTCTTTGCCTCCTCCCTCCACTTCCCTTCTCTATTTATTCAGAGCAGCCTGGGTACACAGGGAGCAGGAGCGTGGTAACCTGGGCGCTGGTAGCACTGGATTCCAGAGGCATTTATGGGTTCCTTTTAACTGGAACCAGCCTGTTCTGAGGTAGAAAGTTCTCATTTGCTTTGCCTGCAGCTTGGCACAGAGGTTTCCTTGGGAAGGCTCAGGCTGTGCCTCCTGCTTCCTGACAGTGCTGCCGAGAAGCTTTGCCCCTCAGGTGGCTCCAGTTGCAGCTCTGGCGGTGCTGGTTTCCCAGGGCTGTCCCACTGACCCTGTTTTTAGCTTGCAGCTGCCCCAGCTCCACATGCCTGAGCTGTGGCCATCAGCTGCCTTCATCCCTCCTCCTGCCTGCGGGCAGGAGCCCATACGGATCGCCAGGAGAGTCCCCAGTATCTTCCTCTGCCCATGGGGTGCTTCTGGATTTCATGGTGAGACTGCTCCAAAACCTGGTTAGGGATAAGAGAAATCACAGGATCCCAGCCTGGGTTTTGTTAAAGGGACCTTAGAGCTGATCCAGTTCCAGCTCCTTTCCACGGGCAGGGACCCCTTCCACTGGAGCAGCTTGCTCCAAGCCCCTGTGTCCAACCTGGCCTTGAGCACTGCCAGGGATGGGGCAGCCACAGCTTCTCTGGGCCATCACCCTGGGCCAGCGCCTCAGCACCCTCCCAGGGAACAGCTTCTGCCTCAGAGCTCAGCTCAGTCTCCCCTGTTGGGGCAGGCTCAACCCATTGCCCTTGGCCTGGCCCTACAGGCCCTTGTCCCAAGCCCCTCTGCAGGTTCCCTGCAGCCCCTTTAGGCCCTGGAGCTGCTCTCAGGTCTCCCCTTCAGGAGCCTTCTCTCCCCTAGGCTGCTCCAGCCCAGCTCTCTCAGCCTGGCTCCAGAGCAGAGCTGCTGGTCTGACCTGTGGAACCTGGCACCTCTCAAGATAACCTGGAGGAGCAAGAGCCCTGTAGCTGCCAGGCTTTCCTTGCTCTGTGGTTGTGGTGAGGAAATGTGGGGGCTTTTGGGCTGCCCTGGGTCTGCTGTCCCCCTGCTTTGCCCACCCTGGGGGGAGCTGGGGATCTGCTGCCTCCTCCAGGAGCCTGTGGGATGAGGTGTGGGGTGATCCCTGTATCCAGCCACAGCCCCTCTCTCAGCCATAGGGCAATACATATGTTGTCCACCCCATTTCTCCCTCAGTGAGGTACAAGAAGCTCATGTTTCTGAAATAGATTGGAGAAGATGCTCCATAGCAAATCCTCTGGCACCTGAACTGCTCCGAGGCTTGCCCTGTACCCAGTGACTCAGTGTGCCTGGCAATGCTACACTGGCAGCTCTGGAGAGCAGAAAGGGGAGGGTTTCTCCATTGGTGTGAAACTGCCTTCAAGCTTTTCAGCTTGAGATGTTGCTGTCTGGCTCTTTGCTTGTCCTCATGCATCTGGAATGGCAGTCCCACTCTGCCTGGGTCTGTGATGGTCAGGAATGTCACTGGAGAGGGCTGCAGGACTGGGACCCCCAAGAGCCCCAGACCTCTCCTCCCTCCAGCACCTGTCCCTCTTCCATAGGCACAGGCTGGCTGTGACCACACCAGTTTGGGATGCTGGTGGTTGAGAAGCATTGGAACTGACAGCTCCTGTGCCTGTGCTCCTTAGCTACATGCAGTGAGACCTTGAGACACAGTTAAGTGCAGCCCTGATGCTGGTTACAGGGGCTCGACCGTTGCAGCAGGGACCACCAGGCAAAGGCTGGCTCTGCACATCCCACTGCAAACCCACTGCCTTTGCTCGCTGAGTCTGTCTGCTGTGGGAAGGGAGATGGTCTCTAACATGTATGTGCCTGAACATTCCTCCCACCTGCCTCCCAGGAGCAGGAATGCCTCAGCACCGCAATGCAGCAAGCTCAAATTCAAGACCATCATCCCCGTATCTGGGCGTTGCAACAGATGGTGGTGATCTATAAACTCCTGTGGTGAAGGGAGCCTGAGGGGGAGCCTGTTGCTCCTGAAGGATGTGAATGTTCTGTGGATGTTCTCCAGTTCTTGGTTGGGTTTTTCTTGCTCTCGTCTCCTGTGTGAAAATGTGGGAGTGGAGCAGCCGAGTCTGGGCTTGCTTTGACTTAAGCCATCCAAGTTCTGGGCTAACTTGAAGTGGGACAGGCTTGTTGTGAATCCAGAGATGTGGCAGTGTGTCTGAGGTGGAAACATGGGATCTGGTACCAATGTGTGGGTACCATTCCCTGCTCCTTCTGATGCTCAAGGCCCTGCGTGGTTTTGGCTCTGCCATCTGGCAAAAGAGAGGGTTGGGTGTCCCAGACCTGCAGGGGGGGGTTGGGGTGATGGTTTGCTTCCAGAGGGGAGCAGTGTCTGCTCAGACCACATGCTGTGATGTGGGCAGCTCCAGCTGGAGGCCACGCTCCCCTGGAAGTGCTTTGGAAGTGGCAATGCGCATCCCAGACACAGAGGTGAGCTCTGCTGTGTCAGCACTGCTGCTCTGTTGCTGTGTGTTAATGAGAGTTGGCATCTGGAGCTGTTTATCCATTGCCCTTGAGTATAAAACAGCCCTTTGGCTGCAACAGGCTCTGGTGTTCAGAGTCATGATCAGGCTGGGAAGGTCCAGTAGGAGATCTGATGGGGGGAGGCTGTTCTTCATTGTGGGATGAGAGACTTCAAGCCCTGAGGAGCCTGTTTCACCTGAATGCATGCAGCAAAGCACCCGAGGGCACTGGGTCCATAGCCCCTGCAGAGAGGCCTGGGTTTGGGTTTCTTTCCAGCCTGTCCTGACTCAGTGTGAGGAACAAGGTCATACCAGCCAGGCAGGAGCTCTAGAGAGCTTTTGAGGTGGTTGTGTGCAGCATCACACAGCCCTTGGTGTCTGGGGAGGCGTGGGGAAGGGGGCAGCTCTGAAGCCAACATGAATTGGCCTCCTGCCTCTCGGGGAGATGCTTCCTGCGAGACAGGGCTCGGATGGAGGGGAGCAGATGGGTGAAAGGGGAGAGGAGTCTGTGTGGTAGCTCCTGCCAGCAGCAGCAGTCACAGCAAATCCAGTGAGGGAGTTCTGTGGGATCCGCTGGAGCTGCTGCAGAGCCTGGTGACACTCAGGACAGGGGATGTTCAGCTGGGACAAGGCTGAAGGCCTGGTTTGTGCTGTGGCTGCTCTCTCTGCATCCCCCCTGCATGGGAGCAGGCTGCGCATCATCTGCTGTGAAGCAAGGCCAGTCCATCGCATTTGTCTCTGTGGTGCAACGTTAACATCAGAGCTCGAGTTCAACCTGCTGTGACTTGGCCAAAGCTAACTGAAACGGTACTGTGGGTACCTCTTCTGAAAGCCATTCTGCAGGGTGGGCTCTGGGGTGGCTTTCCCAAGGCAAGGCACAAGCATAGCTCAGATTTACCCTCCTTGCTTTGGGACCATCAGGTAGCATCTCAGGTGCTTCCAGACCTTGCAGTGTGGCTTTGCTGTGAGCCCTGAGTCTCTAACAGGAGGAAGAATCCACTCAAAGTGGCCACAAAAGTCTTTGCTGTGAGCCTGAGTGCTGAGGCTGATGTGCACGTTGCTTCATCTGGGAGCAAACTAGAGAGAGGGTTATCTCTTGGAGAGCTGGAATCACTGCTGCTAAGGGTTTCACAGTGCAAGGAGGCCAGGACTTAAGGTGATAACATCTGGGAATAGCAGTGGAGTAGCAGGGAGCATGCGCTAGTGTTGAGAGTAAGGGGAAAACATGCTTCTGAAATGAAATGAAACCGTGACCTGATTCCTTTGCTCTGTGTTTGCACCTTGTGTGTGTTTCATGAGGCCCTGCTCCTGCACAAGTACCTGAAGCAAGTGTGAACCTGAGGTTTTGCTTTTTCCCAGAGCTTACATGTGTGCTTTCTGTCCACAGCCATCAAGGTGAGCTGCGTTGGATCCTGTGGGGTATCGAACAAGATCAATGACACAGCATGGACTGTGGAGGAACAGTACTTTAACAGCACGCTGTCTCTGGCAGACAAAGGTAAGGTCCACAGTGATGTGGTGGAGATCTGTGATTCTGAGATGCTCAACAGGAATGAGTTGCCAAGATTTCAGCGTCTTCTCGATGCGCAGTACCCCTTCCCAGGCTGCCTAGGACTGTGCACAGAGGATGGGAGCCAATATTAGAGATGAGAATAGCTTAGAAGGAGCTGTGCAGAGAAGCATCCTGAGTAGCTGCAGAACTTGGCAACCACCCTGCAAACACTGCTCGCATGTTCTGAGCCTGCTCTGCCTGAAACTGAGCTGCCAGCAATGACTTCTCCACTGTTTCAAGGCCTTGTGGGCTCACTCTGCTCTGCTTTCTATGTGTGTTGGCTGTGATGGTCACAAAACACTGATCAGAGCTGGTCAGCAGAACCCACTTGCAGGCCAGGAGTAGTTTGCACTGAAAGGGATGTGGAGCTGTTGCTTGTCCTCCAAGAGACATGGCAGGAACAGCCTAGGACAAGTTACCCCCATGAGGCGAGATGCCCAGAGATAGCAGTGGGGTTGTGTTATCCTGTGGGGTAAAGTGACACCAGCAGCCTCCGGGGCTCTGGGCTGGAATGAATGCTGTCTTTCTGCTGGTAAATAGGTCAGCTCACCACAAATAATTCATGTTGTGCTCTGGCTGCTGTTGAAATCAAGACGGGCCAGGGTTCACCTGCCAAAGGCAGTGGCTGCAGCAGTAACTGAACCATGGCAAAAGCCAAGGGTGGCAGGAGCTCAGGCCTCCAATGCTGGTTTATCTGGTAACAGGAAATGGTAAACCTGAAGTGGCAGTTCCTGCTAGCTCAGCAGTTTTCCAAGCAGAGCTTTAGCACTGGGGGGAGACTGACCTCATCCTCACAGCAACTGGCAGGAGCACTGCTTGCTCCCAGGCCTGGGGAAGGGAGACAGCCTTGTGCCTGCCTCATAGCCCAGGGGCTGGAGCTGGAGGTGGACTGCCAGGCAGGGCAATGAGAAACGTTCCTGCCTGGGTTTGGATGTGGTGCTGAGCACAGGCAGAGCGCCCAGCTCTGAATGTCAGGGTAGCAAAGTCCCAGAGGATATAAGGTGCTGCAGGCCACTGAGCTGAGGTGGGAGCTGCAGGTTGCAAATGACTGTGGTGCTCTGGAGAGGTTTAAACCTGCAGCTGCACTGAAAACCCCACTTCCCAGCTTTTGTTTCTAGTATTTAAAGATCCAAGGGAGAGCTGCGATGCTGTGGTCGGTTCTGTGCTGGTAAAGCTGAGCAGTGGCAAAAGCCAAGCAGGAGGTAGGAGTGGGAAGGGTGGATGTGCTGCTCGTTGGTTGGGCAGCCCTGGGAGAGTTTGATAGTCAGGTCTTGTGAAGTGGCCCTTGGGAGCTATCTCCTTGACAACTGGGGCCAGTGTGGAAGGTTGCAAGGAACATACATGAATGGCTGTACCCTTTCATGGCTCTGAAGTGTCCTCTTTGAAGGCCTGAATTCCACAGACAGCCAAAAGCTGGTATTCCCAGCTGGTTTTCCAGTTCATGGGCAACCCTAGCTGTTAGTTTCTGGCCCGAGGCTCTGTGTATCGCCCGGTGCAGTGCTGCTATCTGTGAACTGCCACTGTTACAGACCCTGCCAGCCTGAGACTTGAACGGGTGCCCAGGGCAGGGCTGGCCGTTGTGCTGGAGCTGCTCCTGGAGCTGCCTATCTCTGTGCCAGGGGTGTGATGGGACAGACCGGGCTGGCTGAGAGCTTCCAGAGCTGTCACAGCTCCAGGTCAGTGAGGACAGAAACCGTAGTGGAGGACTTGTAAGGACATGTAAGGATCAAGGGCAATGGCTTGAACCTGCCCGAGGGGAGCCTGAGCTGAGCTCTGAGGCAGAAGCTGTTCCCTGTGAGGGTGCTGAGGCGCTGGCACAGGGTGATGGCCCAGAGAAGCTGTGGCTGCCCCATCCCTGGCAGTGCTCAAGGCCAGGTTGGACACAGGGGCTTGGAGCAAGCTGCTCCAGTGGAAGGGGTCCCTGCCTGTGGGAGCAGGGGTTGGAGCTGGAGGAGCTTTAAGATCCAACCCAAATCATTCTAAGATATTATATGACTTGTCAGAGATGTAACGATTTGAAGGGGAAACTTGTCCTTTAGGACTGTAGAGTCCTGTGCCCAAAAGCTGAGGTGTGTGGTGCTGTGGGTACTGTCTGGTGTTGCAAACCTACAGTGCAATTACTGGGAAAAGCCTGGTCCCAGCTACCAGCAATCAATGTGGGGCATTGTCCCAGGTACCTGGTCACTGACCTGTGTGTGCTCTTCTGCTTTCTGTGTCAAAGTGGACACAGCCACTGGGACCTGCCAGCCTCTGGCTCCCGTCGCAGGGATGCAGCTATGGACAGGGTGGGCCTGTCTGTGCATGGGACTGTAGCCAAGGGCAGTGCTTGTGAGGCAGGAGTTACTGTGTTGGACTTGCAGTGCTTGGCCCATGTCTGTCTGCAGGCAGGATGGCTGATCCCAGCGACGACTCGGCAGAGTGACTAATGGGATGTACATGGTAGGGGACAGCGTGGATCTGCCTTTGGACCCGTGTCCTCCAGCAGAGATGGGTTTGGAGCTGCCCCTTGCGATTACACTGGGCTGTGGGGAGTGGAAACAAGAGCCTTGGGGCTGGCACAGCCCCAGTCTGTAGCATGGGGAGCGAGATAACTGTCTGCTGCCTGACACTGGGGCATGTCCGGGCTGGCGGAGCTGCAGGAAGCCAGGCTGCTTCTCCATGTCTCTGCCTCCACACCTGCCTGGCGCTGCCTGCCTGTCTGCCTGCTCCAAGGGGATGCTGGCAGCGTGGTGCCTGGCTCAGCAGCAGGGCAGGGGTTTGCTATGGGACTCATGCAGTGGCCTGGTGCAGGCAAGGCCTCAGTGCTGACTCAGCCACGGCTCCCCTGGAATAGCTCTCAGCTGCTCTGGCCTTTCCTGACCAGTGTGGAGCAGCTCCAGACCCTCCCTTGGTGCCTGCTCTGCTCAAAGCCGTCCCATTCCCTGTGACTCCAGGCACAAGCATTCCACAGGGACGAAGCTGTTTGAGGGGAGCTGCCTCTGGGGACCTGGACCCTGTGCTCGTGGGTGCTCCCTGGGTGCCTCCCTGCAGGGATGAAACCCACTGAGGCAGGAAACACTCCTGGCTCTTTGGGCGCAGGGTGTTGAGCTCGCTGATGGGTGATGGCAGGTGCCCAGGTGAGTTAAGGAAGTCAGAAGCATTTCTGAGTAGAGAACATGGGGCCAGCCCATGACTCTTTCCCTGGCCAGCATCTGACAGCCACCAGTGAAAAGCAGCACCACAAGAAGAGCTTACAGTGGACAAGTGCTGTGGTGGTTATGGGACACTGCTGTCACCCCCCCGGGTGAATATGTGCCTGTTCCTCAGGTGAGGGCTGGCTGTCCCAACCCTTCCTCCTCACACCTTGCAGGGCAGAAGGGAGGGCAGGACCATGGGAGGCCCCATGTGTTAGGTGGAGGAGCGCTGTGAGAGCATCTTATCCATAAAGAGGGATACAATCCCAGCCTGGTTTGTGGTGTAAGAGACCTTAAAGCTCCTCCAGCTCCAACCCCTGCCACAGGCAGGGACCCCTTCCACTGGAGCAGCTTGCTCCAAGCCCCTGTGTCCAACCTTGAGCACTGCACTGCCAGGGATGGGGNGGCAGGGACCCCTTCCACTGGAGCAGCTTGCTCCAAGCCCCTGTGTCCAACCTGGCCTTGAGCACTGCCAGGGATGGGGCAGCCACAGCTTCTCTGGGCCATCACCCTGTGCCAGCGCCTCAGCACCCTCCCAGGGCTGCTCAGTGTCACCTGCAAGCAGCACACATGGAAAATGAATGGAGGAAGGGGAGAACTCAGAGGACTCTGCAGTTCCTGGTTCCCCCTTACAGCAATGCTGTTACCTCTGGTTTTGAACCTGTGCATCAAGGGGGAGCTGGCAGCAGGGCTGTGCCCTGGGGTGCAAGGTGATGCCAGGCTCCCTGTGGTGCCATCTGCAGCCCTCTTGCAGAGGCCTCATCCAGCTTGGTAGCATCACCTCGTGTTAGGAGAGGTCCCTGGTCTTCCCAGAGCCATGCAGCCACCGCATCCCTGGCTTGCCCTGGCATGTGGCTCATGTACCTGGAGGAGTGCAGGAGGCAGGCTCAGCTGGAAAAGAGCCCTCCTCACTGCTTCCCTGCCCACATCCTGAGCAGGCACTGGAAATCAGTGATCTGTGCTTCTGAGGACACGAGGGGGGAAGGGGAGAGGGGGTTTGCAGAGCTAGGGAGGCTTGCATTGCTCTTTAAGCAGCTGGGGATGAGTGTGTACTGCACCCACATGCCTCTGCACCGAAATAAGTGAGGGGGCACCTTGTCCTCTATAGCATCAGCTGTTGCTGTATTACACGCTGGTTTGGGGTATTTTAGGGGTGTACACTGCATGAGAAAGGAGGCAGGCCCTGAATTAACCCAGATGCCTGCTTTGCAACATAAGGCACTTATTTAAGGCACTGGCCTCATCATTTCCCTTCTCCTCCCCCTCCTTGGAGCAGCATCTGTGGTGAGGAGGACTCAGCCTTGCTCTGAGCATCTGCAGGTTGGTGATGGGTGGCTTTGCTGCAGAGAAGCCTGCTCGTGTCCCTGCTCAAGGCAAGCCTCTGGCTGGGGCTGAGCAGGCGCTGGAGGCAGCAGGGAGGTCACACAGCTCATGGGTGGCTTTTGTCACTTGACAGCCGGGGAGCTGGAGCAGTGCAAACCTCCTGGAGCTCAGCAGGGCCAAGTGCAAGGCGCTGCTCCTGGGTCGGGGCAATCCCCAGCACAAACATGGCTGGGGGAGACGGAATGGAGCAGCCCTGAGGAGAAGGACTTGGGGCAGTGGGCGAGGAGAAGCTCGGTGTGAGGCAGCAGAGTGTGCTTGCACCCCAGAAGGACGTGGAGCTGTTGGAGCGAGGCCAGAGGAGGCCATGGAGCTGCTGAGAGAGCTGGGCTGGGGCAGCCTGGGGGAGAGAAGGCTCCTGAAGGGGAGAGCTGAGAGCAGCTCCAGGGCCTAAAGGGGCTGCAGGGAACCTGCAGAGGGGCTTGGGACAAGGGCCTGTAGGGCCAGGCCAAGGGCAATGGCTTGAACCTGCCTGAACAGGGGAGCCTGAGCTGAGCTCTGAGGCAGAAGCTGTTCCCTGTGAGGGTGCTGAGGCGCTGGCCCAGGGTGATGGCCCAGAGAAGCTGTGGCTGCCCCATCCCTGGCAGTGCTCAAGGCCAGGTTGGACCCAGGGGCTTGGAGCAAGCTGCTCCAGTGGAAGGGGTCCCTGCCCATGGAAAGGAGCTGGAACTGGATCAGCTCTAAGGTCCCTTCCAACCCAGCCCATTCTCTGAGTCTCTGACTTTGTTCCTGGTGCTGGTTTCTCTTGGGTTCCCTTTTACAAAGAAATGCAGGAGGGGCTGGGGGATCCGTGCACGTGGGGGGGTGTTGGTTTCTGTAGGTGTCAGTGGTGCAGGAGTACAGTGCACCGGTTGCACCGAGTACAGAATAGCACCACTTGTGCCCACAGTGCTGCTCTCTGACAGAGCTGCCTCTTTCGATCCGATATAATGGAGTAATTCAGCTCCGTGGAGCCTCTCTCCTGCTCGTCTCCCCTCCCCTACTGCAGCTACAGCCTTATTCAGGCAGAGGAGCAAGTCCTTTGTGTGCTGGTACCCACACGGGCTGTTCTCCTTGTACATCCTGTATCCCTGCACACACAGCTCCTGCCCTGTGGGTGGGTTGTGCATGCAAAGGTTTGCATTCCCTTTAAACCCTGCTTGCACCTGAGCTGAGTCATGCAGGGAGCAGTTCCCAGCTGCCCTGACTCCTGGCAGCCTGTTCCTCAGTGGGAAGGTGCTGCAGGGCATTCCTGCCTGCTCCACTCACCCATGTCTTGCACTTAGAGCTAAAGAGGGGCAGATGTGCACCACCTCCTCCCTGGGGTGGTTCTCTGCTGGCCTGGCACAATACCTTCAGAGCCAAGAGCTGGCACAGGGTGAGGATCCTGGCTTGCAACTCCACTGTGAAAGCTCAGTGACCACAGAGCAGGCACTGGGAGACTCTGCTCTGTTGTTGTGTGCTCAGGGATCAGTGGAGGTGACAGCAGGGATGCTCCTGCTCAGCCCATGGGGAGTGCTGGAGGGTGCCCGTGGACACTGCTGAGCTGTTAAGGATGTGCTGGTGCCAGCTCCTGGCCACAGCAGCAACAACTGCAGGTTCAGACCAGGAAAACCGTGTGGAAGGAGCTGCAGTTGCCTTGGGTCACAGCAGCTTCCTCAGCACTTCCCAGGTTCTTGCCTGAATAGATCAGTGTTAATCCTTGGAGGCTTTTTGCAGCGTTGCTGTACTGCCAGATCCTGCTGATTCCCTAAACATGGCCCTGGAAACCCCTGGCACAGGGATTTCTGAGCAGCGGAGCCACAGTCTCAGCACTGGGCTTTCGGGAGTGTTTTCTTCCTCTTGCTGCACCTCCTGTGTTACAAAGGTTTGTCTCTGCTGCATTAACCACACTGGAGCATGGAGGGTTGTACCTACTGTGCATTGGTGTGAATGCAAATCCTGTGTGAGTGAGTAGTAGAGCCAAGAGGATCCTGGGGTGCATGGGGAGCAGTGTGGCAGCAGATGGAGGGAATGCTTCCCCCTCTGCTGACCCTGGTGAGGCCACATCTGGAGCGCTGTATCCAGTGCTGGGCTCCTCAGTACAGGACAGGCAAGGAGCTGCTGGAGAGGGTCCAGCAGAGAATGCTCAGGGGTCTGGAGCATCTCTAGGATGGACCTGGTTAGTCTGGAGAAGAGCAGCCTGAGAGGGGATCCCATCACTGCAGGTCAGTATATCAGAGGTGGGTGCCAGCAGGATGGTGCCAGGCTCTTTCCAGTGGTGCCCACTGACAGGATGAGGAGCAGTGGCCATAAACTGACACACAACAAGGGTCAGCTCAACGTGAGCAAGAACTTGTTTCCGTTGAGGGTGTCAGAGCCCTGGCACAGGCTGCCCAGGGGGTTCTGGAGTCTGCCTCTCTGGAGCCATCCCAAACCCACCATGGCCACGTTCCCGTGTGCCCTGCTCTGGGTGGCCCTGCCCTACCAGGGGTTGCACTGGATCATCTCCAGAGATCCCTTCCATCACGAATGATGCTGGGATTCTGAGTTGCTGCTTTGAACAGGAGCTTGGAGCCAGCTGGGGACTGCTCCCTCGCTGCTGGACACCAGCTCTGCTCGGGAGCAGGACAGCTCTTGCTTGAGCAGAGCTAAGCGGAGCTGAACACTGAGCCTTCCCCAGCAGGTTTGGCTGTGCTTGCTGGCAGGGCACTCTTCTGGCTCCCTCTGAGGCCCCTGTGCTTGCTGCAGGGATGGCACAAGCAAAAGTGTGCATTTCCCCTCATTCTCTGCAGTCTCTAATCCTGTGTTAGCCTTGTCCACCCAAGCCTGAGCTGGAGTCCTCGCACTGAAGCTGCAATGGCTGGGCATTGCCTGAAGTGCCCTGGCACAGCCAAATCATGCTTCCCATCGGACATCCCTGATACAGCCTCTTGCAGGCTACAAGAGCTCTGACCTTCTTGCTTTCACATCCAGTATTCCATTTTCTGGGTTGCAAAGGTGGATGAGGAGGGCAGGGGGAGCAGGGTGCTGCAGCCAGGGCTGCAGTGAGTGATGGTGCTTCCTGGACCTGCGAGACCACAGTGTGGGTGCAGGGCTGCCTGTTTCTCCATCTCAAAGTGGAACCCACAAACCTGCTGCTTTCCTGCTCTCTGCCTGGACAGTGAGAGAAGAGCACCTGAGCTGTGCATCACTGACACTGGCATCACTCTGAGCATCTTCAGAGCAACTCACCTTCCCCATGGGAGGCAGAGGGCTGATTTGAGGCAGCAGGAAGACTGTATTGCTACAGGCAGCGGCAGCAGGACCAGAAGGCACCAGGTACCTTCCCTGTACTGCGTGATTTGGCCAGCACAGTTGATGCATCACTTGCTAAGTAGCCAGAGAGAAAATGCCATATGGCCTGGCCTGCTGTTCCTCTGCTAGAAGAACCAGGAAATATGTGTGCTCCAAAGGCACAGCTTGTTCCTGCTCCAGCATCCGCATGTGCAGCAGCAGGGAGCAGAGCCACTGCCGTCTGCTTGGCAGGTACTGGCCAGGAGGGGTGGAGGTTGGGGCAGGAGCCTTATTACAGGGGCCTGTAGGGCCAGGCCAAAGGCAATGGCTTGAACCTGCCTGAGGGGAGCCTGAGCTGAGCTCTGAGGCAGAAGCTGTTCCCTGTGAGGGTGCTGAGGCGCTGGCCCAGGGTGATGGCCCAGAGAAGCTGTGGCTGCCCCATCGCTGGCAGTGCTCAAGGCCAGGTTGGACACAGGGGCTTGGAGCAAGCTGCTCCAGTGGAAGGGGTCCCTGCTTGTGGGAGCAGGGGTTGGAGCTGGAGGAGCTCTAAGGTCCCTTCCAACCCAAACTGGGCTGGGATTCTGTGATCTCAGCCACTCCTGGCTCCTGTGCCTGGGGTGCAGGGACACCTTCCAGGCTCCTAGCTGTGTTATGGAACAAATGGTATCCTCCTCTTTGGGGAACAGGGGGAGCAGTACATGGACTATTCATCTCTTTCGCCCTAGTCTGGCCAGGGATGAAGCCTGGTGAGCAGAGGTGTGTGGGGTATCACATCCTGTGGTTGCCTGGCCTGCAGCCTGCTGTGTGCTCAGAGCTCTGGGCTGTCTCTCCCAACACACCAGGGTGTGAGTTCCCAGGGGTGAGTAACAAGGCTGAGCTGAGTCTGTTGTGTTTGTGCATCAGTGATCAAGGCATCTCCCAACCCTCTCCTGGATCCTCTCCGATGCCTCCCCCCTGCTGCCACCAACCTGGAGGTCCTGGCTGTGTCAGTGCTGCTCAGCCTTGTGCAGAGCTGCCTGTGACTGCCTGTGGCTTCCAGCTCCACAGGGATGGAGGAACCAGCCTGGGACGAGGTGTTTGGCAGAGAGGTCCCTGTGGTGGCACTGGTTGGATCCTGGCTCTCTGGTAAAGGCTGGCTTGTTTGCTTGGGCCACGAACGGAGGAAGCTGCAGACCAGCCCTGGGAAGCACAGGCAGGACGCAGCAGGTAGGGCTCAGTGTCCTTGTGTGTGTGTGTGTGGTTGGTTCCTCCTGAGCCTCGGCAGGTTCCTGCTCTCATGCCAGGGCAGAGGCTGCCTGAGGACCTTGCCCAGCCTCAGCTGCAACTTCTCCTTGCTCTTGGAGAGCTGATGGCTTGGAAGGGCTGGTCACTTCCCCTGCCTTGCGCTGCTCGGAGCAAAGGCTTTCAGCACCTGAGCTGTGGAGCAGTAAGCTCCACTGGGATTTAAGAGTGTAAACAGAGACGTGTGGTCATCTCACCCACACAGGGTTATGATGGTGTCATGTTTTCCCTGTGGTTGAGCAGTGGTGTGCTGGTTTGCAGTGAGATGAGCACAGGGAAACCTTTGTGGGCTGCAGCAGAGCTGTCTGCAGGGCGAGGATGGTGCATCCAGCCCTGGGTGGGCTCAGGGGCAAGGCCAGCTTGAGCTTTGCCTAGAAACCCTGTAAACCCTAGGGAAAACCCCGGGTTTCTGTCCCTGCACTGCACACGAGGGGGACCCCAGATGCCCAGAGTGCTGCAGGATGGTGCTGCATCACTGGGGTCTGGTGTTTCGTGCTGGGCTGGGGTGTGCTCCCCATCACTGGTGATGTTCTACAGGCTCTGATTGCAGAGCAGAGCACCCCTGGGCTGCCATCACCAGGTCACCTCCTGGGGGCCCAGCAGAGGACTTGGGGTTACCCCTCTGGCTCAAGGTGTGTTCCCCACACGATCAGGCCTCTCATGTCCTTTACAGCAGTGAACCACCCCTCATCCCGGTGCGGCAGGGAGCAGCTGAGCTGTGAAAGGGACAGTCTGCTTCCAGGCTGGATTCCCCCACTCGGTCTGGGGACATTTCCAAGGTCACTCTCTGCTGTGCACTCTAGGGCTGCTCTTCCACACTGCTGGCTGTTGCTGCTGCTCCTGCTGCCTGGGTTGGTTTGTTTTCCAGCCTGCCTGGGGCAGCAGCTCCTTTCCCTCCAGGAATGCTTAGGGAGGATGTTTCCAGGGGCCGCTGGTCGCTGCTGGCTCGGCTCCCATCGGAGGAAAGGCTGCGGCAGGTACAGCCCCGCAGCAGCGCTCTGCTGATGCAGCTGCCTCTGCTGCGATGACTTCCCTGAGGTATTTTTAGCTGCACGTAAACTTCAGGAAAAGCTTTCTTGCAGCCAAGCACACTGTGGCCTTTGTGCAGGTTTCTGGGAATGGGGGGGCAATGGCTCAGAGCGGCTGCAGTGGCTCAGGGCGGCTGCAGTGGCTCAGAGTGGCTGCAGTGGCTCAGGGCGGCTGCAGTGGCTCAGGGCGGCTGCAGTGGCTCAGGGCGGCTGCAGTGGCTGGCACAGCTCATTCTCCTCACAGCGTGGTTGCTCACAAATGGCTCAGAAGCCTTCCAGCCTGGTCGATGGGACCGTAGAGACCCCTCGAGTGATGCTGACCTGCTCTCACCTGTGCATGCTCTGGCTTGGTTTGGTGAAGCTGCTGGTTCAGGAGCAGCTTGGGAAGGAGCTTGCACAAAGGCTGCTCCTCCTGGGCATGCTGGGGTGTCCATCAAAGGAAACCATCTCACCTCTGCCTGCTGCCAGCCACTGTCTGTTGCAGTCAACTTGCATGTGCAGCTGGTACATTAAATGTCCTGTTCTGTGGCAGGGAGCTGGAACTTAAGTTCCAAGGGGAATGGCTTGAACCTGCCCCAGGGGAGCCTGAGCTGAGCTCTGAGGCAGAAGCTGTTCCCTGTGAGGGTGCTGAGGCGCTGGCCCAGGGTGATGGCCCAGAGAAGCTGTGGCTGCCCCATCGCTGGCAGTGCTCAAGGCCAGGTTGGACACAGGGGCTTGGAGCAAGCTGCTGCAGTGGAAGGGGTCCCTGCCTGTGGGAGCAGGGGTTGGAGCTGGAGGAGCTTTAAGTTCCCCTCCAGTCCAAACCAGGCTGGGATCCTGTGATGTGCAGCACACCAGGGACTGAGGGGCATGTTGGGATGAAGAGCCACCTTGCAGGCCTCACTTGATCGCAGTGAATTCACTGGGCTACCAGACACCCCGATCCCAGTCAGATCCAATACAACAGCTTCAGAGATGAGAGCAGACACACGAGAGAGTTGATGCACTCCAGTGTGTCAGTCCGCTTTCCAGCAGTAAGGGTACGGTTGAATGGTGCCCAACAAAAGGCAGGCGCCCTTGAGCCATCCTTAGCCAGGCTTTACCCTGTCCCCAACACGCGAGGGGACCTCCGCTGCCGCCGTTAACGGCGAGAGGTGCCCAGCAGGGCGGCAGCGTGGCTCCGTGTCTCCACCTGGTGACGGGAGCGGGCGTTGCAGCGCAGGCTCCGGGTTTACCTGGGGGCCGGGCTCGGCGGGAGCTGGGCTGGGTGCAGGGATGGAGCAGCAGCCTGCTCCCCCCCGCGAGGGCAGAGCGCATGAACTCGGTTCTCTCCTGTGTTGCCTTTGCAGCGGTACCCGATGGGATTTCTGTCCTAGCATAGAACCAGCCAGGCCGGAAAAGCCCTTCAAGCTCACCCAGTCCAACCATCCCCAGCCTTGCCAAGGCCATCCCTAACCCATGGCACTGAGGCCTCGTCTCCACGGGGTGTGAACCCTTGCAGGGCCGGTGCCTGCAGCCCTGCCCTGAAGCTGATCGTTCCCCTTGCTCTGCTGACAGGGTGCTCACTGACCGGGGTGTCCCTGAGCAAGCAAGGGGCAGAGCTGCAGTTCTTCATACTGTGAAGGATGCACCCAGTCGAACACCAGCTCCTCCGGGTAGCAGGGCCAATGGGATGGCTTCACCTTTCTTTTTCCCCCACCTTCCCATGTCACTTAATCCCCCGACAGCAGGACTTGCTGTCAGATCCGCGGTGCCAGTGTTGCCAAGGGGCAAGCTGCCTCCTCCACACAAGAGCTGGCCAGGTTTAGAGTCTTGGCTCCTCCAGCAATGGCCTTACAAAGCAGCATAAACCCAGCCTGGTTGGATGGGAGCCCAGGTGTGCTCTCAGCACTGCCATTCCTGTCTTTGCATGTAGGTAACAAATGTGGGTGAACTTCAGTGCTTTTGCTACTGAAGGCAACTCTGGGAGGTGCTTGCTGTCACCACATCGCAGCGCACATCCAGTTCAGCCATCACACTGCCCTGGGAGGGAATCAGAACCCAGATGGGAGTGCAGGAGGGTGGATGGGGTTGGGGTGTCTGAGTCTGTGGCTGGTTTAGCCACGTGCTGAGGCTTGGGGTACATGATCTGCACCCCTGAGGCTGCCATTGCAGAGCCTCTTCCAGCCTCCTATGGCTGGAGAAAACCAGTGCTGAGGTGTTAATGCTGCGGAAATCCTCTCCTTGGGTCCTCAGATCTAAGGCAGAAGCTGTTCCCTGTGAGGGTGCTGAGGCGCTGGCACAGGGTGATGGCCCAGAGAAGCTGTGGCTGCCCCATCGCTGGCAGTGCTCCAGGTTGGACNGAGGGTGCTGAGGCGCTGGCACAGGGTGATGGCCCAGAGAAGCTGTGGCTGCCCCATCCCTGGCAGTGCTCAAGGCCAGGTTGGACCCAGGGGCTTGGAGCAAGCTGCTCCAGTGGAAGGGGTCCCTGCCTGTGGCAGGGGTTGGAGCTGGAGGAGCTTTAAGGTCCCTTCCAACCCAACCCAGACTGGGGTTGTGTGATTCTGTTGGGCTGAGTTATTGCATGGACCTGGGGTGGGTTTAGGTCTGGGGAATGGACCTCTGGTTCCAGCTTCTAAGCACTGTGCAGCCTGCATGGGGCTGGGTGGGTGGCTAAGGCAGCTCGATGCCCATCAGAACGCCCTTCCACCCTCAGACAGTGCCTGTGCTTTCTCACCTTCCTCCCAGCTGCCTTTAGCCTGCTTGAGGGAAGATAAGCACACAGCATCCCCTCTCTATGCCCAGTGTCAGCAGTGTGGGCTAATCCTGTGCTATGGTGCTGGGATCCCTTAAACTCTGCCCCAGACTGCCTTATTTACAGGATATCTTAACTTAGAGCCAGTCATTGGGAATGGAGCCATCTCCCATCCCCTGGAGGGGTGTGTGGCAGCAGAGGCTCACACTGACTCAGGCTCTGCTTGTTGGATCTGGAGTTGCCCAGTGGGCTGCAGGCAGGAGCACAAGGTGTGTGGGGGTCCCTGTCTGGTGGCCTCACTCACCAGGAGGTGACACCCTTCCATGGGCACAGCCTGCCCCACTGACCTTCTACTCTTGTTTCCCACAGGGGTCCTGGCAGCTGGAGAGCACAACTTTCCCTTCCAGTTCCTGCTGCCAGGTATGATGTAGATAAAGGGCCGAAGGCACTTCCAGGTGAGCCTTGGCTCGTGCAGCCTCTCGGGGTGTGCTGAGCAGGACATGGCAGAGGAGGCTTGGCCCAGAGACACGAGAGGGAGCTTGGACAAGCAGGTACCTTCTGTGCTGGGGCAAAGCCAGGTCTGAGCTGTGGCTGATGCCTCTCCAAGCGTGACCCTGCGAGCTCCCTGGTGTGCACTGGGGCCCTGGCCTGTGGCTTGGAGAGGGGATTTGTGCTCTGGCACCTGTACTTGCAGAGCATCTCTTTTGCAAGGAGGTTGCACCAAGGTCTCTAAGTGACCTCAAGCGTTCAGCCCCAGTCTTTTGGGGGAGTTTCCCATGGGCTCTGTCTCCTGGGTCCTTGCAGGCCTCCTCAGGAGAAGAGGAAAGCTGTTTAAAGGGACTGTGCTTCCAGTCCAGAAGCACTTGGCCTCACTCAGCCTTATGATCCTTTTCTTTCCCTCTCGACTCCAGCCTCTGCTCCTACATCCTTTGAAGGCCCTTTTGGCAAGGTGCTCCATCAGGTGAAGGCTGTGATAGACACACCTCGCTTCTCCAAGGACTACAAGTGCAGCAAGGTTTTCTACATTCTCTGCCCTCTCAACTTGAATGACATCCCTGACATTGAGGTAAGAACAAGGAGCATGGCTGGGACGTGCCAAGGCTTCGGCACTTGTCCTTGTGTCCTGTGTGCTGTCTGGAGAGTATTTGTGTGCTTGGACAACTCCCTGATGGTGCAAGAACAGGACAGGGACTCCTGATCCCTCCTACCTTGCTGTCAGTCCCTGCTCCAAGGGAGCTTTGTGTCTTCCACGTGTTGTTTTAAAAGCTTTAGGTGAGTTTTCAGCACGCAGAGGGAGGTGTTGGCCAATAGCACCAGGTGCTTGTGAAGAACTGGGTTTGGGGAACTTGCTTTGGAGGGAAGAGCAACTAATAGGGCAGCAAAACTGGGGAGGTGGAGGATGAGAGCCGTAGTCTGTGGTAGTGCTGTGTTGCTGGCTCTTTGCAGCTTTTCAGACCAGGTATTTCTGCCGGTGTGTTTTCAACCTCTGAGTGTTTTCTTGGGGGCTCTCTGAGTCTCTTGAGCCAACCCCTGTGCCTTTCACTGTCCTGCAGCAGCCCAACACTATGTCAATCACCAAGAAGTTCAACTATAAGCTTGTGAAAAGTGGTAACATCCTCCTGACTGCCACCTCGGATCTGAAAGGGTACATCGTGGGCCAGGCCATCCAGCTCCGCACCGACATCGAGAACAAGTCGGGCCGGGACACAGGGGCTGTGGTAGCCAGTCTGCTCCAGGTGAGCAGCTAAAGGCTGGTTCTGGGCTTGTGCTGGCACTGCACGCCCTGAGGTCTCTGTGAAACTGGGGCAGTTCTCACCCTCACCACTGTGCATCTCTGCTGTGCGTGGCTGGGAGGGGACAGTGAGGAGTTGAGGCCTCTGGCTTCCTCTGATTCTCCCTGCCTTACTGGGGAAAGAGGTGGTAGAACTTGTCTTGCTTGTACAGACTCAGTCTGTCCGGTAACGATGGGTATTTCTGCTCTGTAATATGCACGTGAGGTTTGTTTGACAAAGCAGTTGAGTGGTTTTGTGTCCTGTTTGTGGAAGAATGAACCCTAGCCTGGTTTGGGTTGGAAGGGACCTTAAAGCTCCTGCAGCTCCAAGCCCTGCCACGGGCAGGGACCCCTTCCACTGGAGCAGCTTGCTCCAAGCCCCTGTGTCCAACCTGGCCTTGAGCACTGCCAGGGATGGGGCAGCCACAGCTTCTCTGGGCCATCACCCTGGGCCAGCGCCTCAGCACCCTCCCAGGGAGCAGCTTCTGCCTCAGAGTTCAGCTCAGTCTCCCCTGTTGGGGCAGGTTCAAGCCATTGCCCTTGGCCTGGCCCTACAGGCCCTTGTCCCAAGCCCCTTTCTCTCCAGGTTCCCTGCAGCCCCTTTAGGCCCTGGAGCTGCTCTCAGGTCTCCCCTTCAGGAGCCTTCTCTCCCCCAGGCTGCCCCAGTCCAGCTCTCTCTGTCTGTCTTGAGACCATCTGCAATCTTCCTGCTAGCTGTGTTTTCTCCTGTCTCTACAGAAAGTGGCTTATAAATCCAAGCGTTGGATTTACGACCTCAGGACCATCGCAGAGGTGGAAGGCTCAGGAGTGAAGGCCTGGAAATGTGCAGAGTGGAAGGAGCAGATCCTTGTTCCAGCGCTGCCCCAGTCCATTCTGCAGGGCTGTAGCCTCATCCATATCGATTACTACATCCAAGTGAGTCCACCAGTGCTCCTGGGAGCTCAGTGGCTGGGTTGAGCTCAGTTGTTGAATTCAGTGGGTGATGTGGGTGACCCTTGCACCAGGTGAACCTTCCCAGTGCAGTGTATGATGAAGAGGATGACACTGTTTTTCCTTCTCTTCCAGGTGTCCCTCAAGTCTCCGGAGGTTTCAGTCACACTCCCCATTTACATCGGTAACATTGCTGTGAACAGGGTGCCCCTGAGCCCCTCCCGGCCCATCCAGCACGTCCCATCTGCAGTGGTACCCAGTGCCCCCCCAGAGGAAGAGGAGGCTGCCAGCGGTTACCACTCCATGGACAATGTCTCCATCCCTACCAAAAGCCATTCCCAGCAGCAGCCGTTTAGCTACGCCCCAGGACTGAGCTTCCAGGAGATCCGGGTGGACTCGGAGCAGACGGGCTCCCCAAACCACCCCACGCTCTGCCTGTCCACGGGGGCCACTGTCCCTTACTATGCCGAGGGGAACGTGGTGCCTGTCCCCACCGCCAGCTCCCTCATTTTGCCTCCGGAGTACAGCACGTGGGGCTACCCCTACGGTGAGGACCCAAACAGCCTGGCAGTGTGCTAGCAAACACCTCCGGCCACAAGAGTCTCTGCTAGCTGTGAGCTGGGGGGGGGAATACAGGGATGTCAGCCTGCAGTCATGGCAGAGGGGATCATCGGAGCTCTCTGCCTGCTTTAGCCTCTGGAGAAGTCCCCTCTCACAGCTGTCAAAGCTGCTCTCCATTCCCACATCTGTACCCATCCCTGTTTGTGAGAGGATCTCCCGGTTCTTAACTGAGCTTCCAGCCTCCCACTGAGAGAACAACTTCTTGGCTTGTGGTGAGGCTGGTGGGAGCCGAGCCAGGGAAGTGATGTAACTGGAATCTTCAGTCTGAGCTGGAGTGGGCCTGCAGCTGGTCTGAGGCACAAGCTGTGAGGGTGGGAGCTGAGAGACTGCCCAGGCTGGAAAAGCTCAGGCAATCCCAGCCTGATGGATTCCTGGAGCTGTGCTTCTCCAGGCCGCTGGGGTGGAAGGGACAAGCGGAGGCTGTTAGCACGGTCCTACCTGAATAAACCCATCTGTTAGCACTGGGGGATTGAGATGTGTCACCTCAGCCCTGGCTTGGGGTGCAGGGAACACGAGGGACTTGTGATCTGGAGGTGATGCAGGTACGTGAGGATGCTTGTGAAGAAGAGGGAACAGACAGGACTTGGAGGTGCTGATTTTAATCCCTGCAGGCATCGGGACAGGGATGGGGCCGCCTCACTGAAAGTCTGCCTGTACACTACATAGAATCCCAGCCTGGTTTGGGTTGGAAGGGACCTTAAAGCTCCTCCAGCTCCAACCCCTGCTCCCACAAGCAGGGACCCCTTCCACTGGAGCAGCTTGCTCCAAGCCCCTGTGTCCAACCTGGCCTTGAGCACTGCCAGGGATGGGGCAGCCACAGCTTCTCTGGGCCATCCCCCTGGGCCAGCGCCTCAGCACCCTCCCAGGGAAGAATTTAACTCAACAGCTTTGAAGTTACTGTCAGAGATTCCCATGCCAGGTGTTAGCAGGCATGGGGTGAAGGGAACCCCCCCAAACACCCACCACAACCACTTTATTCCTTCTTCTCCCTGCAGAGGCACCTCCATCCTACGAGCAGAGCTGCAGCAGTGCCAACTCCAGCATCAGCAACGGCAACTGACCTCCCCTGCTCTTGAGTCCTGCTGGTGCTGCCCTCCCCAGTGCCATGGTTCAGCTGCCTACCCCGAGCTCTGGTACAGCACGAGGCGGCTCTCTGTCTCTCTGGCTGCTTGGTGGGGTAAATGGCACGGCCCAGCCTGGGCTTTTTAAGTCTCTTTCTAGGGAGGGGGGCGGGAAAACCAACAAGTGCAGCCAGAGCAGCCTGTGTGTGCTTAGGAGAGGCCTGGGAGACTCACCTGCTGCTGCACCCAGGGCTGAGGGACTGGTTTAGCCCCAGGGGTGGCCTCTGCAGCAGCCTGTGTTTAAAGTACTGTAGTCAACACTAACTGCTTTACTATCAAAGCACCTGCGATGCCTTATCTGAAATGCTCCTGACTTGGCGTGTCTCCACTGTAGGTGAAGGCTGGGCTGGGTGGACTTTCCTCTTGTCTTTAGCTGCCGTGTGCTCTCCAGAAGTGGTTTTGACAACCCTGTCCTCATAGGGCCTAAAGGGTAGCTGAAACACGAGGTTTCTTGGGGTGAGAGGGTTTGGAAGGTCAGGGACTCTTCAGGAGCCAAAAGTCCTCCCTGTACCTGTGCTGCGGGGTGAGGGACCTGCAGCCTTTGGTCCTCTCTCAGTCTGTGAGGAGGGGAGAGCAGGCTGGGGCACTCACTCCTAACCCAGGAGGCCCTGCGGAGCTGTGGAGGGAGCCCAGTGTTACCCTGGGTGCCCATCACCCAGCCTCTGGCCTTTCTCAGCAAAGGGTGACTCTTTCCTCTGGAAAGCCTTGTAGGAGACAATCCATCCTGGCTTGCTGCAGGCTGCATCACTTGGGATGAGCAGCAGTCGTCAGGCTGCAGTGACGGGACACCCCAGATCCCTGTGTCCCATCTGCCACCCTGCAGGGTGCCTGCTCCATCCCAGCTGCCTTCAGCAGGCCAGAATTCCACGATGATCAAGTTAGAGAAGTCCTGTCCGATGCTACCTCTTGAGTCCCTGCCCGTGGAAGCCCTTTCCTTTGGGATGACCCTCCCTGGAGGCTCAGCCTCGTGTCTCACAGGAGCACCCAGCACAGCCAAGCCAGGGCACGAGGGTGCTGGTTGACCACTTGCCTCTTGATCTAGATGAGGAAGGGGAACACAAAGCTCCTGGACCCAGCAGGTCAGGGGTGAAGCTGATGGGTGGAAACCAACATTTTTCTTCCTTGCTTCTCCCTCCTCACCTCCTTTTTAAAGCTTTTTTAGTATCAACTGCCCAAGCTGAGGAAACCACAAGCCCAGGGCATGGCTGGTGCAGAGCTTGGGCCCCTCTGAGCGCTGCTCTCCCTCCGGGCAGCATGTGATAAGCTCTGGGGAGCAGCACAGCCTCCCCTCCGCCCCGCACACCCGCTGCAGCTGGGGACAAGCCTGCTTTGCACTCTTCCTTTGCAAATGCTTTTAGTTTGGTTCATTTTAAGTGTTGGAC
Organism: Agapornis roseicollis; assembly: GCA_002631895.1. Taxonomy (NCBI): domain Eukaryota; kingdom Metazoa; phylum Chordata; class Aves; order Psittaciformes; family Psittacidae; genus Agapornis; species Agapornis roseicollis. The sequence continues at coordinate 74,607 of NDXB01006562.1, read as the reverse complement.
TGCTTTAAGGATAGAGTAGAGAAGGTGCCGTTCTGAGCAGTGCTGGCACAGCACGCACCGCTGGTGATAGAATGATTGTCATTGTCCCCAAATATATATATATATATATGAGATGAAATTTTGTTTTTAATGACTGAATTCAGAAATACAAATTTTAAGGCTGTATTTAATAAATTATTCTAAGAGAAACGCTGTGCTTTTTCATCCATCGCTGATGCTTATCCATGTGCCTCTTCATGCCAAACCCAGGGATGCACCGTGCTGGGGTGGACAAAGTGAAGCACGTTATTGCTCTGGCCACAGGACATGGTGACTTCTGCTGACACCCAGCACAGTGCAGCCTTCCCAGTGTCCCACAGCCAGGGTTTGTCCAAGTGGCCCTCTTGGGCACTTGTCTCTGCTGTCCAACAGGAGACGGATGGGAGCACAGGCCCTCCCTTCAGGATGGAGATGGAGCAGCCAGGGTCTGGTTGGAGGGGCTGGACACCACCAGCCCCTGCCCTCTCGCTGATTCCATTTGGAATCGCTGTGTTAACACTGGAAGAAAGATCCTCCCCTCATGTGCAGTTTGGTGACACCATGGCTGAGGTGCACAGGTGCTGACTAGGTACTGTCACTGCGAGTAGCCTGAGGTGTGAGCTGGGTCTCAGACATGAGGATGCTGCTTAATTCATGCTTCTGCACAGCTTTATTATTCAAGCCTCTCTCCTTTGCCTGCTGGTCTGTGCCTGCCATCAAAAGCATTCTTGATACGCAGGGGGTCAAAGGCAGGAGCTTGGTTGTGGTGGTGCAGCTCTTCCCAGTGCTTTTCCTCCCAACTGAACCTGTTGTGCTTGGCTCAGCCCATAGCTCCCGTGGCCTTCCTTGCTGTCAGCGGTTTGTATCCATCCTTTCCTCCTTTCCTCCTTTCCACACCTCTGGACAAACCCCAGGGAGCTGTCAATGCTTCTGGCCCTGCTGGGTTGGCCTCACATGCTCCTGGCCCAGCTGGGGGCCAGGAGAGGCAGCCTGGGCTGGGGTTGCATTCTCACTTCCTCGTTCTCCATCCCTGGAGCTGAGCTGCTGGTGCCATGTCCAGCCCGTGTTCCTCGGCTGGAAAATTTGGATGCTGTTTGGTTACTGTGGGCAGAGCCACGGGAATGCCCTTCTACACCCCCAGCCAGGTCTGTCCTCCTCATTTAACCTTTGCAGTTGGGAATGCACCGCTCATGGTGGAGAGGGCAGCTGTATCTCACAGAGCTCCTGTGGTGCCCTGGTCTCTGCAGTGCTCCTCTGCTCCTGAGCTTGCTGTCCCGAAGCACATTCACTATGACCTGGTCCTTCAGCACCTCTTGCTGTACGTGGAGTCCCCTTGGCAAAGCAACAAGGGGGATCATGGTGAGGAGTGTCCATCTCTGCTGTGGAGGGAGCAGGAAGGAGTTGGAGCTAAACCTCGTGGTGATCCTGTGGGATCCTCGTGGTGATCCTGTGGGATCCAGCTGGGGCTGGGCACACACAGCTCCTGCAGAGAAAGGCCCCTCTCAGACCTGTGGGGAGGCTCTGGCCAGGGTACAGCAGGTCCCATCCTTGGTCATGTTTCATGGACCCCTTTGATGGATGCAATTAGTCCAGCTCTTCAGCCTGCCTGCAGGGGCTGCCCCAGTGCTTGGGCTGTAACACGCACTGGGTGAGCACAACGGGGCAGACCCCAGTGTCCGGGTTTGTGTTCCCCTGGGAGAGGAACAGCAGCCTCGCTGCTGCCTCTCCCAGCTTCAGCCTCTAAGTCCTGGGATGCTCCTGCAGGCCCCTGAGCCTCCCCCTGTCCAAAGGCAGGAATGAAGAGGGAAAGCAGCCCCTTTTCCCAAACCCAGCTCTGGGTATAAAGAACTCCAACCCACAGGGATTCGCTCACATTCCTGGCTTTAAGCAGTTGGGTTTGGTTATGTTGCAGTGGGGCACGAGTGAGCCAATGGTTTCCAAACTGAGCATTCCATGGAAAATACCAAAAATATCTGCCTTTTTCCCTTTGGTGCTGCTTTTCTTTCCTTGTCCCACTCTCCATATGTGCTGCTTCCATGGTTTGGGCATCTTCAGTGCTGTTTGTGTCCTGCTAAACTCCGCTTTGGCACCTGGTGCCCCACTGCCTGCGGGAGATGGGAAAGGGGACACGGGGGATGCAAAGGCTCTGCTTTGTGTTGGACACTGACCCAGCTTTCCACTGAACCAACCTACTGCCTGCTGGGAACTTCCCTGTTGAGCCAGCACAAGAGGGGAGATAAAGGATGCTCTGGGCCCCGCTTGGGTTTTATTCTCTTACTTTAAGACATTCCCAATGTTCCGCAGCAGGAATGCCCCATCCCTCCTTCCCAAGGAGACACCTGGGGGGTAAAACCCTCCACACTCGGTGCCTGTTCTTGTACCCCTACCAATGGCTGCAGTTCTTTACTCCTGTGGTTCCCTTTCCCCATGTGGGGGTTTTACCCAGCATTCGATGGCTCTGTTCAACCTCAGGCTTCGGTGCGATTTGTAACGGGGTTTTGCAGCGGAACCCTCCAGTTTCACACATCCACCCCAGCTCCCAGGGCCAGTTTGTGCCCCGGGTTTTAAACCACCCCATGGCAAGAACTGGGAAATGTAAATAAAGATCTTTTGGAAGCCCGCGGCTGCTTTTGCTGGGGTTGGAAGCGGGACGGGCTCCGTGTGGGATGGGTGATGGGGATGCTGCGGGATGGGTGAGCAGGGGGGAAGCGGCTCCTGCTGTCAGAGCCAAGCCACGTCTCCTCCAATGCAGCCGGGGGGGAATGAAGCCATCCCCAGCTCCGGGCCTGCAGCGGTGTCCAGCGGGAAGGACCCGCGCTCCGGCCGGAGGAAGCGCCGGGGCCGCGCTCTTCCTGCTGGCAGGAATCCCGGGATGTAGAGGCCGGTCCCTGCGCGAGAGGGCGATGTCAGCGCGGCTGCGGGAGCCGGGGGAGCCGCCGCCAAGGTGGGGCTGAGCCCCGGCTCCGCGCTGGATCCGCATCCAATCCACACTGGATCCGCGTCCAATCCACACTGGATCCGCATCCAATCCACACTGGATCCGCATCCAGTCCACACTGGATCCGCGTCCAATCCACACTGGATCCGCATCCAGTCCACACTGGATCCGCATCCAATCCACACTGGATCCTTGCTGCTGGAGATTCTGCGCCTCTTCTTGGGATCTTCTGCAGGCAAATGGGCGCTTGGTGTCAAGAGCTGCTCCTGCCCTCGCCCTGCTCGCGTTCACACACCAGGCTAACCCGGAGCGGGGCCTGCAGCCCGGGCAGCTGTGCTGTATTCCCGGTTATTCCCGTTCCCTATGGGAGCCTCTCCCCTTCCGGATGGCCAAGGGCAGGTTTGTCCGTCCCAGCGGCTCCAGCAGACAACAGCCCCGGGGCCTCGCCTCGCCGCCGCCCCGTCCCCAGCGCTGCGGTGTGGGAGCAGGGCTGCAGTTCAGTCACTCCCCGCTCAGTGTCGAGCCCAGCGCCTCCGCTGCAGGACGGGGCCGCGCTCCTTGCCGGGCCCAAGGCTCCAGCTGCACCATCGCGAGGGGCTCGGTGCCTCCATGGCCGGGGGGCAGAGGGGGAAGGACACCGAGCGCCGCCGGCACCGCTCCGTCCCTGCCGCGGCCCGGGGGTCTCCTCACGCAGCGGGAGGCCCCATGGCGGGGTCTCCACAGGGACGTTGCCGCCAGCGCTGCGGGGCCTTCAGGGGTGTGTGTGTGTTAATGAATTGATTAATGAACTGATTAATGAATTGATTAACGAATTCATTAACGAACTCATTAATGAATTGATTAATGAATTGATAGGTTTATCAGGGGCTACCGCGGCAGCGCTGCCCCCGCATCGTACTGCGGGGCCGCCTCAGGCCCGGGGACTCTTATTTTGACCGCGGTGCTCGGGGCCGGACCGGGCGGGGCGGAGTCGAGCCCGGGGGCCGCGGGTTCGCGGCCGGAGGCGCGGAGCGGCCCCTGGCGGTGTCCGCGCACCCGGGGCGCGGGACCTGATGGCTCCCTCCAAGTGCCTGACAGGAGGAGGGAGCCAGGAGGGGCTGGGCTCTGCTCCCAAGGAACAAGGGATGGGACAAGAGGAACCGGCCTCAAGCTGCCCCAGGGCAGGTTTAGATGGAGCTGAGGAACAATTCCTTGCCCCCAGGGTGCTCAGGCATTGGAAGAGGCTGCCCAGGGCAGGGCTGCAGGCACCGGCCCTGCAAGGGTTCACAGCGCGTGGAGAGGAGGCCTCAGTGCCATGGGTTAGGGGTGGCCTTGGCAGGGCTGGGGTAAGGGTTGGATTTGATGCTTTCAAAGGTCTTTTCCAGCCTGGTTGGTTCTGTGGTTCTGTCTTCTGCTGTGGTGATGGTCTCCTGCTCTGTGGGTGCCCATGGAGCTGTGCCAGGTGAGGAGGCTCCATGCAGTGTGTGGGGACACGTGGTGGTAATCCATGGTGGAACCCCTGCACTAGACCAAGAGGGCTGTGGGGAAGTCCTCAGGAGCAGATGTGGCCAGGGCTCACCATGGGTGCTGCAAGCAGGCCTCAGGTGCTGGAGCGGGAGAGCTCCAATGACAAGCATATGGAAGAGGGAGAAGCGCGGTACTGGTGTGGGGCTGCTGGGGTGAAAGGAGGGAATGGTGTTCCTGGTAATGAATCCCAGCCTGGTTTGTGTTGGAAGGGACCTCAAAGCTCCTCCAGCTCCAACCCCTGCCACGGGCAGGGACCCCTTCCACTGGAGCAGCTTGCTCCAAGCCCCTGTGTCCAACCTGGCCTTGAGCACTGCCAGGTGTAAATCGCCACCAGGGCACTCAAAGGCTTCTGTTTCCCTACAGGGAATAGAGCCCCAGCGCTGGGTTTATCTCCTGCTTTACTGAAGAGCTGTAAAAGAGCTGATTGCTTTGCAATCATGGCTTTACAGGCCCTGTCATTAGGAGGGTGGGATTTGGGATGAGGGAAACAGCTCCTGTGGGCACTTAATTGTGGGAAAGGGGAAAGCAGCTGGGAGCAACCCCTCTATAAGGTCCTCTGGGCACCAGCCTTTAGCCAGCAGTTGCCAAGCCCTGGGCTGGAAATAACACACAAGTGGGAGAAGCTGCACAAGAGGAGGATTTTCAAAGGGTGAGCTCTTTGCCAGGAGGATGGATGGACTTTTGGACTCCTCCTGGGATTTTGCATGGATCTTTTGTATGTTTCTGGATGCCGGGGTTGCTCCTGAGCATTGGCAAAGTCCTGCTCTTCACTGTGCAGAGCTGCTGCCGTGGTGGTGGGATGAAACCCACAGTGTGAGGGGCTGCAGCCGGGCCTCGGGGCTCCTGGTACAACGGTCACGAGCACAAGGCTTGGGAATGCCGGTGGGACCCTGTTCCCCCCCCAGCCCCACTCCAGCTGTACGGCTGCCTCCTGACGGGCGCCGCCATTACAGCGTACGGACAGAGGAGCCCCATGGGGGCCGCCATGCTGCCGCACGCATGCGCGGTGCCCGACAGAGCGTCTCCATTGAGAAGAATGAGGGGAAAGGGGCGGGGCCGAGGCGTGAGGAGCCGCGGAGGGGGCGGGGCTACGCTCCGGGGCTCCGGCCATGGCCACAGTGGATGCCGAGGTGAGTGAGAGCGGCGGCGTCCATCTACCCGGGCGGGGGGAAGGAAGATGGGGGAGCGTGGAGTGGTATCGCCCAGGGCCAGGCGGGTTCTGTCGGAGTCCGGGAGGGGGGCCGTGCCCCCGCCGCCCCATGGTTCAGTCCAACTCCTCTGAGGGGAAGAATGTGGGAGCTGCTGCCATTGTGTGTAGGGGGGCCCGGGACTCTGTATAAGTTACACCCCTCCGCGGTGAGTCAGTGGTATGGGCCATACAGATTCCGGGGTTCCCCCCCAATGGGAGCGAGTGCGTGTGGCGGAGGCGGAGGGGGGGGCGGCGGTCGC
>NDXB01006562.1:0-58716 GCA_002631895.1 Agapornis roseicollis | reverse complement strand
CAAGGGCCTGTAGGGCCAGGCCAAGGGCAATGGCTTGAACCTGCCCAAAGAGGGGAGCTTGAGCTGAGCTCTGAGGCAGAAGCTGTTCCCTGTGAGGGTGCTGAGGCGCTGGCACAGGGTGATGGCCCAGAGAAGCTGTGGCTGCCCCATCGCTGGCAGTGCTCAAGGCCAGGTTGGACACAGGGGCTTGGAGCAAGCTGCTCCAGTGGAAGGGGTCCCTGCCCGTGGGAGCAGGGGTTGGAGCTGGAGGAGCTTTAAGGTCCCTTCAACCCAACCAGGCTGGGATTGTATGGGTTATACACTGGATGCCCAGGGATATTCTAAATTCTTCTTTAAATGTCAAAACCTCCACCAGTGGAAGTTGGTTTGGAGCTGCCAAGAGCCACTCCTGATGCAGCAGCTTCGAAAGAGAAATGTGGACGTTGGGAAGCGCCTGGCTCCTGCCTGGCTCCCTGGTGAGTCAGATATCTGAGCTTGCACTGGGATGGTAACGCTGATGCAGTTGCTGATTGCTGCCAAAGCAAGGAGTCCACACAAGGAGATTAGACAACAGCCCTTTTCCCTGCTGGGCGCTCATTACCATTTTCTTGCTGATGCATTATTAATTAAGCTAATTTTTATTGCCCTGGAAGTATAGATGGTGCTTTGCAAGCACAGAACAGAACCTGCTTGTTTCCCACAGTGTCTGAAGTAGGTGTTGGGCCTTGTGCAGGATGAGAGTGCTGGAAAAACTGACTGTGCAGTTGAAGTAAGGTAAATCTCTGGGGTTTGTTTTCTTTTTCCTCTTGCTTAGCAGGCATCTGGCTTTGGGGCTGGTGAATGTGAAGCTGTATGAGCAGGGAGCTGAGGCTCTGTAAATGCCCTGAAGGCAGAATTAATGTGGACAGATAATAGGACTTAAGTGCAAGGAGTTTGCAGCCCTGACCCTCTTCAAGACAAAAGACTGCCTAGACTGGAGTGTTCCATTAGAGTGTTGGGACCTGATCCAGCCCCACCGGTGTGGGACAGGCAACAGTTTAAAGAGGAGAAGTGCAAGGAGTGAGTGGTTGGAGGAGCCTGATGTTGAGGTTTAGAATGTGTCCCTGCTGAAGAGCTGCTGTGCCCGAGGCACTCTAGTCATGTCAAATGCCAGTGAATGGGAACTCTGGTACCTGTGCTGGCACGGCCATCGTGATGCTTTGTCTGCTGAGGCAGTGGCCCTGTTGCCAGCAGCAGCCGTGTGCTGCCTGTGCCCATGTGTCTGCTCTCATCTCTGAAGCTGTTGTATTGGATCTGATTGGGATTGGGGTGTTTGCTAGTCCTGTGAACTCGCTGGGATCAAGTGAGGCCTGCGAGGTGGCTCTTCATCCCAACATGCCCCTCAGTCCCTGGTGTGCTGGACATCACAGAATCCCAGCCTGGTTTGGGTTGGAAGGGACCTTAAGGCTCCTCCAGCTCCAACCCCTGCCACAGGCAGGGACCCCTTCCACTGGAGCAGCTTGCTCCAAGCCCCTGTGTCCAACCTGGCCTTGAGCACTGCCAGGGATGGGGCAGCCACAGCTTCTCTGGGCCATCACCCTGTGCCAGCGCCTCAGCACCTGAAAACAGGGAACAGCTTCTGCCTCAGAGCTCAGCTCAGGCTCCTTGGGGTAGGCTTGTGATGCTTTTCCCATCCATAAAACAGAGGGAGTGTCTTTACAAAGTTGTAAGGCTTGACTTGGTGCTAGAAGCCTTTAGCTGGAAGTGTAGAAATGCAGGATGCTGGTTTTTAAATGTGCGGCTTACCTTCACTGGTAAGAGATAGCAACTTACACAAGTCCTGATGTTCACTATTTCCTGTGCTCTGGGTTCTGGCTTCATTCCTTGAGATCATGGGTGGGCCTGATGAAGAGGAATCAGAAACTTCTTAGAAGCTCTTTGTAACACGTGAGCTGTATGTGATGAAAGCCAGTGTGACTCCCAGTGCCCAGCGCCCCTTCTTCGGACTTGTGATAGCAGCAATGGACTTTGAAAGTGTCATCTGTAATATTTCACGGGTTCTCTTCATTTCTAGATCAGGTGAATGTGTTCTGTCCCAGTTTATGCAGCTGGGAGAACGCTACAGTATCTTGTCTATTGTACGGACAGTCTGTGCTCCTTGCTGGGAAAAATCCACTCTTGAATAAACAAACCCCCTTTGACAACCTGCCACTGACCTCTCTAGAGCAAAACGCTGGGTAGGAAGGTCTCTCTTTGATGGACTGCCTTTTTTGGTTACATGGCTGTGCAAGAGCAGAGCAGTTGGAGCTGGGGAGGTTCAGGCCGCGTTTCAGAGCGCAGGGGAGTGGAGGAGAGTAGGGAAGGGGCTAAAAGGGACTCAGAGCCCTCCACGAGCATCCCGCAGCATCAACTCTGCCACCCTGAGAGCCCATCGCTGGGTCAGGTTCCTCCCAGCCATGGTGTGGCTGTGCCTTCCTGGGCAAACGGAGCTCTGCTCTGCTGGCTTGTTCAGCTGCTTTATGGTTTTGAATGAGACCAAGCCCTTAATGTTTTGGCCTGAATTCACAATGCTTTTCCCTCTGTGCATGACAAACCCATGTGGTTGCAGTCTCTTGCTCAGCCTGGTAGGATCCATGCGCTTATGAAGGCTGCTGCCAGTCAATGGAACCTTGCTCCAGCGGGTGTGCTTTGACTGGCTCTGGGCACGACAGTGGGAAGCAGTGTGTTAGACTGAGTGCTCCAAGTTAAATTGCGTGGAAGGAAAATCAACCCAAACTGTTTTTCACTGCATTATCAGAGCTTTGGGAAGGGTTGGCCAGTGTAGGCCATGGCTTCTGTTAACTGCAGATAGACTGTAGGTGTTACGGCACCAAAGCGGCAGAGACGGGATGAAAGGGTTTCTGCCTCTGCCACATGACATGACCTGTTGTGTAGGCTTGCAGCCACGTGTGGCTCAACAGGTTGCTCTTTCAGTGGTGTTCTCCAGGGCCTGTTAGACATAGGCCACCTCTGCAAATGAATTCCCAAGAATACACTCCCTTGCCCATTTGGTTCCTGTGGGGAGACCTTAGAGCAGCCTTCCAATGGCTGAAGGGGCTGACAAGAGACCTGGAGAGGGGCTTGGGACAAGGGACAGGACAAGGGAATGGCTTGAACCTGCCCGAACAGGGGAGACTGAGCTGAGCTCTGAGGCAGAAGCTGTTCCCTGTGAGGGTGCTGAGGCGCTGGCCCAGGGTGCCCAGAGAAGCTGTGGCTGCCCCATCCCTGGCAGTGTTGGACGGGTTTTGGAGCAACCAAGTCTTGGATTGTATGAACTCAGTGTAGGAATGATCCTGTGGTGCCTCTTGTAATGGTACATTGCAGGTCCAGATCAGGCGGAAGAGGAGCTCAGCTGTAATTACACAGAGTGGTTGGACAGATAGGTTTTAATCTTGCAAACACTTAACACATCTGAGTAATAAGTATTAATATGCCATAGTATTCAGTGTGACAGGAGAGCTGCTTGGCAGCGACGTAGTGGCTCAGATGCTGCTGTGCCTTGGGTATAGGGTTGCACGTCTAAGCCCTGGATGTGCAGGTAGATGCCTCCATCTGGGAATGCCTCTTGGTGAGGCTGTGCAGGTCTCTTCTAATGGTTGAGGGTGGGTGCAGTTTTGCTGGCAAAATAAGCTCTGTTGAGTGGAGCAAGCTGCTCCCATGGATGAAGACCTCTCAGCTAAGGGCTCCCACTGAGACGTGTACCTCACAGCCCGCCTCAGCAGAGCAGAGCAGCCAGGAAGATGACAGTGGTGTGTTTGAAGTAGCAGTTGCAGGTTTTTGGCCATGAGCCATTTGAGTTGTAGAAATAACCATTGATGGGATGATCATGGCAGTTCCTATGCTTGTTGAAAGCTATTTTAATAATATTAAATACTATTAAGTTTGTATTGGGAGAGCTCATTTACATAAATCTTTTAGCATACGCAGACTGAACCTCTACAAATACTAACTAGCAAGCAGTTAAAGTTAGCACTTTTGTACTGGTGTGGCTAATTCCTGTGCAGACAAGGCTTAGCTGTGTTGGTATAAGCTGGTGTAAATGTGGCTGTGCTGCACATCACGTAAGGGTGTTGATAGGAGCACATTTATGTTGGTATAACTTGGAATAGGCTTTGAATCGTCTCAACAGAACTGACATGTTTTAAAGGGTGCCTCTGTCAGGTGTGGCTTAAAAGATGCCAACCTTGTGGCTGGAGCAGTAATCAGGTCATAGAATCACACAACCCCAGCCTGGTTTGTGTTAAAGGGACCTCAAAGCTCCTCCAGCTCCAACCCCTGCCACGGGCAGGGACCCCTTCCACTGGAGCAGCTTGCTCCAAGCCCCTGTGTCCAACCTGGCCTTGGTTTCTTACCAAGATGATGGGCTTGTTAAATTATCACTCGAGCCACCAGCAGTGTTGGAGATAGCAGTTCCGTGCTCTAAAGGAGGTTTCTTTGTCCCGTTTTACATCCTTTGCTACCTCCTTGATAACATCCTTGGTGGGGCTGTGGAGCCCTGTTGGTCTGTGCTCTGGTTTCGAGCCTTTGTTGCTCTAGCAACACTTTTAAGACGCAAAGCAGCAGGGTTCTGGTGCTAACATGATGGTTTAAAAGAAGGAAACATAGTACAACAGATCCTCACCAGCATTTGTATGGTATGGTCATGGCTGGAGATGGGAAGGGTGAACAGCAGGTTGTGGTATCTCATAGTCTTGCAACTGGCACTGTTTTCATCATAGAAGATGAGAGATGATCTTACGTTACTGCCACACTGATGGTGTGTAAGGTTGCTTATTTTCCTTCTGTGGAGTATGACAAGGCAGGTCAGGCTGAGGCTCTGTATCCACTGGAGCTAGGCCAGTGCAGGCAGCATGGTTGCCCTCCTTTGTGGGGAAATAACTATTCCAGTGTTCAGCAACTCCAGCTGCTTTGCAGGCTCCTCTTCAGAGCTGTGCCACCACCAGCCTGTGCTTACACCATGGATCCACTGACCTGCCCCTGGCCCTGCTCGTCTACATGTTTAGAAGGGGGAGAAAAGGGTATTTTATACCCCCCAAAATGCAGGTATGTGTGAAAATAACTGAGAGGCTGCAAGACCCATGAACCTGCTGCTGCTCTGCAGTGTGGTTTGTGGGATCCTGTCAGCTGGGTTGGCTTCTTGTGGCTCTTCTGTAAAGGTGACGGTGATGCAGTGTGATGTGCTGACATGGGTTTCCTTCCACACTTCACCCCGATGCTCCAGGCTAGTCTGACAGTGTCAGGGCCACCTGGAGGTGCTCTGTGGGTAAGAAGAAGAGAAATCCTTTTCAGATTTTGGGCTTACATTCCCACAGCTTCCTGCTGTCCCAGTCTCTGGGGAAACGAAGACCCAAGTGCACTGTGTGTAGGTAGAGGTGAAAGCCTCAGTAAGCTCCTCCACAAGAAGTCTGACCCAGCTGGTGAGTGCAGTTGGAAGTAATTCACCTTCCCTCCCAGGACTCTGAGAGGTGTTGAAGACTGAGGACATGTAGGACATACATACATGTAGGACATACATACATGTAGGACATACATACATGTAGGACATACATACATGTAGGACATACATACATGTAGGACATACATACATGTAGGACATACATACATGTAGGACATGTCCTCAGGCACCTGCATTTTGTTTCACATGGGGGTGTAAAGAGTGGGTACCAGGCCTGGGGCTGATCCTGCTTCCAGTGGGTCTCCCCTTTTGTGTAGATACTGGGCTCAAAATGTGTTTTCTTTTCAAGCTCATGTGACTGGAGAGGCTCAGTCTGTGGGGTTTGGTCATCATTAGACAAATGCATTCCTTCCTGGGACCAGTGGTCATGTTCAATGAAGCAAGAAGCCTCTGTGCTCTGTTCTTTGTGAGCTGCTGGTAGCCCGTTCCCAAGTCATGCTACTGCCTTCTCTTACCTGCCTGAGGTTGTTTAGACCTCCAGCAGCCTGCCTAGGTGGGGTGGCATCTATGCTGTGTATGGTGGTAAAGCTGCTCCAAGCAAGCTCCGTGAACCTGGAACACTTCTGCAGCGTGAGAGAAAGCTTCATGGTCTCCAAGGGTCTTGGATTTCCTGTGCTTGAGGAGCTTGTTGGTACATTGTTAACTTCCTTCTGTGCCCAGGGTTAACAGCTGACGTGGAGGATGCAGCATCCTATAGGTCTTCCTCCTCTAAGCAGCAGAGGCAGAATGATTTGTTGCAGCACTCTCTGTTCTGTTGGTACTTTCAGGCTGTTCCCATGACTTATGTGAGAACCCATGGATAAACAGTGAAGGTGCAAGGGTTTTAAACTCTGCAGTAGAATCCCAGCCTGGTTTCTGTTGGAAGGGACCTTAAAGCTCCTCCAGCTCCAACCCCTGCCACAGGCAGGGACCCCTTCCACTGGAGCAAGCTCCAAGCCCCTGTGTCCAACCTGGCCTTGAGCACTGCCAGGGATGGGGCAGCCACAGCTCCTCTGGGCACCCTGGGCCAGTGTCTAGTTCCAGTGTTTCAGCACTAGACAGAAGGCTGCATTCCAGCTGAGTGTTCTCCTGCAAATGATACAGGCAATTCTTAGCTCTTCTCGTACAAATGAGTCTTTAATGGGAGTCTGCACTGGGAGCATGAAATGCCCACACAGGTCTTAAGCAGAGGCTGATTTTAGTCTGTTGCACCGTGTTGGCACCACTGGATTTCACAGCATCACCTCTGTGTCGCAGTGAAATGTGCAAGAGGAGCCTTTGGCTCATCTACTTGGATCATATTTAGTCCATGAAAAAACAAAGCAGTGCCTCTTTAGGGATGAGATGGTTAACTGTATCCCCAGAGCGTAGAGGTCACAGCAGGGACAGCAGAAAGGTGTCATCAGTTTGCTGTCATGGTGCTGTTAAACACGCTTCCATTGGGAATTCTGAGGGTCCCAGTGAACAGCAAAGTGGGTCCAAGCGAGCCAGGAATGGAGGCCATTTAGGGAAGGCTGTTCTGCTTCTTCCCTAAAAGTCCCTGTTCGAAGGAGGGCTTTGCTTCCTCCTCTCTCTCATCCTCCTCCTCCTGCTGCAAGGTTCATCCTCCCAGTGACAGATGAGGAGTGTCGGCGGTGGATCTCCCCCCATCGCACACCATCTCTGCTCAGTAAACCAGCAGTACCCCGCCACCCGGCTCCGCAGGACTCTCCCTGTGTCCTGCCTGCTTGCTGAGGCAGGGTGAAGGCTGGGGGAGTCGTTAAATGATGATATTTTCCAATTGGAGAGCAGCTTTGATTTATTGACCTGCTGCCTCTCGGAATCGAGCTGTCTGGGCTGGCATCTGCAGATAAGAGGCTGTCGAGTAATTGCTTATTATTGACTGATTGCCAGCTCGGGCTGTTTGCTTGAAGAAGAATCAATAGCAGTCAATCTTCAAAGGCAAAGCTCTCCGGGAGTATGACTGCTGTCCAAATTGGGAATGACAGGTCAGGATAACTCCATATCTGAGATCCCAACTTCATGTTCGGGTGTAATCCTGCAACGGAGCAGGAAGTGCAGGACATGATCTTCTTGCATCAAGGTTTTTTCGCATGCTCTAAAGCCTGGGCTTTGCCTTTGCAGGACAGATCCCACCCTGGCTCCAAACCTTCCACCCAGGGCTTGGAGCAGCCTCAGCATCACCTGAGATCAGTGGGAGGCGAGGGCAGGATGACTGGAGGCATCATTCACTAGGTCCCAAAGGATAGAGCAGGGAGGGGTGGATGAACAGCCTGTGCTGTGACACATCCAAACCAACCAGTTTGGATGCTTTATAAATAAAACAAAGCGTCTATTTTAACGCATGGTAACAGAGATTTCCTTTCTGTGGGTGATTCTATTTAGGTGACAACAGAACAAAATATCCAGTGTCACCATAGGCTTTATCACTCCTTATGGAGCCTGTCGCTATGGTGAGCGTTCGCTTTCAAGAGCAGACGTAGCCCTTCGTTAACACTCTCATGGCACGTTGCCTTTTCCTGTGGATGCACCAAGGAAAGGGGGGCTTCTTGGCGTCGAAGGTGTTCAAGACCTGATGTGTGCAAAGCAGAGATGCTCAGGTGTGTGCAGTGGCCGTGGTGAGGTCTGGTGCCTGGATGCCAGGAGCCATCTCAGCCCTTGGGCTGGAGCCTGCTCCGGTGTTGCCAGCGCTCACTCCGGAGCTGCAGTCTGGTCTCCAAGAGTCCTGGGCTCAAGCAGGGCTTCACACTTGAAATAAGAGCCTTTCGTGGGGGAGGGGGAGCTCGGGTCTCCATCAGCTACAAAGAACAATTAAGCACCAGGACATAAAATAGATAAATGGGAAGGGGAAGGCAGAACGCTGGGAATGCGGGAAGAGGGAAAGGGAAGAATCTGATTGGGAAATATGAATGTTTAGTGCTTCATTTTGGAGCTTTGCTTTCACCCTGGTTTGGGGGTGAGGGAGAAATCCCTCCAACAGAGCAGTTTAACTGCAGTGGTCCTGGAGGGGATGGACACGATTACTTCAACAGCCTTGTTCAGACACTGGATTTGTTGTCTCTAGCAAATCCTCATTTGCATGGGTCCTTAATCCGTGGAGTTAAACGTGGCTCTGGGTCTCTTACCTACTCCGGTGCCGAGTTGGGAAGTAGGTTTTTAAAGCTATTCCTCTTCCTTGGAATGTTTTCCCTCCCCTCCCCCCCTGCACCCCAACTGATCTTCCTGGTTTGTCCTTTAAAGCAAAGAGGAGCCGAGGGGTGACACAAAAGAGCAATCTGCCTTCCAGACCCTGCTGCCTGTGCCCCCAGGCTGGGTGGGTGAAGCGGCCACCAGCCTGGCGAGGAAAGCCAAGGTCAGCCATTTCAAACGAGTGCCGTAGGGAAGCCACTGACCCCCCCCGCTTCTTCCTGACAGGGCACATGAACGGGAAGCCTTTAAACCTCGTTGGAGGTGGAGGCTTGGGCAAAGAGCCTGTCTGGAGCTCTAGGAAGGGCTGAGCCCTGCTTTGGGGGGCTCCTGCGCTTTGCCTCTCGCCCTGAAATGGCATTTCCTCGTGTCTGCAGCAGCCCTTCATTTCATGAAATGGATGCAACTGCTGCAAAAAGATCTCGCGTGAGCATGCTCACTGGAAGATTAATCCTTTAGAGGGAGTTGGAGAGTTAAGCTACTGTAATTTCTCTGCAGTTGGCTGCAGTAAACAACTGCTCTAAAGACACGAGGAAAAAAATTGACGGAGGTATATGGGATTAATGTGCCTATCTGTTTGTGTTTCTCCTTGCAGGTTGAGGGTTTGGTACAGGGCTTGTTTGCTCGGAAGCGCTGGGGCAGAGGGAGCTGTGTAATGATTTTATGGGTGACCTTCATGTTGTGGTTTCTTTTTTCTTTCCCTCCAGGCCAAAGTCATCCTCTTTCCGTGCAAGGCCATACTGGGGCACGGGCTGGCTTTCTAGAGCTGGGGTAGAGCACCAGGGTGGCTTCGTGTTGACTGAAATGCTTGTACGAGGTGAGGCCTGCTGCACGTTGAGCTCTGTTGGCAGCAGGGGGCTGAGAACACCTTAGTCCTGTTTAGTTGTGATCAAAACCCACTGGGACTTGATCTCTCAATGCTTTTGTTGGGAAGAAAACGTGAAGGGATTAGCTTGGCTTGCCTACAGAATAATAGTGCCTTGTTTTGATTTTGCTCCCCCTCCTCCCCATGCCTGAGGAGCTGCAAACCTGTGTCAGATGTGGGAAGGAGAATAATCGTTGAGATGGTTTGGCTTTGCTTTAAAGGACCATCACTTCTCACGTGTTGAGGAGAGGAAGAGCCGGCGAGGTAAGTGTTGCAGGCGCACGGATTGCGTCAAGGTGAACCCGAGCTCCTTCCTTCCCAGTCCCTGCTTTGTGGGTGCATCCCAGAGGAAGGAAAAACCTCTGTTCCTTCCAAGGGAGTGAACAGCGTTTTATCTACTCACCCTCTGAAGGTGTGGGTGAAGGAGGAGGTGATTTACCACCTGCTTGGTGCTTTACATGAGCTTCCATGTACGTAGAGTGGTAGAGAGCCAACCTGGGGCTGCCAGGACATGGAGCAGGAGTACCCAGTGCTTTGCTTTGTCTCTAGCTGCTCAGCCAGCGCCGAGGTTGGGCTGGGAGAGGCAGTGCTCACTGACCACAGCCTGCGTCCTTCCCTCTTAGAAACATCCAGCTAATCCTACGGGATGAGGAGGAAATGGAGGTGAACCCTCAGCAGAACTTGCCTGGCTGGGGGGGGCAGGGAGGGCATGGTGTGAGTGGGATGTTCCTAAGTGGCGTGAATCGCTCCCCTCGAGCTGGAGCTGTTGGAGGTGGCTCCTAGCAGGTCTCCAGGACTGTGTCCCAGTGGAAGAGGGGCACACCCTTCCTCCTTCGAGCAGGGAATGGGAATAATAGTGCGACTCTGCCTGCGCTACTGAAAATTCCTGTGTTGCATGGCTATGACAGTGGTCCTGGTGTTAGATTTCTATCCAACAGCATGTACTGGGAAGCGGCTCCATGTTTCCTTGGAGCGGTGTGAAGAAGGGAATAATAACTCCATCATTTTGCACATGTCAGTGGTTCCCACTGGACCCATGCCGTGGTGTCTGTCAGCTCACGTGCGACGGGTGCTGTTGCTGGTGGGTGACTGCTGAAGGGCACTGCTATAGACTTGGCTGAGCTCAAGGTATTGAGCATTGCAAGGCAATTTTACCACCCCAGTGTCGAGGGTTTTCGCTTAGTCCCTCCTTTTCCCCTCCTCTCCAGAAGCTCTGGCTGGCACAGCCTCTCTGTTCCCTGGATGGGTTTAGGGAACATTGGTGGCTGGGTGCGTAGGGGGAATAATTAGCTCCCAAATGCAGAGATCGTTTCCTGCTGTTTCAGAATCATTGTAATTTGTATTGAGGGTGGGTTAATTACATATTCGTTTTGATGGGTGTAAGGAAAATGATAGAGATACAGCAATAGGAATCTGTGCAGAGAGGGATGTTGTTTTCAGGATGCTGTTTTGGAAATCGTGGGAACAAAGACTTGTCTCTTGGAGGACCGTGGCTGTCGGGATTCAGTTTCTCAGTGATGGAGGGGTGTTTTCTATGTCATATTTCTATCTTACACCAGCGATGTATCTGTCACCATGACAAGGGAGGCTCAGTTTGGAGGACAGCGATCAGATTCTGGTTGAAGGGTTGGGAAATAGTTCTCAGAAAAGCAAAGGTGAAAGACTGAAAGTTGAGCCTTAAAATGTATAAGCAAGGTGTAGCACAAATACATCTCGAACCTGAAGTAGGTAGGGAGCTGCTTTACCAGTGCAGGACCCAGAGGCCCCAGACCTGGTCCATGTGATGGAGCAGGGCACTTGTCCCCAGGTCTCATGGAACAGGGCATCACTGTTGATCACTGTTGCAGTGTGTGACTTCAGGAGCCTGGGGATGTCATCTCAGTCTTTCCCAGCAACCTCACTGGGAAAGGGAATCAGGTTCATCTCTACAGTAGATTTGGATCAGCTTTAAACCTTTTCCTTTGGTCTCCAGTAAAAGGGCAGGCATCTCTGGCCCTAGACAACGGGGAGAGGCTCAATGAAAGGACAGAGTGATGCTGGTTCCTTAGTGTCCTGTCTTTTGTTTCAAAGGTAAAGAGTAAAACCCTCCTCCTATTCTTCTTTTAGAGTAAAATGGGGTGAATGAGCTATTTTCAGTGGCTGAGGAGCCCTTAGCATGGAGCACCACACTCTGGTCTTATCATGCCTGTGGTGTCCTACAAAGGAAAAAGGGGCTACAACCAGATTTCATCTCTGTTCTGTTTAAGGTCTGTGGATGTGCTCATGGGCTCTGTGAATGACAGCTCTGCATGTCCCTGGTGAATGCCCCATCCCTGGCAGTGCTGAAGGCCAGGTTGGACACAGGGGCTTGGAGCAAGCTGCTCCAGTGGAAGGGGTCCCTGGCCGTGGCAGGGGTTGGAGCTGGAGGAGCTTTAAGGTCCCTTCCAACCCAAACCAGGCTGGGGTTCAACGTTGGTTCCTCTGCTCAGAGCCCACCAGTGTGGGTGCAGGCTCTGCTGCGAGCCCCAGCAGCCCAGGGCACGGGGCATGGCTGCAGCTGCTGTGGGCTGCTTTCTGCGGAGAACAGGGGGAGCAGTGGTGGAGGAAGCAGCCAGGGCTGTGGCTGGAGTCACCTGGAGAGAGCAGAGGTGGATCCCAGCAAAAGCCGTGACCTTGGGTGTTAAACTCACCTCCCCATGTGCATGGGGCTGTGCGGGCTGCGATGCATGTGGGGAACGCAGCGCTGGGGACGCCGGTGTGCCTTGGTGGAGATGGGTGACTTGGGCTTTCCAGGAGGATTCACTGCTTAAACTTGCAGGCTCCAGTCCTTAGATTTAGATTCCGATTTACATTTAGATGTACGGCCAGTCCTGGCTCTTTCTCCATCAGCACAACTTTGTTCAGGGGAGGAACTGAAACCTGCGCTTGGGACTTGCTCACCTCTTTGGGACTGCGTTCAAAACAGGAAGAACAAACTGGAACTGAATCTTGCAGTTGCATCTAAAGAACCCTTCTGCAGCCCTGGCAGCAACAGGGAGGAGAAAGTCACTGCGCTGGGGAATACACTGCATCGGAGTCCCAGGCTTCACTGATCGGATGATGACTGCTTCAAAGCCTGGTGTCTTTGCTTCTCTCCCTTCTAACTGCTTCAGCCAACCTGTAGTCAATCGGCAATGACTTTAAAACCAGCCATTATGATAGGAGCCTTGTAATTACTTGCTGTGATGAGTCCTCGTTGTGCTGTAAGCTGTAGCAGGGTTTTCTGTAACACACACTGTTCCTCCACCTTCATGCTAACACGAGGCTCTCTTGGAAGAGAGGTTTTATCTCCGGCTCTCCTGCCTGCCTGAACACTTTGAAATCCAGCCCATGGCAGCATCTCAGCTTCTTCCTTAATGCTCTCAACTACCTCTTTGCTGCTGCAGCCTTGCCTTGTGCCCTCCTTCTGTCCTGAGCCTTCCCTGTGCATGCAGGGTGAAGCCAGGAAGGGGCTTTCAGCATCTCCTGTGCTCCTGGGAAGGGACTGGAGCATCCTGAAAGCAGCAGTTGGCAAAGGGGACTCCCTACCCCCATCTCCCTGAAGGATTAATAAGTGAACTTACAGGTGCAGGGGAAGGAGCTGCATTTTTTAACCTGGCTGGGAGGTCAATGGAATAACCACATTCCACATTATTCCACAGCATTCCACAATGGCTTCAACCTGCCAGAGGGGAGATTGACATTAGACATTAAGAAGCTCTTCCCTGTGAGGGTGCTGAGGCGCTGGCACAGGGTGATGGCCCAGAGAAGCTGTGGCTGCCCCATCCCTGGCAGTGCTCAAGGCCAGGTTGGACACAGGGGCTTGGAGCAAGCTGCTCTATGGAAGGGGTCCCTGCCCGTGGCAGGGCTTGGAGATGGAGGAGCTTTAAGGTCCCTTCCAACCCAAACCAACCCAGGCTGGGATTTCTGTGGATGATCAGTGTACAGGACATGCATTTGGGTTTCTGAGTTTCAGAGTGTGTTAGGTTCTGCTTGGAAAACCAGGGTCTGTGAAGAAAGGGAAGATGGAAGAGAAATCCTGCTTTAAAGACCTGCATCTGCCTGTGCTGAAAGATGGGATTAAACAGAGCAGGAAGAGAACAGGAATGCAAGAGCCAAGGGCTTTGAGTGTGGCAGAGGAGGAGGAGAGGACCGGAGGTGGTGAGGAGCCCTGGTGGCTCCTTAAAACAAGGGGAGGGGAGGAAGGAAAGAAGAGGAAATGAGCTGCAGGTGATTCTTCAAGCTCATCAAGCTCATGACCTACTTGCCGCCGTAGGGATTTACAGCTACCGACGCAAAGAGGAGGAATGGCTGCTCCCTGTGGGAAGGGTACAGGTGCTGGAGGAAACACAAGGAATGGCTGCTCCCTGTGGGAAGGGTACAGATGCTGGAGGGAACACAAGGAATGGCTGCTCCCTGTGGGAAGGGTACAGGTGCTGGAGGGAACACAAGGAATGGCTGCTCCCTGTGGGAAGGGTACAGGTGCTGAAGGGAACACAAGGAATGGCTGCTCCCTGTGGGAAGGGTACAGGTGCTGAAGGGAACACAAGGAATGGCTGCTCCCTGTGGGAAGGGCAGGAGTGCTGGAACACGCGGGAGCTCTTCTGGTGGCACTGCCTCCAGCTGCAGTGATGTGGCTGCACCCAGAATCCACAGAACCACTGCTTGAGATAGCAAAGGGAGCATCTCCAGTCACACATTTCCCTCTGTTCCTCAAAGGGGAACAGTGCTGGATCCAGGCACCAGCCTTGGAGCTGGTTTGAGGATAGGGTTCCTTAATGCACAAGCGAGCTCCTTCCCCAGGAGGGGTGCCGGGCACGATGGGACTGGCCTGTCTGGGGACATGGATCACTGGGACATGATGGGAACAGCAGAAATTACTCATCCCAAACCTCCTTAACAATGCACTGCAACCCAGGAGTCTGTGTTCTGCTTCTGCTCCTCCAGGAGCCCGCACTAACCTGATCATTCTTAATCTCATTTTCCAGATCATCAATTTGGCTCCTCAGTACTGTCCCAGCCCTTAGTGTTCCCGGGAATCTGTGCCTCCATCAGTTCATTATCCCTGTTTCCTTTTTGAGGCTGTAGCAACCTTGAACCACAGTTTCCTGCTATTTTTATAACTCACACTGCTTATTAGAAGAGCCCTTCAGAAAGAGATTTGCTCAGTAAATGACAGCTTCATCTCTCGCTAATACGAACTGGAAGGTTCCTTTTCCTCTTGGTCACTTCTCCCACTGGGAGAAGTTAGGTTTGGGATCTGGGAGTGAAATGCCTTGCCTTTAACCTAGTTCAGATTTGTAGCTATATGTGCAAGTCATAGTGTATCTGGTGCTCCTTCAGCCATGTTAATCACGATGCTGAGCAGCAAGTGCTACAGGCTGGCATTGATTAGACAGCTCCTCTCTTTTGTGTTCATCAGCAAGTATTAGCATATAACCTTCCTTGGCTTGATTTGAAACTGGATCCAGCATCTCCCACAGTGCTTGAAATCCAGAGAAAGTCATTGGCTCAAAGTGTGGATTTATGGGGGGCAGAGATTTGGATGGGAAGGGGAACATTAAAGGCAGTGACCGGCTGTGGTCAGTGCCCAGTGCTGGGGCTGTGCTCACTCCCAGGGCATCTTTTCCACTTGGACTGAGGCTGCTTCAGGTGTAGTCCTGTCCCAAATGGGATTGGGAAGCAGCTTTTGTACCTTTTCGGGGGGTGTTCTAAGTTTCCCTATTAAATAGATTAAACCTGAGTGGCTCTGGAGTGTCTGAAGTGACGTGCAGGGAGTTGGTTGGGAGTTAGCAGCCCAAGGTTATTTAACTCCACAACTTCTGCACTTCCCTTGCAAACTCCATCCAAGAACATCTTCCCTTTGGAAAGGAAAAGGAATCCTTTGTTCTTCACAAGTCGTCAACTGTGCTCTTGTCTAAGCTGATTATTTTATTTATTCCAATAATCTCCTCTTCCAGAATAGAGGAAAACGACTTGTCCTCCTGTTTCTGTCCTGGTTTGCCCTTCGGACAGTTGCCAGGCAAAGTGCTTCAATCTGAAATGAAAAGATGGTGAAGGTTTAAAGTCACGGAGCTGCTGCAGGGACATGTTTGTGCTTAATCGGATGGTATTGGAGGAGTCCTGGAGTGCTGTTTGCTCTGTGTCCTGCAGGATTAGGAGGGTTTGTTGGGATATTTGTGCTCTGCAGGATGAAAATGGGGTCAAGCCTGCTGTGGTAGATAGTGCAAGTCTGCTCGAGGATTTTGCTGGCAATATGGGCAGCCTGCAATGGAAGGCCTCAAGTGATTGAGCATTAGTGAGGAGCGTTGTCCTTGGGTGTTTGCTGGGAAGGAACATTAGTGCTTGGGGATGGGGTTCTCTCCCTCTGCTTTGCTCTGCTGGGACCCCGCTTGCAGCACTGTGTGCAGTTCTGGTGTCCTCAACATAAAAAGGCCATGGAGCTGTTGGAGCAAGGCCAGAGGAGGCCATAAGGGTGCTCAGGGGCTGGAGCAGCTCCTGTATGGAGCCAGGCTGAGAACATTGGGGCTGTTCAGCCTGGGGAAGAGAAGGCTGCGTGGAGACCTCAGAGCAGCTTCCAGTGTCTGAAGGGGTCCTATAGGGATGCTGGGGAGGGGCTCTTCATTAGGGACTGTAGTGACAGGACAAGGGGTAACGGGTTCAAACTGAAACAGGGGAGGTTTAGATGGGATCTAAGGAAGAAGCTGTTCCCTGTGAGGGTGCTGAGGCGCTGGCACAGGGTGATGGCCCAGAGAAGCTGTGGCTGCCCCATCCCTGGCAGTGCTCAAGGCCAGGTTGGACACAGGGGCTTGGAGCAAGCTGCTCCAGTGGAAGGGGTCCCTGCCCGTGGGAGCAGGGGTTGGAGCTGGGGGAGCTTTAAGGTCCCTTCAACCCAAACCAAGGGCTTCCTTACAGGTGTGATGAAACAAATTCTGCCCTCCAAGAGTTTTTCACTGACACTCCTCTGGCTCTTGGTTTTTTTGAACTTTGCCTGGCTGAAAACCTGATTAATCTGGGAAAGCATGGCAATGCTTCCTTAAAAGGCTCAAAAGTTACCTGCTTAATTTGGGAAGATGCTGGGATGCTTCCTTAAAAGGCTCCAAAGTGATGTAATATTCAGTGATGAATCTCAGAGCTAAATTAGAGCTTTGAGGGTGCGTTGGTTGAGGAAGGGAGTTTCATACTTTATCAGCTAACACATTTATTCTCTATAGCAGGGTACATGCTCCAGCTCCTGAACACCAGAGCTGCAGTGGTGCTGAGGAGCGGTGGTCCTGGCCTCTACCCCACTTTCCAGTTTCATTCCAGCAAGCTTTGAGAAATAGATAGAAACTTGGAGCTCGGGATGGCCCTGCTTCCAATGGGGAATTGCACTGAGGGTGGGTGAAGAGAGAAAGCACAATGTTAAAGCAAGTCTTGCGCAGTGAACGGGGTTTGCTGCCCATCACTCCAAGAGAGACCTTGAGGGGCTGGAGCAGGGCCAGAGAAGGGCACTGGAGCTGGTGCAGGGCCTGGAGCCCAAGTGTGATGGGAACGGCTGAGGGACCTGGGGGGTTCAGGTGGAGAAGAGAAGGCTCAGGGGGCACCTGATGGCTCCCTCCAAGTGCCTGAGAGGAGGATGGAGCCAGGAGGGGCTGGGCTCTGCTCCCAAGGAACAAGGGATGGGACAAGAGGAACCGGCCTCAAGCTGCCCCAGGGCAGGTTTAGATGGAGCTGAGGAACAATTCCTTGCCCACAGGGTGCTCAGGCATTGGAAGAGGCTGCCCAGGGCAGGGCTGCAGGCACCGGCCCTGCAAGGGTTCACAGCGCATGGAGAGGAGGCCTCAGTGCCATGGGTTAGGGGTGGCCTTGGCAGTGCTGGGAATGGTTGGACTGGGTGAGCTTAAAGGGCTTTTCCAGCCTGGTTGGTTCTGTGGTTCCATGATTCATGTCCCTATAAGTGTTGCTCATCGAGGCACAGGGCAGCAGAGGTGGAGTGCATGTATTCAGCAAAAAGGTGCTGGCACCAGACCTGGATGTGGCCCTGGCTTGTTCCTCCTCTTGTAGCATTATTAGAGATGCTGGTGAAAGTTTCAGGCTGTGTTTCAACACAGGAAACCACATGGCAATAAATTCCTCATGTTTGACGGATGATTCCCTCTCCCGTTATGTGGAGTTGCTCCAAAGGTGCACTGTAATCCATCATGGATGAGAGAAGAGTGGGAGTTAATTCATTTCCATGATCTGTCTGTAGCACTTGGCCCAGCTAATACTGATTTATCTTACTTGGCTGCTGCAGGAATCCCATCAGAGACCCACTGGGAGAAGGCTCAGCACAAGGACCCATGGCCCCATGGTACTGCCATGAGTGGAGGAGTACGTGTCACCTTGTGTTGCATCTGTGGCTGCCCCATCCCTGGCAGTGCTCAAGGCCAGGTTGGACCCCGGGGCTTGGAGCAAGCTGCTCCAGTGGAAGGGGTCCCTGCCCATGGCAGGGCTTGGAGCCGGAGGAGCCGTAAAGTCCCTTCCAACACAAATTGTTCAATGCTTCGATGATTTCCAGCCAGAGTTTTGTGCTGCCATCTCAAGCAAAAGGACAGTGGAAGTAGTTTAATAGCACCCAACTCCAGGGACTGCACTAGTGGTTCATGGCCCAAATGTCCCTTAGCACAGGGGAGGGAGGGAGGCTCTCCTGGTTGCAGTGAGTGCAGGGGATGTAAACCAGGTGTGTGAATATCCTCCTCAGGTCTCACCTGCTCTGCTGGGCAGCAAACCCTTTTGTTTGCTGTTAAACACCCTACCCCTGGCAGGGGAATTCATTAACATCAGTCTCGACAGGCTTGCGCTCTGCCAAAGATTGATTTAGATTTGCTCTCCCTCCTCAGAGAGAGGTCCCAGGGGGGTGTAGGTGTAGGCAGCAGAACAAACCCACCCGGGTTGGTTCACTCTCTACCTGGTAGGCATTGCTGTGTCTTGCTGTGGGTGTGCTTGCTTGGGTTGTTGTGCACAGCAGGGAAGAAGCTGCCCCAGGCAGAGAGCACTCTGCTGGCCACCCCCCTGCCCAAAGCTGCTGGTGGTGTGTATTTTAGGCTCAGTCTCTTCAGTTGCAGATGGAGCTGCATTTCCAGTGAGTACAAACCCCTGCAGCCCATGGCGCAGCCGGGTGAACAGCAGTTATGGTCCTGATCTGTAGGCAGCCTGCGCTATGTGGGCACGGTGCGGAGGGAGAAGCCTGCACTGATCCATCATGCAGCCTGGTGTAAAGCAGCTCCATGCTCGCTGGCGTGGCTGCCAGGAGCTCTTTTGAAATGGCAAAGGTTGTGGAAGCGTGGCAGGGAGCCTCAGAGGATGGAAGCTGGGTAAGAGAAGGAGGCTAAGGCCCAGCATAGGCTGGACAGGGGCTGTTAATGGTGAAGCATCTTTGTGCTCAAGGCATTTCGTGTGCTAGGCACTGACCTACAGACCTGTCTCAAATGAGAGGAGTTTTATAGATGTAGCCTTTGCTGCTGATCTGTTGATGGCTCCTGGCAGGGCTGACTCTGGTTGTTCGCTGGGGGCTGTCGCTAGTCCTGTCAGACAATAGAGCTTTTGAAAATACATAGGTTGGTTTTAGTCTCTACCACCAGACTGCTAATCTTGGCCTTTTGTCTCCTGTTCCCGAGGGACGTTTTGCCCTTCCTGGGTCTCATCCTCATCCCTGTTTGGAAAAAAATCCCAAGCTGCTGATGAAATCAGCTGTCTGATGCGCAGCATCGTCTATGGTTCTGCAGGGAGGGAAGGAATTGGTGCCCTCCCAGAACAGCAGTGCAGTGAACACTGTGCTTAGGCTGAG
Organism: Agapornis roseicollis; assembly: GCA_002631895.1. Lineage (NCBI taxonomy): Eukaryota > Metazoa > Chordata > Aves > Psittaciformes > Psittacidae > Agapornis > Agapornis roseicollis. The sequence goes on along the minus strand of NDXB01006562.1, from coordinate 39,426 downwards.
GGCACCCAGTCTGCCTTCCTTTGTATCCCCCATCTACCTCAAGTAAGAGGAGTTTATCGTGTTTGGGTTCTCAAGGGTATCTTCTCCTGCTCTTGTGGTTAGGCTGGGGTGAGCCCACAGGAGGCCATGGAGCTGCTGTGAGGACTGGAGCAGCTCTGCTCTGGAGCCAGGCTGAGAAAGCTGGGCTGGGGCAGCCTGGGGGAGAGAAGGCTCCTGAAGGGGAGACCTGAGAGCAGCTCCAGGGCCTAAAGGGGCTGCAGGGAACCTGGAGAGAAAGGGGCTTGGGACAAGGGCCTGTAGGGCCAGGCCAAGGGCAATGGCTTGAACCTGCCCCAACAGGGGAGCCTGAGCTGAGCTCTGAGGCAGAAGCTGTTCCCTGTGAGGGTGCTGAGGCGCTGGCCCAGGGTGATGGCCCAGAGAAGCTGTGGCTGCCCCATCCCTGGCAGTGCTCAAGGCCAGGTTGGACACAGGGGCTTGGAGCAAGCTGCTCCAGTGGAAGGGGTCCCTGCCCGTGGGAGCAGGGGTTGGAGCTGGAGGAGCTTTAAGGTCCCTTCCAACCCAAACCAGGCTGGGATCCTGTGATTCTATATACTCAGATAAATTTATATATATATATAATGATATATAACATGTATAATATATGTATAAGTATCTATTACTCCAGTTTTCTCTCCAAAGAATCAATGTGTCTCTTCAGACAGCAGGTCTGTGCAAATTTATGTGTCCATTACTCACTGCAGTGTACAGGGCCACAATGGAGCTGTCACTCACACCTCAGCCGGTTTTTGTAGTGGTGTCTCCCCTTCCTCCCTACCCCAGACCCATTTAATAGTGAACGTTTGTGCTCAGTGCTCTGACCTTATAGGTGCATGGAGGCAACCACAGACACGGAAAAGCCACAGCTTCTCTGGGCACCCTGTGCCATCGCCTCAGCACCCTCACAGGGAACAGCTTCTGCCTTATCTCCAATCTGACCTTCTCCTGTTTCAGTCTGAACCCATCACCCCTTGCCCTGTCACTCCAGTCCCTGATGAAGAGCCCCTCTCCAGCATCCTTGTAGCCCCTTTCAGACACTGGGAGCTGCTCTGAGGTCTCCATGCAGCTTCTCTGCTCCAGGCTGAGCAGCCCCAGCTTTCTGATAGATGTGAATATATTTTTACACCTCAGATTGACTGAAGCAACTTTCCTCTTAGGAAGTCACCGCTGTCTTTTGATGCAGGTGGAAGAGTTGCCATGGCTGAGGTGATGGTTATTGGGCCTGTCCAGAGCTCACAGCTATACAGCAGGAATGGATGAGTTAGATCTGGGGGAGAAACCACCACAACAAACCCCCTCAAACTGAAAGAATCTCTATCCCATTTCAGATCTTCCATCTCCCCTGCTTCCAAATGTGCTTGGGAAGGAGTTACAAGTGCTTGTTGGCATAGAAACTACAGACTGAGAGTGAAGCATGCAAATGTAAGAGGAGCCCTTCTGCCTCAGCAGCCTGAGCGAGGCTCTGCAGAGCTGGCTAAAATCTGGGAGGCAAAGAGAACTGCCCAGATGTTGCTCAGGTTCTGACAGCACGGGGTATTTAAGGTGTTCAGTTCAACTTGCATCCAGAACAGCTTCAGTGCAGGGAATGCAGGTCCAGCACCAAAGGGGCTTCTTTGCTTCTGCGAGAACTTGGAGTCCAAAAATATTGCTAAAATCTGGCGCCGAGTTGTGCCAAATCCTCATTAAAACATGTGGGTATTTTTGTGGTTTAATCTGTTAGAAATGCAGTCGGGATCGAGTTGTGTTAAATTAAGCAACAATATTGGCCTTGGATGTTGTTTGAAACATTCAAGGTGGCAGTCGGAACAGCGAGCGGAATGTTTGCGCATTTGGATCGCTCCGGGAGTTCTTTCTCCAAATTTTATTCCAAGGAATGATCAGGAGAGCTTTGCAATGCTCTGGGGTTGCCTCCTTCCCCTGCCAGGCTCTGGGAGCAGCGCAGCATCCCGGCTCCTTGCTTTCCCTCGCGGTGGGATGGAGCTGTGGCGATGGTGTGCAGGGAGGATGTTGCACCCTTTGAGCACACTCATCGTCACCCCCCGTGGTGCACAGCACATGGGTGTGCTGGTTTAGCCCTCCCCAAATCCTTGATGGGAACCTAAAAGCCAGCTGGGCCAAACAGGTCTGATAAGGAACGGCTGAGGGACCTGGGGGGTTCAGATGGAGAAGAGAAGGCTCATGGGGGACCTGATGGCTCCCTCCAAGTGCCTGAGAGGAGGAGGGAGCCAGGAGGGGCTGGGCTCTGCTCCCAAGGAACAAGGGATGGGACAAGAGGAACCGGCCTCAAGCTGCCCCAGGGCAGGTTTAGATGGAGCTGAGGAACAATTCCTTGCCCCCAGGGTGCTCAGGCATTGGAAGAGGCTGCCCAGGGCAGGGCTGCAGGCACCGGCCCTGCAAGGGTTCACAGCGCGTGGAGAGGAGGCCTCAGTGCCATGGGTTAGGGGTGGCCTTGGCAGGGCTGGAATGTAATGGTTGGACTGGATGAGCTTAAAGGGCTTCTCCACCGTGATTGACTCAATGACTCTATACATCACACCAGCCTGGCCTTCAGAGGCTTTTGCTGTTGATCCCCCCACTCCATTGGGATGCACAAAATGCCTCTGACTTGGCTCGGCAGCATGGAGCTGCCGGTTGGCCCTGCCTACTTCATCCTGTGCCGGTGGCTCCAGCAGCATGGAGCCTGTGTGCTGAGGGTGCTGCTCCCGCTGCAGCTCTCCCACCCCTCAGGTAAGGCCTTGGCCTGCAGCAGCGCTTTGTCTTGATGAGCATTTACTTATTATGGCTTCATTTCCCCCTCCCAGTTGTTAAATTCCTGGTGCTAAGGCAGGGCCCCCTTTCCTTCTGCTTTAAATGCGGCTGTGCTGAAGAAAGGCTTCATGTTATGCATGCTGGAGCAGGTGGCAAAGGGGCCTGCAGTGCCTTGGGACACAGTCATAATACAGAGTATGTCAAAAATATCCCTCCTGTGTGGGTTTATAATGGGGTGTGAGAGCTCTTTGCTTTTAAATTTGACACTGCAAAAGCCGCTCTCTTTTGGTGCCTTGTTCGTGTTTTAAGGGTACAAATGAGGGTGTTGAGTATTTTAGCAGCCCTTTGTTTTGGGGCTGTTGTGTTACAATGAGCACCTGGCTGGGAAGTGGCACGGAGCAGGCTTGTGGTGCCAGGACCTGTGTGTGACTTGAGAGCATTCAGGCCTCTCTGTTGTGAGACGTAAACAGGGCAGGGTGCAAGGTTGGTAGGCTCAGAGTTCAGCCATGCTTTCCTGCTTTCCTCTTTACTGGAAAGGGCAGAGTTTCTGTGCAGTTCGGGTTTTTTAGAAAGGGAACAAACCCCTGCCTCTTCAATGCATTTTAACTGAAGGAAGAACTACAGGAGGATAAATGGGGGTTGTTAATGATCTGTGATGGGAGAAAGCCAGTGACAATGCAAGGCATAATGGGGTGGAGGTTATTGCTGTAAATGTCCTCTGCAAAAGCAAACAGGTGAGCTGGGGAGGGAGCAGAGGGCCAGGGCCAGGGGGGAACCAGCCTCAACCCTTCTTCTGGCTGGTGTTGGTGGCTGGAAGCTAAGAGAGGCATTGAGGTGCTGGAGCGGGTCCAGAGAAGGGCAAGAGAGCTGGTGATGGGCCTGGAGTATCCTTAGTGGGGGCCTTGGCAGTGCTGGGGCACGGTTGGACTTAATGAGTTTAAAGGTCCATTCCAACCTGGTTGACTCTCTGATTCCAAGGAGTCCTGTTCATATCCACTGGCGCTGTTTGGAAGATGGGTGTCGGGAGCAAGCCCGGTCCTTGCAGCTCCTGGATGCTTTGGCAGGCCAGAGCTGCAGCTCCCACATCAGTGTTGGTCTGTCACGAGAGCTGAAAGCACCGAGGAGGCAGGCAAAGGGCCAAGTGATGTCTGAGAGGTGCTGCAGCGGCTCTTCACTTGCCTCACCCATTGGGGAAGGGTCATCCCACAGGCTGCAGGCAGCGTGCCGCGGTGATGCTGTGCACCACGCGTTGTGTCTTAGCTGCATATTGTCAGCTGCCGAGTGGCAGGGAATCCTGGAAGTCCCTCTTGGAGGGCCAGATCCTGTCTGGCTGCTTTTCCTTGGCTTCTGCATGGAAACAGTGCTGAAACTCAGTTCCCCAAGTGCAGCTGGAGTTGTTCATGAGAGGCAAGCAGGAAGGAGCTGTCTTGGTGCCATCGCTTGCAGTCGGTGACAGGGATGAGACAGCCACTAATCAGTTTCATGTGAAACTGGAGCTTGCAGCTACCAAGCACATGTCATACAAAGCTGCTCCAGCACAGGAAGCTGACTTGGGCAGCGCTTGACATTGTTTCATTGAAGCCCAAGAATGATCAAGACCAGCATTCGGCTTCCTGTTGCAAAAGAAGAATACTGAGGTTTATTTCTTTGCCCTATTGCCTGTGAGTTTTTATTTCATGGTCTGTATTACCAAACCAGAACCAGGCACTTCTGCTTGTCTTTTCTCTGGGTAACACTGCATGAGGAGAAGCTTTCAAAGGTCCACGATGCTTTTGATGGAGTTCTGGGCTCCTCAGTACGAGACAGACAAGGAGCTGCTGGAGAGGGCCCAGTGGAGGCCACAAGGATGCTCAGGGGTCTCTGATGAGGAGAGACTGCAGGAGCTGGACCTGGTTAGTCTGGAGAAGAGCAGCCTGAGAGGGGATCCCATCACTGCAGGTCAGTATATCAGAGGTGGGTGCCAGCAGGATGGTGCCAGGCTCTTTCCAGTGGTGCCCAGGGACAGGATGAGCAGCAGGGCCATAAACTAAAACTGATCAGATTTTAACATTTTCTAGGGTTTTTTTCTAGTGTTTTGCTGTAATTTGAATCCTTCAGTTTAAAATGTTAACAAAATTAAGTTCTATGCCTCCTTGTGAGGCAAGTAAGTGGAAATTATCATACCCACTTATTATTATCATAGAATCATACAAAGGTTTGGGCTGGAAAGGATCTTAAGACCATCCAGCTCCAACCCCTGCCACGGGCAGGGACCCCTTCCACTGGAGCAGCTTGCTCCGAGCCCCTGTGTCCAAGCTGGCCTTGAGCACTGCCAGGGATGGGGCAGCCACAGCTTCTCTGGAACCTCTGCAAGCTCTGACCCCCGTTGCAGTATCTGGTACGTTGGAGTCCAAGACCTGATTCCAGAAGTGTGAAGGATTCAGGGTTCACATCAGCTTTAGCACTGGCTCTAGCAATGACTCTGGGATTCTCCAGTGGCAGAGAATCGCAAGGCTTTGTCCTTCATGTGGAGGAAGGAGGCTTTTCTTGCTCCTGTCAGCTTCTGTTCATGCAGCTCCCTTGGCTTTTTCTAACGCAGTGATGCTAACAGGAACAAGAGAAGGTTTGGGTCTACTCCCTTGGATCTGAAGGTGGTCTTCTGAATTAGAGACTATAACACAGCCTCAGGCCAGTCGTGGTAAGAAATGAACTGTGTATGAGTACAGCATGTTGAAGGAGCCATGATTTCATTTACTGTTCTCATGTGTGTCCACTTTATGCCCTATTCTTCCCTGCAAAGGTGCTGAGACGCTGGCCCAGGGTGATGGCCCAGAGAAGCTGTGGCTGCCCCATCCCTGGCAGTGCTCAAGGCCAGGTTGGACACAGGGGCTTGGAGCAAGCTGCTCCAGTGGAAGGGGTCCCTGCCCATGGCAGGGGCTGGAGCTGGAGGAGCTTTAGGACCCTTCCACCCAAACTGTTCTTTGATTCATATCTGACAGAGTTTGAAAGGTGCTGAGCTCTTGTAATCCCTGATGGAGGCTCTGGAGTGGGGAGGCACTGCCTGCCCCTGCAGATGAGGCCATGGATAACTCAGCTCTGACACTTGCTGCCCTCGCTCCTCTTCCTTGCACTCTCAGAGAGGTTGTGTGTCATCACCATAGGATTTACTGCTTCCAGTGTGATGTGAGCAGCCCCTGGGAGAAGAGTTACAGCTGCATAGAGAGGCTGCTTCCACTAAGCCCTAACGCATGCCCTCAGTGGGAACAAGTTGGGATTCCAACTGGCAGAACCTGTCTAGAGGTTGTTATTGCTTCTTGTGCATTAAGCTGGTGTTGCCTCTGCAGTCTGTGTTGGAAGCAGATGAGTTTTGAGCTGCACCAATGTACCTTTTGGAGTGATGTGGTAGGAGTGATACAGGATTTCCCCTTTAGATTGTTTCTCCACTGGAACCAGTGTACCTAGCCTTGGGTAAGCAAATGACTCTGCTTTGCTGCTTTTTCTCTGCCTGTCCCCAAGGAAACACTGTAAATGCCTTAAGTGTGTATCTACTGAGGGAAAAAGGGGTTTTTGAACAGTGATGACCTGTGCTGTTTTCCCCTAGTGCAGCAAGCCCAATTGTTCCTTAGTGAAATACATTAGTAATTCTCTTATCCACCTGCTTGGGAAGTGAATCTGCTTTAATTCCTTTGTATCAGCAAGAGCTGCAGGTATGGATGGCTTCCTTGCATGAAAAAAAAAAAGGAAGAAGGCAATGCTTGCAAATGGGTCTTTGTTTCCAAGGAAACAAATTTGACATGCTTGAGCTGTGCTAGATGCAAACACTCCAGATCCAGCAGACATGCCTCAGGATTGTATGGTCTGAGTAGTATTTTCAACCACCTCCAATTTAAAGGCAAGGGAGAGGATGAGAACAGAATTTATCAGCAGGGTTTACCAATCTGTGCTTGATGAAAGCACCGTGTGGTATCTCAGGGTTGCCTGATGTGGTGTGGGGAGAAGAGCATCCTGTGCTGATAATGGGGTCCCTAAACAGCATCCCTGCTGCGGGGCCTGAGGCTTGGGGAGATGCTCCAGCACAGAGAGCTCCGAGGGGAGCTGAGCACACGTTCTCTGAGCCAAATGACTCTCATTTACCCTGGGTCACTCTGTGCTCCAAAAATGCTTTAGTAAAACGCAGCTCACCAGTGCCTGATGCGGAAAGGCTGCTGGGTGTTGGGAAGCCAAATGTGATCAGGATCCCAGATAATCTGCTAAGAAGCTGTGGGTTGATGTTGAAGCCTGGGCTGAATTCATCAGGCAGGAGATGGGAGAACAACAGACTGAGCTGTGTGCATAGTGCATCTGACATGAATGTGCTGTGGGCTGATGGGGGTCTGGACTTTGGCTTGGCTTATTGCATGCACAGAAAGTCTCCCGGCATTCCTGTGATTACCTTGGAAGCTTGGTGCAGGGAAAGAGCTGGGATTCGGCATTCATCCATCCCCCTGATGTGTTCATAACTGCTGTGTTGATAAAGTCACTTCATTCCGTTCATCTCTTCATCTTCCTTTGAAGAATACAAACGTGAGCATTGAAGCAGACACCGTCCACCCATGTATTATCCATGTGTGCATGGGAAATGAGCATCCGCAAGTAACGGATTTGAACATGCAGAGGTTTTTCTGGCCTGGGCCTAACATGAGGGATAGGGTATGCATTAAACAGTCCCTGGGATTAAACAGCCAATATTTGCCCTGGCCTGCAAAGCTTTACTTCTACACCAACTATCTTTGCTTTCTGCAGTAGTTCTGAGAGCTGGTAGGGATGTGCTGGGGTCGTACAAAGGAGATACAGGGAAATACAGGGTTTTAAGGAGCAGTAACATTCTGTGTGCACATCGCTCACAGTGAGAAAGCCTGGTGGACATCAGCATTGTTGTTGCTTGGGAAACTGGAAAGGATAAAAATCCTCTATTAATTCCTCTTTGAAACAGTCTTCCTGCATTGAGGAGGTGAGTAGTGATGGAGTAGTGAAACACCTCCCTTACAGTTCAGCTCCGTAGCAAAACAAGGCATGAAGTGTGTTGTTCTTGAGTCTCTTTTCCCCTCTTTCATCTTGCTTTTTAACTTGCAGGTGGAGTTAAACTAACCTTCAAGGTGATGGAGGGTAGAGTAGGGGAGGTTTAGCTTTAAGATGGATGGGAGCACTCTTTGCATCGCGAGCTGAAAGCCTCACTTGAAGCCCATTGTGGGGGGGGGGGAATAATATTAATGGCATTTCATGAAAACATTGTAAGGTGTGGAAGGCCCCGGGTGACAAATGTGCTGCTCGGAGTGGCACTGGAAATGCTCCCTTTCCTTTGCACAAGGCTTGCCTGAGACAGCCTTTTCCTGGCTTTTGTTCTAACCCCAGATACTGGCTGCCTAAAAATGCCTGTGATCCCCGCAGCAAGAGCTTCACCTCCTTGCAGAGGATGGGAACGGGAAGGTTGGTTGGATCGGGATGAATCCCGCACCTTTCTAGGTTTTTTTTTGCTCCTTGCTAATGACACTTCCTTCTGCTTACATTTCATTAAAGCTCTGAAATGGCTGGAGATCAGCCCGTACTGAGCATGCTCCGGGGTGGAGGCTGCACCCATAGAGTGAGATGGATTTGTGGCTGGAGGAGTGATAGGCCTGGAGTCAGGATCTGGAAGGACCCAGCAGCTCCCTGCAGCCAGGACCGAGGTAGGGCAAACCCAAGCTGACTCGGGGGAACGTGGAGACCGGAGGAAGTAAAACCAGTTGGAATTGATTCAAAAGCAGCATCGTTAACCACTGACACGAGATGGCTTCAAACCGCTTCCTGCGGATCAGCGGGGAGGGCTTGTAAACCACTGACCTTTACTGGCTGGGGACCTATGGAAAGAACGGCCCTGGCTACTGTTGGGGAGGTGACATACAGTGACAGCAGGCAGGGCTGGCAGCCCGGAGCTGCCCTCATCCTGGAGGCATGTGATTGCCTCTCCGTCGTGGGCTGCTGCGTGCTCGGGCACTAATTGTTATTAATGGGAAGCCTTGCAGGGCACGGACCTGCGCCGTGGGTCCAACCCAGAGCTGTGGCTGTGGGAGGGTGGAAGAATGTCCCACGCAAAGGCCCTTTTTGGGGCTTATTTTGCATTCCAAGGATTGCAAACAAAACCTTGCCACGCCAGGTCCTCCAAGCTGGCAAGGAGAGGAGGGAATAGGGATGGGTTTATTCCTTTGGCTGGGACATTTTGTGCGCTTCTTGCAGGGGTTTCATATGGTGGGTTCGGGGGGCAAGGAGAAGGGGGTCCTGTGGTTTGGGCTGGGGTGGGCTGTTGGATTCCGCCTGTAGTTGCCAGCTTTTCACAAGGACTGTGTACGCGCCAGCAGGTATGTGCTGCGTGAGCCGATTGACTCCAGTTGTTGTACAAGCAAGCGGCATGGGCAAGTGCCAGTAAAACATTTACATTGGCGCTCGAGGTTTGGATGAGTGAGGTGCAGGGAAGATCTGCCTTCATATGGAGCAGGGGGGAGACGGCGGCCGCGAGGCTCGGCCCTCGCAGACCCCGTCTGCTATGGGAGGTGTGTTCCTGGGTGTCCACCGTGGCCTGTAAGTAAAGGTAAGGCAAGAGGTTTGCTGCGCTTAGGGCACTGTGAATACTCTGGTATGATGAAGTTATTGTGTTTAACTTTATTAACAGGAATCTCTGCTCGCGGTCTCTGTAGCCTGTGTATCAGCTCTTCCTTCAGGGCACCTCGGGCTGCTTCTCAGTGCAATTCAGGGGCGACTGGTAAAGAGAAAACATGGATTGATATTTTATTGCTGGGCCCCAGGTGCCCGTCTCACACAGTTGGGTCAATCTGCATGAGGAGTCACTTCACTGCTTCCTGTAACTCGCCTGTTTATTGCCTGGTTCTGTGTTTCTTGTGTGCTCGGCGGTTCCTGAGCCTGTTTCCTATGGCAGCCCTGCACTCACTGGTGACCAGTTTGCTTACTGGTGTGGCTTTGACGGTCCCTGCACAAAAGGCTATTGGAGCCCCAGCTCACTGCTCGTGTAGAACTTCTCTTACCCGTTAATGGATGCTGGCTTGTTTAGGGTTGGATGAATGCACAAAGGAGAGTGTCTATGTAAAATAAATGGCATTGTAATTGTACATGGAAAGGAGCAGGGTTGGATTTTCTCTGGCTCAGATGGGAGCTGCATTTGTGGCTTTGCAGAATGGATCCTGGTGGCTTTTTTCTCCTTGTGTGCCTCTGGTGTTGAGGTGATCTCAGCCCCAAGTTTTCATCTATGGTCTGGTTCTCTTGATGAAGAGATTTGACTTAAACGGTTTCAGATGCTGGCAAACCACTGGTGTGATTATTTCCTATTGTGCTGTGTGAAAGGTGTAAGGTAGCCTTAAAGACCCACTGCCACCTTATGGCAGTTGCTGAAAAGCAGCCTCTTTAGAGCCCATTCTGTACACACATCATGCTTGCTTTATTTCTCTTCTCTTTTTAACTGGTGCTGTTTGCGTGAAGACAGGAGCTTTGTTTTTAAAGAGTTCCTTTGCTCCTTCTGTGCCTTGAAGAAACTGCATCATGTCAGCAGAATTCCTTGTAGAGCCATCCACTGCGGTGCTTCATAGGTGAATCCATGTTTGGGGAGAGATACAGAAGCACCATGGAGCATTGATTCTCCTCCGAGTGAAGAGCTTGCTTGTTTTCACGTGAATGCCCTAATCCCTACAACCAAGAAGGTGTGAGGTCAAGAAACAGGGACACATTGAACGTGTGAGGCTCCTTGGCAGGATCTCCAGCATTCCCGTTGCAGCAGGAGCAGGATCGGATGGAAGCAGCCATTTGCACAGCTGGCTCTGCTGGCAGAAGATTGGGAACAAGCAGGATGGTACTGTGCTGCCATGGGTCTGGTTCCCATCCCATCCACTGTCCCCAAACTCAAACAGGAAGACGTTTCTCTGTGGAGCAAACAGGGTGGTTAAAGTGATGAGCCTGCTCCTCTTTCCGAGATGGAATGCTGTGTTGGTACAGTAGAAGCTCGTGATACGTGATAACTGACTGAAGGGGAGCAATGGTGTTTTCAGGTTTCCAAAATAGAAGGAGCTGCGGTTACTGTAAGTTAAAGCTGAAGGAGTTTCTAATTGGGAGCTGTTAGGAATACAGTACATTCTAAATTACAGCTGTCTGGCCAATATGCTTCTAAATAAAGCGCTAGGATTGCCCTGTAAATGAAATACTCAATGCATATTCCTATCAAAACATAGCAACATCTCCCAGGGAGCTCGCATCCCAGGGTCTGTCGCAACACAGGCTCTCTTTCTTTCTTTCCTTCCCCCATTTCTTCCCTTCCTCCTGGTGTGTGCCATGTACTCAGTGCAGCTTCCCAGGGAACACTGCATGTTTCCTATTAAGTCAAAGCAGTTTTCAACTTCGCTGGGGAGAGGAGGGGGAGGAAGGGAGATGGCTTGGAAACTTAAAGGGAAAAAAGCTGGGTTTGAAAGGTGGCGAAAGCTGGCATTCCATGTGTGCGTTAGTGACTGCCTGCGCCTTCCAGGCTGCTGTCAGCCTGGAGGCGGACATGTGGGCTCCCTTGGAGGATGCTGAGGACACTCGGTGTGTCCCGGGATGTTCTGGTTGTCCGGAATGGCTGAAGAGGGAAGGGAGGCATTTGAATGGCTCATGGCGGAGCTGGGGAGTGGTTCATTGCTTCACACAGTGCAGAAGCAAATCAGGATTGCAGCAGCAATGTTCTTCTATTGAACATCCCTTCAGCTTGTGGGATTGCTTCTGAGGAGGCTGAAAGAGAGCTTCGGATTGAGCAACTTGAGGGTCGGGAAGAAGAGGAGCCTGATGGAAATAAGGAAAACTGCCTGTATTTTGCAGAGCTCAATATTGTTCTTCATATAGGAAGAGAAATCTCCCCTTTTCTTCCATTTGTGCTGCCTCTGCAAGGGAGCTCAGAAAATGCCATACATAACGTGGGAATGAGGCAAGAGCCCCGAGGGACCCGGTGTCCTTTGTGCAGGGAGGTGCCTGTGCTGCTGCCTTCCTCCTGAAAATGGGAGACTGCTGAAAGGGGTATTTGAGCCTTGAATGGGAGAGTGGAGACCAGAGAGCTGTGGGGTGGAAATACCTTGTGGTTGTATGGTCCCTGGAGAAGATGTTGACACGGGGGTGCTCTGCTGGCTCGTTCTGGCTTGGTGAGGAAACTGCTGGAGAGTACTTGGGACACTTAAGGGGGAAGGCTGCATGGGGCATGTTCTTAACCTGCATCATGAGCAAAACAGCTTCCTTGTCCAGCCTGGAGATGGGTCTGCAACCAGCTGGTTAGAAAAGAGCCTGTGCAGCTCCCAGCCCCTGCAAGATAGGGGAGATGGGGCAGGAGGCACCGCTCCAACAGCCCATGGACCCTGCTTGAGCACAGGACTGGCTGTGCCGTGGAAGCGTCTCTCTTTGGATGGCATAAATTGAAGGTCTTCTTAATGAACACACAAACATCCCCTGCAAATGCAGTGTAGAGATGCTGGTCCAGTGCCGATTGCTTTGCACCAGTTGGCTGGTGAAGCAGCTGCAATGCCCTGCTCAGCTTTGCTTTTTGTGTGGGTTTTAAACAGTGTATAGTGCTGTCAAGGATGGCCGTGAGATGTGAAAAGCGTCTCTGGTAGCTTCTGCTTGCAGAGTGTGTTTAACCTCAGCAGTGAAAACGTGCCTAGTGTTGAGATGCAGTGGGGAACGCTGCCCTTGTGCATGCGCGGCAAGGCCGAGGCCGCAGTGTGGCTCTCGGGGGTTACTCTGCCTCTGAAAGGGGATGTTGGCTGTGGTGGTTCACTGACACTGCTCCTGTTAATGGCTTTGGGTTTATTTCTGGGGGGTTGATGAAAGCGTGGTCATTTCATGCTGCAAGGAAAAGCAGGGAGTTGACTGGTTTAAAGCCATCTTTGGTTTGAGCATCTTTTGATGCAGTGGGTAACGCAGCTTGTGTCTGTGTAGCTGGAAGTGCTTTTGTTGGGGGATTTTCAAGTTTGAACGAGTTACCCCTACACCTCTTAGTGACTGACAGCAAAGCCAGGAAAATCTCATTTTGTGTCTATTAAAACTTGAGATTTACATCAAACAAAATGCCAGTGGGTGAAAGAGAGATGCTTGCTTTATACTGTCACCTCGGATATTCCTTCCCTGTGAATTCCAGTCATCTCGATTTAGCAGTGTGTTTTAACTGTTTAGTATGAAACTTCTCCAGAGTGCAGAGGCAAAAAGTGTCCTCATAGCCAAGGAAGTTTCATAGCCACCTCTTGTGCTCATTGAACTGCTGCCGCTTTGCAAGTGTGCCTGGGCATGGTGGTGAATTCACTGCTTGGGATGGAGATGGTGTGGCTTGTAGCTGTTCCAGCCCGCAGCACTCTGATGGCAGGACACGTCCCATGCTCAGCAGAGGAGGAGATGTGTAGAGCAGCACAGGGCATGGCTTCATGCCTGTGTGTAAGGTCTGAGTTTACCTGCCTGCTCCTAGTGCAAGGAGTGGGACAAACAAAACCCTTGTGCTCCCCAACCCTCACTATGGATTTCAATGGCTTCTTTCCTCCCTACAGCGCAGGCTGCTCCCTGCTCCCCCAGCCCCCTGCAGCACATTGCACCCAGCTCGTCTTCATTTACTTCCTGCTCTTAAAGAGCACTGCCTTTTGTGCTCTCGCTCTTCTGCAAAGGGTTTTCCTTTGGCCAGGACCATGCAGGTGGTGCCACTGGCCCTGGCTGAGCTTCCTCTTCCTCCTGGCCTCTGCTCCGGGGGGAGGTTCTCCAGCAGACACCCAGCTCCTGCCTCCGGTGAACACCCATCTTGCTCTTGAACCCCTTCCAGCCCATGGCTGCTTCCAGATGTTCTGCGAGTGGCACTGGGAGCTTGAGCAGATCCTGGAGCTTGCCAAGAGTTTAGGCTCAGTTGTGGAGCGGAACAGAGACAAACTGCTTTTATTTTGAAGCTCCAATTCCTTCTTCCCATCTCCCCGCCCGCCCCGGCCAGCTGCATCATATGGTTTGACATAGGCTGAGCTCAGAGCACCTAGGAGTGCACTATCCCTGCACTAGGGTTTTCCCCCCCTCATCCCATTCCCCCCTTCTTTAATGACTGTGCTCGTGATACCCTTCTGAGGTTGGTTGTACCAGGTCAGGTTGCCTTCTTAAGCCCCAAAGTGACAAATAGCTCCTGTTCAGCTCAGCAGGCTGGGTCTCGAATGCCCTTGCAGTTGGACACTGCATTCTTGAAGCAGTTTAACCCATGTGCCTTCATCTTAGTGCTTAGAGGTCAGGCGCTTTATTAAGCAGAGCAAAAGCATCCCGGGAGCATCCTTCCCTGTCCCTCCTGCCTCTCCTCGCCCTGCGAGCAAGGGCTACTCTTGAAGGCCACCGAGACAGAGCACCTCTCTGCATGGTTTAAAAGGCTTCTCTCTTTGTTTCAGGCGAGCGCTCAGGTGTGAGGCCTGGCACCCTGTCAGAGAGGTGACAGATGAGCGGCGTGCCCGGTGCGTCCCCGGGATGCCCGTGCTGATCGCGCTCCAATGGACGCCCTGGAGCCGGCAGGTTCTCTGTGAAATGGCTGCAGCTTGGAGGGAGCAGTGAAATGGTCTCCTCTGGGCATGCTCACTCTGTAGAGGGAGCTTCTATCACATGAGCAGAAACTGAATCACTGCTCATGAGGATCTGGAATATGCAACTCTTTGAGTCTTCACCAGAAGAAGACCACAGATGGCCGCAGGTACCGCAGGGCAACACCTCTGGCAGGCAGCGGCTCCCTGGAGCAGGCAGGCTGGCTCCCGGTGGGGAGCTGAAGCCTTGGAGAGGAGGAAGGCAGAGTGGGGAATCATGGCTGGGGTTATTCGCTGCGTTGTTTCCAGGGACATTGGTTTTCCTGCCCCGTGTGCGGGGGGCACACGGGGGAGCGGGCAGAGGAGGATGGAGCAGGCTGATGGAGGCTGGCTGGGTCACTGCTGCCCAGCACTGGGCCCTGGGCTCTTGGGGACTGCAGCATCCGGCATTGCCTGGCTCTGGGAATGCTCGGGCTTTGTTTCCTGGCATCCACGTGGTCTTTTATTTGCTCTGTGGGGTGGGGAGGCTCGCCTGGGGCTGGTTCTGGGGGGTTTGCGCTCGGGGGGTTTTGGTGCCTTTATTTCCTAAAGGGGGAAGTTTCTGGAAATTCCTCCCAGGAGCCCTCCCTGCTTGCAGCTCTTGTAAGCAACAAGAGCAAACAAAGCCTGGGGTGTCCGCGCTGCTCGAAGGCTGAACCTCCAAAAGGGGAAGAGAGGGCCTGTGGCCACATGGCACCTCCTCGCTAGGTCTCCTTTGAACACGTCTGCTTGCATCAAGCTCTCTTCTTCGGGTAGAGGTAGGCGAGGACTTTTGTTTCACCAGGACAAAGCAATCCTTTTTATTCTGGGGTGGTTCCTCCCTTCTTTCTTCTGTTTTTTGGTACCAGTTCCCTTGTGATCCAAGGCAACAGCTGATGACACCGAAACCTCTGTGGTTGATTTCATGGCACGAGGCCCGCGTCTGCAGCTTATTTTAAATGTTGCCTAAAATTCAGCCCCTGGCCCTGCCGTGCTCTTTGTTGTTGTTGTGTTTGTGCTGTCCTTTGTGTTACGTGTGCTGTTGGCTGCCACAGGCCTCGGTGGGACACTGCAGGTCCCAGAGCCTTGAGGGGTCCGAGCAGAACACAGCAAGCTCACGCGGCGCTCAAGGGAGACCCCTGAAGCTGCCATGAGGACGCAACATTGGATTTTCAATGGAGGAGTGAGACGTGAAGGTGGTGTTTAAAAGATTAAGGAGCTTACAGGGCAATCTGTGATACCAGATCTACATATCCATCGTGTCTCCGCTGGACTATAAATACTCTCATTGTTTGTCATCCAGAAGATGTGTGCTACAGGAAAAGGCATCGGAGGAAGTCAGGAAGAGAGAAATGAGATTTCATTTGCACAGTGAGGAGCAGAGGCCTTGATGTGCTGCCTGATCAGCTCCTATCCAAGGGAAAAAAGCATGCTTTGGCTTTGATGAAGGCTGAGGAAACAAGCAAGCAGAACCGTGCTGAGGTGTGCAGTGTGTGCTCCTGTGGTGGTGACACCGCTGTGACAGCAGCCGAAACCACTCCAATGCTCTGCTCCTGTGGCTGGTGCCCTTTGAAAGCATCTGCAGAGAGACGCTGAACAGCCTGACCTACTTTGGAGGCAAGAAAGAAACCCAAGGGCTGGACTTGGCACTGCTTTTCTGCAAGGGTTAAGAGCCCCAGAGTGGGGCTTTCAGGTCTTGGGTTTTCTCCCCTTCATGTATTTAACTGGGTTTTCAGTGCCAGCACAAGCCTTTCTCCTGCTCTCTACAACACTGGACAGAGCTGGGCTCTGTAGCACACATGTGATGTACTTTCTGCTCATCACCCCCTGTTAGACACCCTCTGGGGCTGTCAGGAACAGGATCAGACCCATGACATGGCATCAGGCTATGATGGTTGTGCTGGGTCTGGACCTCCTCCATGTGATGCTGTCTCCTAACCAAGGATTGCATGCATCCCTTGCCATGGCAGGGGGCTGTTTCATACAGGTAAACAAGGAGTTTTAAGGCGCTTCACCTTCCAGGCCAGTTGGTTTGTGGGAGGATTGGCTTGATTCCTGCTGCTTGTCTTTTTGCTGCTTTTCCCTGAAGTTTTTCCTTCTCCCCTTCCCGCTCCTGGAGCTGAGTGGTTGAGGAAGTGCCGCAGTGGGAGAGTTACCTTGCTTCAGGTTCAAGCCAAACAGCTCGGGGCTCCGACAGCGCGCGCTCCCTGCTCGCGAGGCTCGGCGCACCATATGGTCCTGCAGTGACATGGAATGGCAGGGAGTTGGAAATGAACCTCCAATTTATACTCCTTAGCTGCCCTTTCCAGCCACTTATTTGGGACTCCTGTGAATTCCAAGCTTTGGCACCAGCCCCTCTTTGCAGAGGAGACCCTTATGTCCCCTTGTGTTTGCTTTAGGGGATCCATCCCTCCCCGTGTCTCTGTGAGCTGCTTGATCTCTTGGGTAGAGGAGGAGATGTTTGGTTTTGCTGTGTGGTGGTGTAGGGGGGCAGAGGAGGAGGATGGGCAGCGCTGTCTGCCAGGATTTACAGTAGTCAGGGAAGCAGCAGGAGCGAAGCTCACGAACTGTATGAGCTAATTGGAAAGGAGCCTTAAAAAGAAAGGCAAAATGTAGAGGGAAGAATGTAGAGCAAGCTGTTTAAAAGCACATCCTGGGATCCATCACACCAGCTTCCTTCCCACAACGCAGGCCATGGGTCTATCCCTTTCCTTCAGTCCCCATCAGGAGGGGGAAGGCTGGTGGACGTGGTGGAGAAGGGTCGATGCGGTGGGGGTTAAGATGTGACGTGCAAGTGTCTTCCCCGCACCGCTGCCATGCTGTGTCAGAGCAGCACAGTGCCTCTTGCAAAAGAAGCTTTTCACAACTTGTCCTTGTTCCAAGGATGAGGAAACCTCCGGCTCTTCTGGCATTTTCTCTCTCCATCATAAGTCAGGGCTGCTTTGACCTGTGAAGAATGATGAGAGCGGAGTGGGAGAGGACTGGAACGGGGAGGGGATCGGAGCCACCTTGCAAGGCTTTTCACGGAGCTCTTGGTGTTAAAGGGGGAACTTTTCCCCTCCTCCCCTCCTCATTTTCCTGTGTGCCTGCAAAAATACTCTTGGTTTGCATTTAAAGGAGAAAACTGTAAGTGCTGGGACTAAGCCAGCTTGTTTATTCAGGGGAAATACCACGTTTCCAAGCCTTTCTCTTCCAGAGGAAGGCTTGACAGAGGATGGCAGACTGGGCTGGTGGTTGTATTTTTAGGTGTCATCGAAGTACGGTTGTGATCCGAAGAAGCTAAAAATCCCGGCTGGCAATCTGCATCGAGCCCTGCCAGACCTCTGCTCCCGGGTGCCCCCAGCCCTCAAAGGGGTTAACTTCTCCCTCCAGAGCAGGTGGATTTTGACCTGGATCAGGAGGGGAAAGGAGAGAAAGGCAAGGGATAAGCATCAAACCCACCCCCAGGAGCCTGCAGGCTGCTCCTTCCCGGCCGTTTGCAACTTCCCATTCCCAACCCGGGGGTGCCGGTGAGGAGGGGCCGGGGTCGGGAGCCCGCGCCCGCTCCCCTGCTCCTGTCAAAAGATGGCAGGTCAGCGTGTGCCTGTAAACAATGCGGTTATGAAATGGCAGCGCCGGCCGCGCTGAGCATGCTCGGGAGCAGCCTGCAGGGGGAGGTGAGCCAGGGAGATGATCTAATTCCGAGCAATTCTTGGGATTGAAGGA
This sequence comes from Agapornis roseicollis, assembly GCA_002631895.1. Lineage (NCBI taxonomy): Eukaryota > Metazoa > Chordata > Aves > Psittaciformes > Psittacidae > Agapornis > Agapornis roseicollis. The sequence goes on along the minus strand of NDXB01006562.1, from coordinate 21,376 downwards.
AAAGACCAGGCTCCACTCTTAATGACAGAGCAGAAAAACCAGGCCCCACGTCGGGGACGAAGCCCGTAGGCCATGGAGGAGAGCGTGTGAGCATCTCCCACCTCTAGGACTTCGGGTGCTGGGCAGCGCTGTGTCGCTTTCTCACCCTCCAGGAGAGTAAAGCCTTGGTGAGGTTTGGCTGTAGTTCTTAGAGGGACAGGCCCGAGGGTGAAAGGTTTATGATTGTTTGTCTCTTCTTTCCTTCCCTTCCCCTTCTCCGCGTCTGCCGCTCCAGCTCACAGGCATCGCTGGCCTCGCGATGGCTGGAGGTGACCCAGGCAGACAGGGACCTGCTTTTGGCTGCGGTGGTTTAGGGGTGGGAGGAAGAGGAGCGTGGAGGCTGAAGAGGTGCCTGAGCGCCCTCGATGGGGGCTTGCTCCAGGCTCCTCGTGTTGCTCCGGTTGTATCCAGGCTGAGCCTTCCAGGGGAATGGGTGTTTGTGAAATGGCTGGTTTGCTTTGGCTCGAGGTGGTGATGACTGTTGGTCTCCATGTTAGGGTTTGCTTCCCCCCCTCCCCTTCACGGGTGGTAGGAGAAGGCAGGCAGCAGCTGTATTCCTTGCTAACCTTGGCCTGTGGCAGGAGGAGATGCCTTTGTCTGCTCTGGATTTCCACTTGCCTGCACACACAAGTTGCTTTAACTCTACTGGGACACAGATAGATGGGGACGACGCTTCCCAGTGTGCAAGCAAAGAGGAAGCATAAATCAATCTCCTCTTTACAGGAGGGCCTGGGCTCCGTGACCCCCCCTGGCCTGAAGCCTGCGTGCCATTGAGGGCTGTGCTGGCTTCCAAGAAGCCACTTTAAGTCCTGTTGTGTTCCATGCACGTGTCTCCTTGTTCCCAGCTGTTGCATGCAGGGACTTGCGCCTCATTTCTTACGCTTCCCTGTTTCAGGAGTTGATTTGTGTGGCTGGAAGAGGAGCGAGGACATGGGGGTTGAGAAGGAAATGCTTCGTGCCTCTTAGAAAGGGTCTGGATGAAAGGAATTCAGGAGACAAAGGAACGGCAAAGAATTGGATGTGGGGGACAAACCTCAGGCTGAGGGCAGTGCTTGTGAGCTGCGGATAAAATTCCATGTTCACATGATTGCATGAGGCTTATAAGGAAGTGGCCTGAACCTAAGGGAAAAAGGGAGCTTTGAGGCTGGTGACTGCATTGTAGGCCAGGTGTGCTGGTGGCTGTGTTTCCTTCCTTCTCCAGATCAAATGCTTCTGCTGCTTCCAATGACAGGCCCGTGGTCAGCATCGCCATGAGCAGTGATCCCAGGCCTTGCCCGTGCACTGCAGGAGCCCAAGCAGAGCCGAGAGGTGAAGTGGGCAGCCTGCACATGCCTACCCAAGGAACACTCCTTCTACAAGCATTTTCTTAGGCGTTACTTCCTATATAATTAACTCCGAATGTTTGTCTTCAATTAAGGCAAAGGTTATTGTAAGCAAGTTGGTTTGGGTTGTGTTCCTTATTTTGGTTTAGAAGAGGAATCTGCTGGTGCTGGGCTTGCGTCATTGTCTGAGGGCCTTGCCTCCCACCTTGCATTGCAAACCTTGCATGGAAGGTGCGATCCTGCCCTGCTGCGGGGCTGGTGGGAGCTTTGGTGAGGGGCTGGTGTTGGGATACACACCCCAGTGCTGCGGTGCCTGGCTGCATCCAGCTCCAGGCTGAAGCCTTTTGTGAGTCAGGCAGGATCGGTCCCATCCATCCCCTGTGTTGGTGCCCTGGGTGGGAGCAGCAGCGTTCCAGAGGGGTCCTCCTGCTCCCAGCCCTGCCTGCTCAACCTGCTGTGGCTGCAGGGTGAGCACAGCGCTGCTGCACAGCCTCGGGTTCCTCAACGGGTGAGGGTTAAGACCAAAGAATAAAAAGACCCTGGTGAAGGCAGACATCTTTGCACATCAACCTCCGCTCTTCCTGCTCTCGCTGCCTGGAGAGAGCTCTGCTTCATGGGGCAACGCACCGGTCTCTTGGGCTTGGTAAGCTGCCATATGTTGGAGTTTTGCTGTGCATGCGTTGTCTTTGCCTATGAAACCTGTTTGGGTCGTTGCGAAGGGCACCCGGATGACGGTGAAAATGCCAAGGAGGAGGCTGAGAAAGCTCTCTCTGTTCCCCAGCTTTGTTCTTTTCTCTTCCCTTTTTTTTTCCCCCTTGGTGGGCTCTTTTTGTTTTAAAGGCACCGCTGTAGCTTCTGGTTGGGTTTGGAAATGCTGCAGAGCCTTTCCTTGGCCGGGCTGACCTGGCCTCCGTCCCCTCCAAAGACCTCACAGAGGAGAGGAAGCCTGTTTTCATGTAAATAGAGCTAAAACTGAACCAGCACAAGCTCCTCTGCTTGGATCCTCGTGGCTTTTAAAGCCAGAATGGGTCCTTCCTAAGATGCACTTAAGTCTTTTCTTCCCCTTGCAACCTAAAAATGAAAGGGTTGGGGGGTGCTGAGGCTTCATTGCTGGTGGTGTCTCTTCCTTATGGAGGCTCTCCAGCCACGAAGGTTAATAATCAGTCTGGGGTTGGGGAGGGAATGGAGGCGGGTGAGGGAATGGAGACGGACGGCTGCAGGAAAGGGGGGAAGGAGGAAAGGGAAAAATAAATGGCGAGAGTGAGACTTTTATTGTGAAGCAGCGTGTGCTTGGCAGTTGGCTTTGTTGGGGCTGCAGCAGGAGCCGGCATTCCCGGCGGGAGGGTGGGTATAGGATTTCCCTGGCAATCCGAGCGACGGCTGGGGCATGGGGAGTGGGGGCAGCCAGGGCAGCTTGCTCTGATCTCAGGGAGGGAAAACCCACCCCAAAGCCCAACAACCCCCCCCCCCCCTCCCCCCCCACAGATGGAGGTATTGACACCGCGCCGTGAAGGTGCTGCCGAGTTGGCTGGGTGGAGCCGTGGGCTGGTGGGAATGAATGGGCAGCGCTGCCCTTGGTGGTGGGTGCCCCTGGGTGCTGGGAGCGGTGATGGAGCGAGGAGGGGAAAGGATGGCCTGGCTGGAAGAGGCTTCGAGCGCTTCGCAGGGGTTTCCTGTAGCTTGCTTTGGATCAAAGCGCTTCAACCTTCCCAGCTGGCTTTTTATCTGTAATGATGATGTTATGGTCTACCTTGATGCTGAGTTTTTTGTCTGTTGCAGAGCAAGGCATGGAAGTTGTAAAGGCGCCGCCGCTGACTAGCGAGGGATGTGCCTGTGAGCTAGGAACAGGAGAGCCCATCAGGTGCCGTTGGGTTAGCCTTGCCTTGGCACCCACCTACTCTCCCAGGACTAAAGGGGGTGGTTTCATTGCTTTGAGAGCTCCTGCTGCTGGGCAGGCCCTGCTCATTGCCTTGAGGAGGTGGTCCTTGACTGCTGAGGTCTGATGGGTGCCAGCAGTGGCTTTTCTTCAGGCATCGTGGGCTGAGCAGCAGCAATGCCTCTGAGGAAAGGATGTGGATGGTTTGTGGAGTGGGGTTACTGCTGATGAAGTAAAGGCAGACTTGGAATCAGATGGCTCCAGTGACCTGCTGCAAGTCATGGGGCTTCCAGAATGAGTCAGCTGAACAGCAGGAGTAGCAAACCCTGTCTTTGTTGTAGCAAAGGCTGGGAAAACACCCTGGTCCCTTTATAGGTTGAGGGTCTTCATTTGCTGCTGCTGTGTGTGACAAGAGCCTGGGTGCCCATGGGTAGGAGCCATGGGGCTGTGCTTGAGCCCCACCTCTCTGCAGGTGTCTTTGCATTAGTCTTGCAGCAGGGTGAGTCCATGAGGAAAATGAAGTTATTCCCAGCGTACAGGTAGTCCAGCTAGATGAGGGGTAGGCTTTACAAGCAAATGTTTGCAGCAAGGATATATATTATTGGCTTAGCAAATATATATAAAAAGAAGCTGATCTATGTTCAAACTCTGGGCTGTGTTTTCATGAGCGTTTCTGGGTGGAAGCTGTTGGACACTGCTGCAGGTATGTTTTGTTTGAGGCTCTCCGGTCGGCTGAGGTTTCAGATGCTTGCAGTTTGAGGTTTGGTCTGTGTCTGAAGCTGGTGAGCTTGGGGCATAAGTTCCCTCTTGCTGGGAGCATCTAGACTTGCCTGTGTTTGCTGTTTGCTTGTGCCTGGGGCAGGAACCTTGTACAATCACCTTCCTCCTTGCTAGAGGAGTAATCCCTGAAGGTGCCCTTAGCAGGCTATGGAGACCCTGTGCCAAGCTACGTCCCTTGAGTGTCCTCCTTCCATCAGCTGTGTGTTGCTTTGTAGGTAGTGGTATTTCGGTGCAGGGCAGAGGGGTCCTGCTGGCACCGAGGGGCAGGGATATGGTCCTGGGTGAGCCAGCTGTGGATGTGGTTCTGGATGAGCTGTCCCTGCCTGCATGGAGCTGGGGGCTGCCAAAATCAGGGTGGAGGAAGACCCCACACTGCAGCACTTGCCAGTACTTGGCATTGCAGCTGAGCTGACAAGGAAACACAGAGGAGAGGGTGGCTGGTTATAGCAACGCCAACATCAAAGTTCATCCCTCCTGCTACATGCAGACAGAAACGTGGGGAAGGGCGAGCTGCTGCTGGGGCTGGTTTTGGAGCTGATACACTGGGCTTCATGTGTGCGTCTTATCTCTTTTTGCTTGCTTATAGGAGATGGGCAGGTTGTTTTCTTTCCCTTTCTTTATCACTCAGTGTGCTCTAAACCTTGTGATTTGCAGGGCTGCAGGCACCATCTGCTCTGTGCAGGCCTGCAGCACTTGGCTTGACCTGGGCTCATTCTTCTCCTGTAACACTGGCAGTGTGCAGCTTGCCCTTTGCCCAGCCTGGTCTCGGGACACAGCACCTCTATGCTCACCATCCTCACCTTTCAGACCAGCTTGTCCTCTGAGCACTGTGTCAAAGGACCCCTTCTCTCTGTGTTTGGGGGGGGGGGTTAATACCTTTTTCCTTTGGTTTTGGGAGCTCTTTTTTGTTTTGACATGTCAGAAAGAGAAAGGGAGGGTTTTAAAGCTGCAAACCTGACCTAGCAGCGTGACTCCAGGTGTGTGAAAGGCAGGAGATGAGCAGGTGTGTTGTTTTTACAGGAAAACAACAAAAAAGAGGGGACAAACCTCCAATTACTTTCTGTAGAATTAAAACTAGAGCTCATTCGCTTTAATACACCTGGATGTCATGAATGATGAGCTGGAGCTCACTGAGGGTTTGCAGTCTGTAAGTTACATTTGAATGAACTATGAAAGAACCCCAAACACCAAAAGCATCCGTGGGCTGTAAATGTTGCTAAATGATGTGCAATGACACGTTTGATAGATCAGACTCCCCATACCTAAAACCCAAGAAGTTTTGGGGGAATAAGGGTCACCTCCTTGAGATAATCGAGTGTTCAAGGCCAGGTTGGATGGGGCATGCAGCAAGCTGCTCTAGTGGAAGGTGTCCCTGCCTGCAGCAGGGGGTTGGAACTGGGTGAGCTTTAAGGTCCCTTCCAACACGAACCAGGCTGGGATTCTGTTGTGCCTTTCATGACCATTTCAGTCCATGCCTGCACATCCAGACTCAGCTGGATTCCCAAACACGTAGAGAATCTGTCTGGCTGCATCTGAACCACACTGAGCTGCGAGGTCCTGGCCCGGGTGCAGCACGAAGCCCCTGTGCTCCTCATGGGGATGAGGTGCCAGTTCGTGTCTGTGACCTGTGCCTTGGTGGCAGTTTCCTGGCAGCCGTTACTTTGCAGAGCGAGGTTTGCCCTGATGTAAACAGAATGTGTCCATGATTGTCTCTTCTTTTCAATGCAGCTTGTGTATTAACACTGGGCTAAACTTTCTTTCCCATTTCTTTCCCTTCCCCATCCCTTCCCTCCCCACCCTAGCGAACAGTGCTGAGTAAGGCAGAGCCAAGGAAAGACGCCTGCATGAAGACTGAGCTGCTGAAAGATATCACCAACAACAAAGAGGAAGGTGAGCACCTGCCTCGGTGGAGGGCCAGACCTTGCTGGTGAGGCTGGCGTGTGATGGGAACAAACCTGGGGGTGTGGAGATGGGCTTTGTCCTTTGGGTGTGCTGCCCCAAACAGTTCTGGGTTTATCTGAGCAGGGCTCTTGCCCTGGAGATGGCAAATTGGCTTTTCAGTCCTTCCATCACCACCCACCGTAATGACTGATCCCTGATTTTCACTTCTGCTTTGGTGTGGCTGTGAAGCACAAAGGAGCTACTTTGAACCTCCTGTGTATAACTGCTTTGAACTGAACTCTGATCCTGCCACATGATGACCTGGCCCTTTTCCTCCCTCTAGTCAAATGAACTTTCTGTTTTGCCCTGGGTTTCTCTTGCTCCAGAGCAGGCACTGATGACTGCAGGGTGGTTGGTGGGGTTAGGGCCCTCCACGCTTCGTGCTGTTGTGGGATGCTTCATGGCTGCTGCATTGTTTCTTCTTGCTTTTCCTTTGCAGGATGCAGCACATGTTAACTTGGCTAAGTCTGTCCTGTGTGGCTGGCTGGGAGTTGCATGCGCACAAATCCGAGGGCTTAATAAATGTGTCAATGGGATTAGGGAAAAGAAAAACCCACCACACTTTATCTCTGCAGCCCCCTCCTTTCTTTCCATGGCTCTATTATTCCTTGACTAGTTACTTGTGATAGCTCTGCAGGGATTTGGTGTATTTTTGTTCTCTTTTCCATAATAGAGCATTAGAAAAGCACTGAACTGGCCCCATCAGAATACCTTGTCTTAGCTAACAACACAATTTTGGACTTAATTCAGATGTGTGTAGTACAGCATTGCTCTTCCTTTCTCTTCTCTCCAGTGTAATGTTTTGCCATTTCTTTAGTTAGTAAAGCTCAGAACAGACAAAATACTGAATGCTGCATCAGATGTGGCCACGGTGCTTGTATATTAACTGGGAGCACATGAGTGCTGCTGCTGACACATGTATGCACCAGACTTCTGCTCTGGGAGCCCAGGTCTGGGGTGCCAGTGGAGGTCACGTTGCTCTGGGAGGAGACTCTTGCTTTGATCCCTTGCCTTGCTTGGCTCAGGACTATAAAGGTGTTTACTTAGCTCTTGGTTGATCTTAAGGTGAGTGTCAAGAGTCTGTGAAGGTAAAAATCCAGGGGAAGGGTGGAGAGACAGACATTTCTGCACCTTGTGTGTCTTGAGTGCCTTGGACTGAAAGCAAGTGCTGTGTATGAAAGGGAAGCTGAGAACCCTCCCTGGGCAGGAGCAGTCTTGAGGCTTCACAAGGTGCTTGGATTCCAACCACTTCAGCTTATTGTCCAGTTCTGCTACTGAGGAAAGAAGGGTGCTACAATGGGAACTGTATGGTCTCCATTCCTATGGTGACATTCAGATGTTAGCCTTGTCTTCCTGAGCACACCACAGGTGTAAAAAAGGCAATGGTTTGTGTGGTGGTTGTGTTCTATGCATTGTTCTTCACTGGCCTTTGTTACCCAGCTGTGCTTGCTGAGACTGGCAGCCAAGAGTCCAGACAATGATGCTTTGGTGTTTTAGATGTGCATCCAGATGTGCACCCAGATGTGCTCCCAGTGTTCATGGCCCCAGCTTCAGGGAGGCTTCAGCAGCAGAAGCACTCTTGGAGCTGGGCAGCTCCAGAGCTGGAGCATCCCATGGTCACAGATGGGTTCAGGGCCTCGTTGCTGTGCAATAACCCTGTGGGCCTGATCCCATGGCAAAGGAACAAACTAATGTCACCCAGGCTGTTAAACTGCTTTGAGTCACCATCAGTATTCATGTGATCCAGCCCACCAGAGAGGTGCTGAACCCCATTTATCTGACCTCTGCATTCTCAGTACTGAGCATTCACAGCAGAAGTTGTTCTTTATTGTTTTAGTTTTCCTGGTTTGGCTCTTGACAGAAGGGCAGCAGTGACAGTGCCCCACGGTGACAGTGCCCCACGGTGACAGTGCCCCAGGGTGACAGATCCAGGGCACTGAGAGCAATAGCATTTGTGTTTTGGAAATACAGGGCAAGCTTTTGGATGAATATCATTTGCCTTCATGGATTTAAAAAGGGGACAGTGGAAGAAGAGACCATAAGTCATACAATCCCAGCCTGGTTTGGGTTGGAAGGGACCTTAAAGCTCCTCCAGCTCCAACCCCTGCTCCCACAGGCAGGGACCCCTTCCACTGGAGCAGCTTGCTCCAAGCCCCTGTGTCCAACCTGGCCTTGAGCACTGCCAGGGATGGGGCAGCCACAGCTTCTCTGGGCCATCACCCTGGGCCAGTGCCTCAGCACCCCCCCAGGGAACAGCTTCTGCCTCCGAGCTCAGCTCAGGCTCCCCCCTCTTTGGGCAGGTTCAAGCCATTGCCCTTGGCCTGGCCCTACAGGCCCTTGTCCCAAGCCCCTTTCTCTCCAGGTTCCCTGCAGCCCCTTTAGGCCCTGGAGCTGCTCTCAGGTCTCCCCTTCAGGAGCCTTCTCTCCCTCAGGCTGCCCCAGCCCAGCTCTCTCAGCCTGGCTCCAGAGCAGAGCTGCTCCAGCCCTCGCAGCAGCTCCATGGCCTCCTCTGGACTTACTCCAGCAGCTCCATGTCCCTCTTGTGCTGCTGCCCCAGAGCTGGGCACAGCCCAGAGAGCAACTTTGCCCTGAAAACATGGTTCCCTTCGTTTCCTGACTTCAAAATGCTCCACTTTTTGGCTTCAATGGTAGAGTTGCTGCGTTCCTTCCCAATGGGTGCAGGATCTCCAGCCACCAGTTCTCCCTAGTCAGCCCCCATCTCTTCAGCATCCTTTTGATGTCAGCTGGGGTTCTCTCTGCTTTGAATATTTATGTATTCGTTTACTTTGAGGAGGAAGGGGAGGGCACTGCTGTAACACAGTGGTTGCAACCAGGTGCATTTCTCTCTTGCCAGAGTTGATCCAGCAGGACAGTTGGTTATTGAATCAAGACTGTGGTGTCTGGGGTGTTTTAAAAGATGATCTGCAAAGTGCTTAAGGTAAAACACCTGTGAAGTGTGATGTATGGAAATGTCTGCAGTACTTGTACTGCACTTCATGTACTTTTGTGTAAGCTCAGTCTTTGCTTAGTTCAGAGGCGGATGTTTCTCTTGCAGCAGCTGAAGCCTCATGGCCCTGTGCTGGTGACACTGGAAATTGCTGGGGACAGAGAAAATACCCTGCAAGGCCTTGTAGCTTGCCTGTTTCAGGTTGTCTCTACCAATGCTCAGCACTAAGATGCTCAGGAAAACATAGCAAAGCTCCATGTTTTAGTAGTGTCTTTGCTTCTAGGATATTCTTTTTCTTTCTGTTGGTCATCTTGTTCTTTTCCCCTCAGACCCAGTGATGATTGCAGTTTGACCTGGAGTATAAGGCTTGTAATGCTTGCATATTATTCTTTGTCTCACTTAACAATCTATATTTCAGACTTTGTTTCACTGCATTCTCAAAGCAATGAAGATGTTTGAGCTCATCCATCTGCCAGCCTGCACATGGCAAGTGGCTGCTCATCCCCTTTGGTCTCTACAGCGGTGATTGGGTTCCCTTTGGCTATGGCAGGGATGGCTGGTGAGACTGTGGCATGTCTGCTAGAGAGGTTCTGCCCACAGGCAGGCTTTAGCAGGCTGAGCCAGCTCTGGCCAGCTCCAGGGCAGGACCAGAGCCAGGCCTGGCTCTGCTGGAAGAGCTGGAAGCAGTGGAGGGGAACCTTCATTGCAGGAGTCTGGGCTGGCAGAGCAGAGGTGGGTTTCATTTTGCCTAATTTAGGGGGTTTTTTGAAGTTATCATTCTTCTTCTGAGCTGGTCCAGCTCGTTTCTGCTTGCACATGGTAGGCACATCCAGGCAGTGGGTAGCTTAGCCAAAGACTGGTGCCTGAAGTCAGACTGTGCTTATCTAGGCTGTCATCATCTTCTTGGTTGCGGTGGTGGCTTAGGGGTTCCCTGGAGTTTAAGGTAACTTTTGGACACCTAAAATGAGATGAGGTGGCCTCATCCTGCCTGACTTGGCTTCTCCCTTTTGTATGATTTTGTTCCCTTCATGGGGATTTTAATTCAATTTTGAATGACTGTGATACTGAGAAGATGCTGAGATTGATACTGAGAAGAAAGTTGATGCCTGAAACTGGTGCGCAGGGTCTGCTTGAGCCTGGGGAAGGCTGGAACCTCTGCATCACCCCAGTGAGCTGTTAATTCTGAGAAGTGGTTTGAATACATTACTGATAATCCTTTGGCATGTGGAATCTCAGTGCCAGTGGAGCTGCAGCATTTCTTGAGTCTTAAATTCCTTGTGTTACTAAAAGGTAGCCAGCTCCTAAGAGATAAACCTTTAGTGAAGTTTCTTTCATCTTGGTATCCAGGTTGGATACCAAGGCCAGGATGGACAGGGCTTGGAGCAGCCTGCTGTAATGGAAGGTGTCCGTGCCTGTGACAGGGTTTGGAATTGAATGAGCCTTAAGGTCCCGTCCAACACAAGCAACTTGATGGTTCTGTATATTTCAGATACGAGGACAGGCACCATAACAGAGCATAAATCTCTTGAGCAAGTTACCCATCCCAAATTAATCCCAAATGCTTGGATTGGGATGCAGGCAGCATTGTGGGCAATGTGACAAGGTTTTCCTGCTGCATGTGGTGTAGGGGATGCATAAGGGAGCTCTGACCATGCTAAGATGCTTCTAGTAAAAGAAGTTACACTACCACAGACACAGGCTCTATCTTTCTACCTTTCATGTTGTTGAAGTTAAGGAATGAATAGTCATAGATTAAAGAACAGCGAGTGGGTTGGAAAGAAGGGAATACTGAGGAGAGGTAGCTTTGGTCTGCTTGGAAGGAAGGAATGCTGTCAAGTTGTAAAGTTCTGGAGAAATTATTCCAGTTTTTACTCACTTGCATTTGCAGCACAAGAGCAGAAAAGTTGTTGACCAGAAGAGAGCTCACTGCTGGGAGGTGTCTTTGAAATGAAGATCTTGGCAGGCTTGCAGTGATTCGTCTTGTTTAATCATGAAGAAGGGGAGATGAGGTGGTCATGGCAGGAAGCTTTGGCTGTCAGGTGTGGTTGAAGAGCGTCTGTAGGCTGTTGTAGTCAGGATTTCTCCGTTGTGACGTTCCTGCTCTCTCTAGTTCGTGTTCCTGTCTCCATCTGTAGGCCATATTTCAGCAGAAGTGTAAATATTGATTGAATTGTGTGGATTCAGCACTGGTTGTAAACGTGCACTTCATGTGTCTAAAGCTTGTTGAACGTGGTCAGACTTGCAGACCTGTCCCATTCCACAAGGATGGAGTATGTGTTACAGACAGAGCATCATGTCAAGAGGAGCAGTAGCCTAGCCTGGGCGAGCAACTCCTGTTCTGCTGTTGCCAGACTAAGGATTTTGGTTGTGAAACCCAGACTCCTTTACTTGGGCTACCACGTGTTATTAAGTAACATAACTCCTGATCTAAAACTAGCTCTTTGTGGGGGTCTCTTTAATGGGATTTATCTGAAGGGGGCCTACAAGGATGCAGAAGAAGGACTCTTCATCACAACTGTAGTGATAGGACAAGGGGGAATGGGTTCAAACTGAAACAGGGAAGGTTCAGGTTAGATCTAAGGCAGAAGCTGCTCCCTGGGAGGGTGCTGAGGCGCTGGCCCAGGGGGATGGCCCAGAGAAGCTGTGGCTGCCCCATCCCTGGCAGTGCTCAAGGCCAGGTTGGACACAGGGGCTTGGAGCAAGCTGCTCCAGTGGAAGGGGTCGCTGCCCGTGGCAGGGGTTGGAGCTGGAGGAGCTTTAAGTTCCCTTCCAACCCAAACCAGGCTGGGATTCTATGGAGGTGGAAGCCCTTGAACCTCATTTTGCCTGGCAACATGAGCAGGGCAGAGTGGGTGCACAATCCTGTTAGATCAAACCCATCCCCTGATGACTGCTGTCAAGTTCTCCAGTTGTGTGCCACTTTAGGGCCTATGAAATTTCATATCTTTATTTAGGCAAGCCTCTAATCATGCAGCTCTGGGGGTCTGCTGCCAGTTCAGAAGAGATTGATGGTGCTTCCACAGCCACACTGTGCTTTGCACCCTTCAGAAGAGTGTGTGTGGGAACTGTACGTGGGATTTTCATTTTGGCTTCACACATTTGTCTGGACTAACACAATTACTCTGTCCCTTAGGGCAGTGCTCTAATGCACCTTGTTTTGGTTGCCTCCATGGCAGGTAAAGCAATTCTTGCCCTTTGCTTATTCTCTTTATCTAATAGTCAGCCACTGAAGTCATTTGACCGCACTGGTGGGAGTGTGCAGTGTTTAAACCAACACATCTTGAAGACTGAGTTTGGAGAGGGGCCTGGTGCTGAGCACTGGAAACCTCCATCCGTGGTCAGGGCGCTCATTTGTTGTTCTATTCTGGCACTGACTTTGCTGAAATAGTTATTCAAATGGCAACAGCAGAGGCTTTTAAAGGCACCAAATGTAGAAAGAGAAACGAGGATTGAAAGAATAAAGGCACAGCTCTTGGCTCCCTCTGCTCAGGACTTTTCAAGTAGAATCATAGAATAGTTAGGGTTGGAAGGGACCTTAAGATCATCCAGTTCCAACCCCCTGCCATAAGCAGGGACACCTCACACTAAACCATGTCAAAAAAGTAGTTAAGTAACAGTGAAACCCCAGGGTTTTATCTTCTCCAGGAGTCATTGCTCTCCAAAACAAACCCTTGTGTGGCTTATCAGAGCTTTCAGTACACAGAAGGTGGTTTGGGTGGTGTGAGAGGGCAGCAGATGGAGGTGATGACTTTGAATCGTGCTTGGAGAAGCACTTAGTTCCTGCCTGTTGGAGGGGAGGTTTCTGCCTCTGCCCCTGTATGTGCTCCAGTGGGCACTGGTGAGCCCTTTCAGGAGGTTTTGGAGCTCTTCTGGGAGGTTTTGGAGCTCTTTAGAGGCTCTGAGCCACCAAAGTCCATGTGAGAGGCAATCACAGGCTGCTCTGGTGACAGCGCTTCTCCTCCTTGCTGTTTGCATTGAGCTGCTTGTGCTTGGGCATACAGCAAAGCCCTGTAGAGCTTGCATTTGAACAGTCAGTGCAGGTATGCTGGACTTGACATCCTGGCATCCGGGATCCTGGTTCTGCTTCACACTTGAGCCTTGCATCAGGTTTTGCCAGGTCAGCAGAGACAATGAGGGTATTGTGTTCCTGGAGTGTTTGGGCTTCAGGAGTGGAACAAAATGAGATGCTGGCAGCAGTGTGCTGCTCTGGCTTGCAGAGCTGTCCTCCACTTCGACTCTGGGCCTTGCTGAGTACTGTACATGAAAACTGCTTTGATTCAAGCTGGTTGTAATCAGTCTTACCCGCTTTGACAAGGCTTTTGCTGGTGGGATTTGTGATGCTCTTCATAGCTCTGTGGCCTCTGGAAGGGAAACAGCACAAGGGATCCCTAACAGCAGGTTGATTGAATCATTTCACTGAGTGTGCCAGTGAATTGTTATCATTCCTGGTTGCCTGGGGAGCTGCTGGTTTGTCATGTTGGAAACCCTTCTGCAAGTACACAGATGGAACTACATGATCTTAAGGTCCTTTCCAACCCAAACCATTCTAAGTACACAGCGTTCATAGTTGGGTTTTCTTCAGCTCAGGTCTGAAACCCCAGATGATGAGAGGAGCACAGACGTGTTTGGAAGGAGTGGGGAAAAAACCCCATTTTTGCATGGGTGCTCCTGTGTTATCTGGGTGTGAGCTGTGAGCCTGCAGAATCCGTTCTGCAGTTGATTCCTGTCAGTACTTTAGTCTAGGATTGCACTTCACACACTTCCCCCTGTGTTCACTCTGGCTGTTGCCTCTAAGATGACACCATGAATCTTGCTCCTGTGCTGCCTCATCCCAGGAAAAGAGCCACTGGATAACCTTGCCAGGAGAGCTGGCATTGCCAGGCAGTTCCTCGTTGGGGTGTTCTGTGTAGTGGCAGAGCCACTTGGCTGCTGAGCTGTGTCTGAGCCACCGGAGCTCACAAGACTCCTCTTGTGTCAGTCTGACAGGGCTTTGCCTGAGATCTGAATGCAAGACTGGGCAGTGTTCTGTTTGATGTGCGGGGGGGTTGGCAGATGGTCCAGGAAGTGTCGGTACTGGAAAAGCAAAAGGTAATATTTACCTTGAGAAATCCATACTTGGGAATAAATGGCCACATCTGCAGCCGAGGCAAGTGAGAATGAGTGCACTGCTCGCGACTGAGGCACACAGCCCACTTTTCACTGAGGATCCAGGCAAGCCAGGTGGGTGAGAGAGCAATCTAAATGGGTTTACGTATATATATATATATATATGTATATAGAAGTTGATTATATATATATTATTGTGTGTATATATATATATATATATATATATATAGCAAGCAGCTTTCTGGAGGAAAGGGTTGTTCTTCCTGAGCCACTGTGAGTAGCTGTACCTTCTCTTTGGAGTTTCGATACTGCTTGTGACCCTTTTCCTTCTCTCTTCCTCCTCCTCCTCCTCCCTCTTTCTCCAGGGTTTAATGCCATGGCAGCAGATGAAAGTGCTACAGAAAAGCAAGCGGGGGAACCAAAAATGGCAGTAGATGGTGAAACCAACGGTTCCTGTGAGCACAGCGAAGCTGGTGGCCACCCAAACCCAGCTAAAACCACTCAGGACAATACGAAAGTGAGCCAGCAGGACTCCAGTACTAAGTTAAATAGGATAGCAGAAAATGGCATTTCTGAACGAGATGGTGAGACTGGGAAGCAAAACCATCTGAAAGCTAATGACTTCACACAGACTTCTGTAACAGGGAGCAATGGATATATTCTAACCAAGCAGATGGCACAGGAGCAGCCTCTAAGGACTACCAGCACCTTTGCTTCTCTCACCGGCCATGCTGCAAAAACCCTGCCAGGAGGAGCAAGCAAAGGGAGAACTGTGGGCTCCTTTTCTCAGATGCAAGCCACAATGCCAGCCAAGCTCGGGGAGGGCAGTAAGGACATGGATGCTAAAAAAGCCACCGCTGCTAACACTGAAGTCAAGGTCCACAGAGCTCGGAAGACAATGCCTAAACCCATCGCTAGCCTGGTAATGTATATGCCCAGCAGCCAGTGCTGCTGCTACAACTGCTCTTGGCTTGCTTTGAGTGCATGAGAGGGATGCTGTGCTGCATGGGAACATGAGTAATTCCTGTTCATTCCCACCAAGTGGATTGTTAGGGGGGGTTTTAATATACGTCATAGAATGGTTTGGGTTAGAAAGGACCATAAGATCATCTAGTGCCAACCCCCTGCCACAGGCAGGGATACCTCACACTAGACCAGGTTGCCCAAGGCCCTGTCTAGCTTGGCCTTGAACCCTGCCAGGGATGGAGCATTTACCACTTCTCTGGGCACCCTGTGCATTCGCACCCTCACAGGGAAGAACTTCTTCCTTTTATCTAAGCTGACCTTCCCCTGTTTCAGTGTGAACCCATCACCCCTTTGCCCTGTCACTACAGTCCCTGATGAAGAGCCCCTCTCCAGCATCCTTGTAGCCCCCTTCAGACACTGGAAGCTGCTCTGAGGTCTCCACGCAGCCTCCAGGCTGAACAGCCCCAATGTTCTCAGCCTGTCTCCATATGGGAGATGCTGCAGCCCCTGATTATACTCATGGCCTCTTCTGGCCTTGCTCCAGCAGCTCCATGACTGCTGGAGCAGTTGAGGACACAAGAAATGCACACAGTGCTCCTATATACATAGATGTTATATATATTAATTTTTCTATAAATACATGGATTTATTTTATCTCTTCTGACAGAGAGCAGAGGTGCTGGAATAGAGCCACATGGCCACCACCAGCTCTCTTCCCCAATGTGTTTCTAAATATATAATTGATCGGGTACCTTCTCCAATAGATACATGTGAGACACTCGATGGCCTTTCTCTCTTGGCTGTGTTGCTCATCAGCCATCTGCTGCAGTCCAGAGCTGCTTGGGAAACAGATTTCTTCTGAGTTGGACCCAGAAGAAATTACCATAGCATGGTAAACTGGGGCTTCTCCTAAGCTTGGAAGCTGTCAAGAAGCTGGTATGATAGGCAACTTGATTGCACTGCCATGGCATTATAGTCGTAAACCAGAGGATGTTTTCTCTCTTTCTCTGTGTTGCCTGCAGTAATGCAACTTGTTCACACATCTTCACTCCAGAATCCTTAGGGATGGATCACTTAATACAACAGAGCTCTGACTTGGTTTTAGGAGGCAAAAGGAGATGTGATCTGATGCATCCATGTTACAGTGGGGTGAACAGAAATGGGCCTTTCTTTGTCATTGGCCAGGTTTGGTTCTTTTGCCTATTTTGGGGGTTCTTTTGCCAAAGGTAAGGAATAGACACTGGAAAAGGGAGATGTCCCTTGGTCTCCAGCCCTGTGACCCTTTATATTTAGCTACAGTAACATAGATCCTCTCATTGTGCTATATCTACTAATAGGAGAGAGACCAGCCTTTAGGTATCCTGCACCTGGGTGAAGGAAAGGGTTGTTAGTCCTGCTTGGCAGTCTGAGTGACACCCACAAATACAAAGTGGGAAGCTGCTGCAAAGGTTGGTGACCAGCAAGTGCCAGGTGATCCTCAGATGTCACCCACGTGTTGCAGCACAGCAGCAATACGATGTGAAGGTCTCAGAGCTGTGCTTCGTGGTCTGGAGCAGGGGAAGAGAGGAGGAAGAACAGAGGTGTGTGGCATGTAGCCAGGCACAGATGGGAAAGGTGGCTTCAGCTGCGGCACCTCCTGTGCTCCGGATGCAGGTGGGAGTCCAAAGAGCACGTCAGGATTAGAGACCTGGTGGGCACCCAGCTCAGCACCAGGGCACAAACCACACATGCCATAGGATTTCCCATCCCTTCTCCCAAACCACTGTTTCCCCTCTGCCTTCCCCTGACTGTGTTTGAATTCTCTCCTTCTCACACGCTGCTGTTTCCTGGCTGGGGAAGCCCAGATGCAGTTACATGCAGCCTGATGAAAGTCTCTCCTAAGGCTGTCTCTTACCCAAACAAGGCTTTGCAGCCTCACAGCCTCCCTTCAGCAGCCTGTCATGCACTTAAATGAGGGCAGGCAAACCCCCAGACCCTTGTGGAATTTGACAGAGAGAGCTCCCTTGGGGCTGAGCAATTGAAAGAGGCAATTCCCTGCTAAAAGATGCCTGCTGGGTTAGGAGGGAGAGGTTTCCTCATTCATATTTTATGATACATCAAAAAGAATATTTGTACACAACCCCTTGGGCTTCAAGGTTTGTCTCGAGAAAGCTGCTTGTGCGGGTGCTCACGGACATGAGGGGCTGTGATGATGCTGTTGATGGTTATTTGCTCACACACTCCCAGCAGCTTCATAACCCAAAGCCTGCAGTTGTTGGACCGCTCAAGAATGCACAGCCTGTCCTCAGCACCTCTGGCCATTTCCTTTGGGCTTAAAATAGGGAGAGGAAGAGCATTCACAGGCAGGGTGGTAAGAAGAGGCTGTTCCCATGTTCTCCGCTCGTTGCATCTGAATGGGAGCCCAAGATTTGATCGCGTTTCTAGAAGACAATACCACATCTGGTTTGTTCAGCCCTCCTGATAATTACTACCTTGGTTTTGCCCATTGTCTCTGGAATGTACGTGCTAGTTTCTTTGGAGCAGCAGAGGCCTTGCTAGTTGTCATTTTGCCATCCTGATTAGTTCTTTGTGGAGCTGCTTGTAAGAGGCTCATCAGCCCAGCAGTGCAGGGATGTTTCATGCACCAGCCTCCACGTTCACACCTTTTCCCCTTCAAAAACACGGGGAGAGCAGGTGCTGTATTCCAGGGAATGCGCTGTGGAAGTCACCCAGGGCACAGTCAGTTCCGTACTGATAAGTTTTAGAGCAGTGCTGCTCTCTTGGTAGACTGTGCTGCCCAGGAGCAGGATGGGAGGAAGGTGTTTGGTTGTCTGCAAGGTGACAGGAACATTTGTGCCCCCCCATCCCTCCCAGGCTCCTGCAGTAATCCACTGGGGCAAAAAATGCTGCTTTCTGTAATGCAGTCACTGCCAGGGGACGGTGGCCGCCTTTTCCTGCACCCCTGGATTGCTTTTTGAAAGGAGGAAAATAATTGTCTCCCAAATGTAACCAGCTTTCTCTTTGTTTAGGAGTTGCTTCCTGAATTGGGATCGAAGCTGAGTCTGAAACAGGTGATGATTTTAATTGATGTTGTTGCATGTTAAGGGGATTTTTGAGCAGAGACCCCAGAAGGGTTGTTGACAGCATCCTTTCTGCTCCCCTGCTGGGTAGTGCAGTAGCATGGGCACTGTACCTTTTGGTCCATCTACAACCCTATTGAGAACCTAAAAGTTTCCAGGGCAAGGCAACAGACTGAAAGGGATGTGTAAGTGTATCCTGTGCTTGAAGAAGGCCCCTTCTTGTCATTAAGATGTGTCTGGAATGGGTAAGGGATGATAAAGGAGATGAAATCATCCCATATCTCTTGAGATAAGAGGAGCAGCCTAATTCCCAGTGAGCACAGAAAAGAGGGTGCCAGTTTAACTGGGAGAGACAAAGCCTGGACAGGGAAGGATGAGTTTGGAGCAGGAGATGCTTTGCTTATCATGGAATCATAGACTGGTTTGGGTTGGAAGGAACCCTAAAGCTCCTCCAGCTCCAACCCCTGCCACAGGCAGGGACCCCTTCCACTGGAGCAGCTTGCTCCAAGCCCCTGTGTCCAACCTGGCCTTGAGCACTGCCAGGGATGGGGCAGCCACAGCTTCTCTGGGCCATCACCCTGTGCCAGCGCCTCAGCTCCCTCCCAGGGAACAGCTTCTGCCTCAGAGCTGAGCTCAGTCTCCCATGTTCGGGCAGGTTCAAGCCATTGCCCTTGGCCTGGCCCTACAGGCCCTAATGAAGAGTCCCTCTCCAGCATCCTTGTAGCCCCCTTTAAACACTGGAAGCTGCTCTGAGGTCTCCACACAGCTTCTCTTTTCCAGGCTGAACAGCTCCAGTGTTCTCAGCCTGGCTCCATATGGGAGGTGCTGCAGCCCCCTAAGTGGGTGAAATTTGGTGTTTTAACCAATATTTATCAAACTATACCTTTAAGCAGCATTGCCACTCCATATCTGATCCCAGGACCGGTGAGCTGCTTCCTCTCTGCGCGCAGGTTGCTGTAACTGGAAGTATGATTTTCCATGTCAGTGCCCAGCAGTACTGCAGTGATGTGCTGATGTGGTCTGTGGGTTGCTCCGCAGGAGGTCCTGGCCTGAGAACACCTTGTGTTCATATCTTGGGGCCAGGCACGTGCTTTGCAAGTGTCTGGAATTGTGCTGCAGGCTTTAATAGGCAGAAAACAAAGGGCAGGTGCTCATGGGATGGTGATAGAGATAGGGACTTCTTGGAGGGGAGGGAATAAATAGAGATAAAGAGTAGAGGGCATAGTAAAATAAGAGGACTCTGATTACAAGTGCTGCTGTCAGCTTGTCTGAACCCAGAAGGTGCACCCATGGAGGATGCTCTTCTGAGCGGTGACCAGGTGTGCATGGGTAGAGTGAGACTGAAAGTGTGAAGTGCACATGTGTGAGCTTGGCCACAGCTTAATATCCCCTATGGGAATTCTCCTTTAGGAGTGATGAGGCCATAGACTGCCACGGGACTTCTTGCATAGAGGCTTTGCTGCAGAGGGAGGTGGAAGGTCAATGTAGGTTTGTAGCTTGGTTTAGTCTGCACTGAGGCGCAGTCTGCCTGGCAGCCTGCAGCACGATGGTTTAATGCAGATGTGTGCACACAGATCAGTGCAGCTGTGGTCAAGTCACACCAGGATCCCTCTTCTAAAGGCATGTGTTAATCTGCAGATAAAAGGGTAGTAATAAGAGGATCAGCCTCGCAGCTTGTCTGATCTAGAGGAGACCAAAGCCGTGCAGGTTTCTTTTGGTTGCTCCAAGGTAAGGCTTGGGCAGGGGTCAGGATCCCTTGACAGCCATGCTGGAATTCAGTCATGAGCAGCATCATTCTGCAGCAGCAAAGGGACAGTAGCACCATGACAGCTCCTACAGGCACTGTCATCTGCTGGTGATCCATTTTTCATAGCAGACTGATACTTCTTGCTTAAATATCAGCTGTTAGAGGCAGATACCCCTCGGGAGCTGCTACTTTGTGCTGTTCAAAGGCAGTGCCTCAGAACGAATCTTGTTACCCCTCTGCATGATGGATGGAGAGAAGAGGGCTGCTCCATGACAGCTGCCGTGCTGCTCCTCCTGGCTACTTGGCTTTGGTTTCACGTTTGCACTGTGCTGGAGATGCAAGTCCTTTAGAGAAGAGAAGTAAGAGCTTGTGTGATGGTTTCAGGTGTAAAGAGCAAATGGCTGTGGTGTGAGGCTCGCTGAGCTGCTCTGCTCCAAAGCAGGACCTTGCTGGTGTCCTTGCACAGACCCATGGGTGGTGGTCTGCTCTGGTTTCCTTGTGGTTGTGTCCAGCTTGCTTGCTTTGGGAACTGAAAGCCCTCTTAATTGCTGGGCTGTGGGGAGAGCACCGTGTGCAGTCTGTTGGACCAACACGGGTTCAGGAAGGTTGCTTTGTTCTATATTTTGCTTTTGGAGAGGGATATTCTTTCTTCCTTTGTTTTTAGTAACTTCTCCCTGCTGCTGAAGGGGACTTCTGTGCCAACAACAGATACATGCTTGATCCCATTAAAATGTAGGAAGCACTTGAGTTTCATGTTTATAAACACATCAAATACTGTGTTCTTGTCTCAGTCTAAGCAAGCTTCTGGGTTATTTCTCTCACTATGGTGTCAGACATAGTTGTGATCCAAGTTTTGCTGCTTCCAGACACAAGAATCTCTGGAAACGTTGGCCTGAGCCTTGGAATGGCTGTCTCCAGCTTCTTTGGCTATTCATTGCAATGCCCAACATGAAATAAGTGACTACAGCCTTTTGCATAGGGGTTGCTGATACCACACGAGAAGGAAATGAAGACGTTGGTACCGCAATTTCTTTCTCTATGATTTTTGGTGCTTTCTTGCCCCCAGTGGCCCACACGTGTGATGATTGGGACACCACGGAGCACAGACTGGGAGCTCAGACTGTCAACTGCAGTTGCCTTTGCACGGGATTCTCCTCACTGTGCTGCTCTGTAACTGCAGCTAAACCTGTGCTTGGCTATTAAATGTAATTGGGGAAAAAAGCCAAGGACCACGGCTGTTTGGACAGAGTGAGCACAGCCTGGGAGCTTATTTAGGGTCAGGAAGAGAGTTTCTTGCCTCTCATTTTGCAATTTGCAGTGGAGCCCTGTAGGTGTGAGATGAAAGCACCTCTGCTCTCTTGAGCGTCTGGTGGTTTAAGTGGAGGAGGACGAGCTTCATCCAATTTCTGAGTGTAGGAGTCTGCTTTGTTGAAAATAGAGACTGTGCTTGTTAGTGTCCTGACAGAGCAGTCTCTGCCCTGCAGATACTGAAAGCTGTGCATCACTTGGGCAGGCTCCAGCAAGGGCAAAGGACCTTAAAGCTCCTTCAGCTCCAACCCCTGCTCCCACAGGCAGGGACCCCTTCCACTGGAG
>NDXB01006559.1:3348-25281 GCA_002631895.1 Agapornis roseicollis | reverse complement strand
GGGAGGGCAAGCCAGGGGGGTTGAGTGAGTGAACGAGCTGCGTGGGTTTAAACCACGACACCCCCTTGGGATTTCTTTGTGGCACTTCGGTGAGATTTACATACCCACACAAAATGATAACATAAAAAATTTGAAGTATCATCCAAATTGCTCATCAGCCTGCTTTGCTACATAAATGACTGCAGATATAATACAAGTATGCATTTGTGGGTAAAAGCGATTGGAACACAATAAGACCCTAATATCATTCAAACAGAAAAAATCAATTTGCAGAGCAATTTGACACTGGGGTAGGGGTGTAAAGGATCTATGAATGTTCATGAAAACTGATTGCCAGGCAGAAAACAGAGAGGCTACATTGATTTCCCTCCTGTGAAAAAAAAATAAAGTGTGATCTATACTGTTTATGCACATTAAAGTAGTCACATTGGAAGGGAAAAGGAGGGGAAGAGTTGGGGAGGGAGAGAGGTAGGAAGAGAATGGGAAAGTGAGGCTGTGGACATCTTGCTTTCTTGAGAATTTATGAGTTATGATGTATTAACTCGTTAGAGACCATCAAATCTGTTTGGGAGGAAGTAACTTTGACTGAGGACTGTATTCTCCACTGTTTAAAAGGGTGTGAATATTTTTTTACAGACTATGATAACATATATGTTCCCTCCACATGGTTCCTCTGCTTTCTCATAATGACTGAGCTCACACTTATTTTAATTCAGTTTAAATGTCAGTGAGTCATGAAACACAATTTCACTGGATATACTCAGACAGCTATATGAATTTCTAATGCCTTTCACATTTGTCAAGTAATCTGATCTTAACCAGCCTTGTCAACTATTTACTTTCAGATTTTACAGCTGTATTTAGGGACAGATTGTAGAATTTCCCAGGTGAAATGTGGCCTCTGTTAGGTCTATCAGAGATTACCACTGACTTCAAAGCAGGAATTTACTGATATTATTCACATTCACATTCTGGAATGTCATGTTTACTGGATGAAGTACCACATGTACTGGCATTGATATTTCTATTCAAATCACAAATGGTCTGGTATGTTCTGTTAGCCAAAGAATTCATATCGAGGTAAGACCACATAAACTGCTGCTGCTGAACCATTAAAAGAGAGATTAAACACAAATCTTTCATATTAGGAAAAAAATAAACAATCTAAACTCTGGTATTTATGTAATCAAGGTAATTAGTTTTACTAGGTAAGCTACTTTCTAAATTTTGTTTCTGTAGACCACACACAAAACAAGGCACCTGAATTATTTCACATAATTTGCAATGCATCATGTTGGCACAAAGTCCTTATTTTTAATTAATTAATTAAACTGCTACCTAAGAATTTTATGACTATTGATGTGATTTGGGCAGTGTGATACATAGGCTCTGCAGTTTAGTAATAAACTGGGACCAATTTCTTACTACCTTGATGGAGCAGTGTGATAATGGTAGACAACCATCTCTTACTAAAGAGAACCTATTAAAGCATGACTATGTTTAGGTCCCAGCTGGGCCCATGGCCAGAAACATAGACACCAAAGCAATAAAAGTTCCAAAAAGAGCCTCTGGAAAGAGAAGAAATGCATGCTGTCATTGCTGACCTGAGAACAAATGAGCATAAAATGATAATCTCTAAATGGTTCTTGAAATTGTCTAGGGTCTCCCATTTCCTAGGGTCTGCAGAAATTCAGGGAAAGACAGACAGATTTAAAGATTTGATTGTTCTAAAATGTGTATTCTATTAAATGCTTTCCAAAACCTGTTTATTACATATATTGCTTAAGGCACTTAAAATAAGTTTATGCCACATAGTGGGGAATATGGAAAATTTCATTGTATAATGAGTCAAGGTAAGGGCAAGAAAGACATGAGTCACGGTCACTTTACTGATGGTCTACTTCTTTTGAAGCAATAAAAAAGGTCCCCTAAATCTCTTTGAATCCTAGAAAAGGAGAAAACCAGAATCTCAGACTTGATTTGTAACTAAAATTTAAACTTGCTGTACTAATATATGAACATCTCCCATATTAGGATCATCAATTATCCATTTAATTACAGTGCTGAAGGAATGGAGAGAAGAAAAGCTACCATGCCATGTTCTACTAGTAAAAAAAAAAGAATAGATGCTCAGTTTGATACATAAAATTCAAGCCATTCACTTGGCACTGTGATAGTTCTTTATTCCTGTGGCAAGGAAAAGGTCAGCTAATTGTCCTGCTTTTTGTCACCCAGCAGGTGTTTGGTGAGAAAGGAATTAATTTCCTTCAAAGGTATGTGTTAGGTAATAGTCTTATATGCAGGAATGCTTTGTAGAACTAGGAGTATAAATGAATGAGAAGTCTCCATTGCATGCTAAAACCATGTGCTACATGACTATGAAATGCCACTTTTTACGTCATAGTAAATTAAGTATTTAGTTTAAAGGATGAGTAGCACACAAGGCTTTGGAGGAAAGAGAGATGTGAAGCTTGGGCTTAGTATTGAAACTCAGCAGGGTCCAAGGGTACTCTAACATACAACTTTTGTGGCAGAGAACTGCTGTAAGAAAACAGCAGTTTTACAGCCTCTGCCTCACCTTCCCCCCCGTGTAGCACCCTTATTTCTGCCTCCTGCCATATTCTTTGCATACACTAAAGAGAGCAGGTAACACAGGCACCACACAAATCAAGTGCTTGTAGTTTTGGTTTATCTGTTATAATACCAGGGTAATTCCATGGATACCAGAGATCATCTCTTATATTACTCTTCCTCTAAGTAGGTAGATGCTTAGAGTTGTTAAACAGTAGGGCATATTCCAGTATTGTAAGTGTTTTATATTGATGATTAAACATGTAAAAAATGCCTTAACCTTGATATGCAGAATATGCTTCTCAGTATAAAGTAGATTACATAAAATACCATAAAACATAGCATTGTATGAAGTTATTTAATGTTAGGGAAAAAAAAAAAAGAAACAAAGAAGAAAAATATTGCACTTTACTGGGTGATTGTGTTGGATAAGCACAAAGAGTTTCCCTGATTTTTTTGTATTATACCAATGTAATAATTGCCTATTTGTATTTGGTACTTACTTCCCATTTCTCCAGAGAGCAATGTTATTGACAGTCATTGTTCATCCAGAAGAAAGAGATTCTGACCTAAAAATAATACACTTTTTTTTTTTTTTAAAAAATTCTGAGCTATGTTCCCTGTTTAATGTCTCATTCTTTAAGCACGTTCAATAGCTAGGTAGTCAAAATCATGTATAGATTCCCTCCATAGTAACAGGCTTAATTTAGAACTGCTAAGAGAACTAGGAGGTTTTTAATAGGTAAAAATGCAATAAATTAAAAATGAAATTGTAGCTTCAAGTACTGAGAGGTAGAAAATACCAGGTAAACAGAAAGATGTTCTTGTGTACTAACTGCTGGCATAGCTAATGTTCAACTGCTTTTTCCTTCCTATTGTCCAAATGAATAATGCCATGAAAGGAAAACCACAGAGGAATAGTATTTTGCCAAGATACTATCATAACAGTAGTAACTATTGTTGAGCTTTATTATATTGCTTTAAAATATACCTTTTTAAAGAGCACCTACTTATTGTTTAATATTCCCAAGAGCAGACATATTTAGCCCCAAAACTAAATTAATAATAAAAAAATAAGTACTCATTTCTTGCTTGAAAAACATATTTTCCAAAAAGATTTTATTATTAGATGTCAAGAGATGTAACATAAGATTTACTGGCATTGTTTGTTGTGATAAACGATTTTTCAATAGGCATTTCACAAGGTTTTAGCTAAATGAGTAAGAAATGATTCTCTAAAGATATATTTGCACTGACAACACATGACAGTAGTATGTGTTTTTAATGCTGCAATAGAACTCAGTCTCTGCTAGGGTTATGCTGTGCTCTGCTCTATAAAGTATTCCAACACAGAAACTAATAAATGTCTGTAATTATGGGTCAAATTCTTACCTCAATTTCACAGACCATCTACAGGTTTTCATATAAACTATTCAGGCATATAGAAACATGTATGCTACTATATCTACTGTATGCTCTGAAAAAAGTACTACTGTCTTAGGCATGTTTAATAAATACATTGCACCTTTGAGCCTCAGAGGTAAAACGTATTGTGCTATAAATTTGTCTTTGAAATCCTCCTCCCCATTCTTGCCCCATTATGGTCTATAACTGATCAGCAAGTGTGTAAATGTGTCAGTTTTAGTACAGACGTTGTCATTGTCCTGGAAAAGGAGTAATGCCAGATCCATAAATACACATAGGAATACAACAGCTTTTGGAAAGATTATGAACTAAATGCTGTAATAATGTTTTTGTAGCTTTACCTGTTAACATATATTTGTATGATATATTTACCTTAATAGCATTGTTGATCTTGGATAGCTATGGATTTGTTTTCATTGAAAAGATACTGCAGCAGAGGGAATGTTCTTCCTGACTCATCAAGGAATCTGCTGCCTTTTGTAGAAAGATATTTATATAGTGACAATGAATACTGCAAATAGTGAAGCAAACGGCAGGATAGGGGATTTCCTGAGCTGGTGATCTAGCAAATATGACAAATAAATATAGCAATTGAAAAATAAATTTTCAAGTTTGATGGCTTGAATTATTATATTGTTTTTCCCATCTTTTTTTCTGTGGGAAGGGCAATCAAGATTCTTTCTACTGTCATAATGAAATCTTCAGAGAAAATTGGCTTGTAAAAACCCAGGCAAGACTTGGAAATGTTTTCTACCTAAGGCTTTTCCACTGAAACAGATGAATCGGTAAGCCCTATAATTGGAATAACTTCTTGCCCTCTAGAGAGAGGGTTATTTGTAGAGGTCAAAACAGGGGTTACTGGTAGGTCAACTGAGATAGCCATTACTGCACAGTGTTTAGGCTTTAAGTAAACCAGAGATGTTATAATGTGGAACTGCTGGTTCTTGGTTGGGTTTCCTAAGGTCATTAACAAAAAGACAGCTTATTAAGCCTGAAATCATTGAGAAAAGCATTAAACCCTGTCTCTAAATGGACATATCAGTTTAAGTAAAACCGGTTTTGATACTTCTCTAGTTACAGAGTAACAAACCTGTTTAGACTCCAGTACCGTTCAGCAACATCATTTAACTGCTTTCTTGACTCAGTTACTGTTTTTTTATCTATCATATTTCACTTAATATTTTCATTAGCATACTATATTCAAGCTAGTGAGACTTTTCATGTGTGAAACTCATTCATTAAAAGCACAAATGTTTACATTCCGATGAGAATAAATAGCCACTAAAATAGAACTGTGATTGGTTAACTAGAACTTCTATATATGTTGTACAGTCTAGTGTGAATGCTCTTGAAAACCAAAGCTCACACTTTCTTCCGACTGTATTTTAAAAACTGAAAACATATTAATCCAATGAATATTTTTGGCATACCCTCCTTCAGTAACATTATTTGCATATAGTTCTATAAAGGGAATTGAAAGTAGGATAAAATGGTGGATTTTGTTTTGTTTTCTGGTTTAGCTGTGAATAACAGACAATGAAATTATTCATTTTATGTAAGCTATGATTGTGAATTGTCATCCAGTAGAAATTAATCTCTTCTAAGAACATAATACTTTTATTTTTTTTAATGTGAAAATTGGTCACATCTTACCTTCAGATGAGATAGATACACTGCCTGCTTTCTGAGAAACACAATAAAAGAAAACACAAGTTTGCTTCCAAACAGGAGCTGAAGTATACTCTAAACAGTGCCTGATCTGGACATTTGGGGAATCATAGCTTCAGGATAAATGGCAGCATGCCCAAGCATGTAAGTAAAGATTCACCCTGGAAGAAGAATGTGGATCTGTATGTTTATTCTGAAATTTAGCTTACCTCAGTGCTCAATGCTTCTCCAATGCAGACAGATCTATGCTCCAGTTATGGTGTGTTTTGGCTAACAAAGACTGAAGCTTTCTAAAGCTGAGTTTTCTGTTTTGATGAGTTATCAGAACTTATTTTATACAGCAGCTGTCAGCCTCAGTTGGCTTGAGCTGATTGCTTGTTTACCATGTATCACAGGAGCTACTGTCAAGCAAATACAAAACACCAGCCATCAAGAATCAATAATACTAATGGGACCCTGACAGTAGTTCTGTTTAGAGTCTGTTATTTGGATCTGAATGTCACTTAAAGACAATTTAAACAGGATACTTCATCAGTTCAGTTATGATCCAGTTTTGTTCCATCTGTATCAGTGATTCTATCAGAATTTTCAGTCCTTTATTATATTCATGGCCAAACATAAAAATCAGACATGACATTTCCTGGGATAAAAATATCATTCTGATTGTACAAATGATGAATGTTGGTTTTATTTTAAAAAAGGATACAACTTGACAGGGAAATGGGGAAATCTGAATGCCAGTTTGTGGGCAAGAAGTCACCTAACTTGTGAAATGATATTTTAGCATGAAACGTTATAGAAATATTCTCTCTTTCAAGATCAGGTACATTAGTACACATGGGCTAAGAGTAACATATTTCTTAAGATCTTTCAATGATGATCTCCCAGTATACTGGGAGGATTTTTAAATTATTCTCATTCTTTCTACTACCCAATAAAAAAGAACACCCACCTGATCTTAATGGTTGCCATCACTAGTAACTGACAAAAGAATGAAGCCACTATTAGCCTCCAGAAAGGCACATATCATACTGCTTGAATTTTTGTTATTACACCTTTTTGAACTGTTGTTTCTGCACCATGGGGAGCCATGAAATTTATTAAGAAAAATGAGTTTACATGTGTCAGAGGACTTATATTTTCCATCCAGGGTTTCAATGGAAAAAGTAGAGGTTGCCCTTCTGCCTCCCTCCTAACCCCAAAGTGGAAACAAAACATGTTAAAGGTTGTATGTTAGTAGCATTAGGTCTGATTTAGCAAAGTGTTCTGTTTATATGTAAATTACTGGAACAAAAGAGTATGCAGAGGTCTTTCCTTTGGGTATCTAAACACCCAGTCACATAGAATTAGAGGAAACCTGGATCATATGTATATGTTCCTTAACCTACATGATTCATTTTCTCTCTCTCTAAAACTTGATTATTCTGTTCCTTAGGCTCCTAATATATTATGTAATGAAGGTCTGAAACATCAAGAATAATTTTGAGGTTCTCAGATAGGGTATGCTGTACCCTACCTGAGAACAGATAGGGTACAGTAATACAGTATTAAATACATTGTTAGGAAAGCTACTACAGTATTCCTTTTAATAATAAACAACCAGTAATATATTCACAACAGTAGTATGAATTCATTGAATGTAGTTTGATGGGATTGCTTTTGTAAATAATTTTTCTGAAGTTAAAAAAGACACCAAGCAAAAAGGCTTTGGTAAAATTTATCTGCCCTGAAATTAGTGGTTTGTTTATAGATGTAGGGCCAGATTCCATGTTGATACAAACCCTGTCCACATCTTTTGAAGTCACTGTGACTGTCTGGATGCAAGTTAGCACGGAGCTTGAACTGCGTGTTCAAGTCGTTTTGTGCGTTGGGTTATCAGTGGGGAGTCAGATGCTGTTTATGAACTGTGAAAATGCTACACCTGGAGGACATACAGAGAATTGCAGCACTTTTTTATAACGTAACTGACAGCGTGTGAAAAATCTGTAAGCAATTTAAAGAACTTCTGCTGAGTTAATGATATCTTTATGATAACTGAGCTCTGAGTTGCTATATTGTTTAATCTGTTTATTTAATAAAAGCTATTAAATGCAGCCATGAAACTATTCTCCAAAAGAAAAAGAACCTTTCAGGAATTGCTCAGTCTCTGGTAAAAGGAAATTGGGTTGAATTATACAGAATCAGATAGAGACAGTACAAATGATACTTGTTTGAGGAGAGATAAAGTATAGTTTTATCTTATTGTTCTGTTAAACAAAATGTTTACTAAGTTTACACAGTTTTATACTCTTTAAAACTTAGTAACATGCCACTGATTTAATGTCATTTGCTGCCTTTCAGA
The DNA here is from genome assembly GCA_002631895.1 of Agapornis roseicollis. NCBI lineage: Eukaryota > Metazoa > Chordata > Aves > Psittaciformes > Psittacidae > Agapornis > Agapornis roseicollis. Next base: position 17,276 of record NDXB01006559.1, on the reverse strand, counting down.
AACTATGGAATAAAACGAAGGATCTTTTACATCCCTTGAGAATATGTTTTCCCAAACTAAGTAACAGGCATGGAAAGATGTAATGTGATCATTCATGTCTGTATCAATACTCACACATGTACAAATGAAGCAGTAAGTTGGTTCTCTCACAAGAATCAAAAATACTTGAAGATTGCCTTTGTGTCAGGTCTGGGTAGATGGATTACTAAGATAAATGGATCAAAATATGTATGATTGACAGAGTAAAAAGTCCATGTTAAGTGAAACATTTCCTCTTTTATACTGTAACAACTGACTTCAATATTCAGGAAGAGGTGCTAGCTGGATGATGCACAGAGGAGTTTCAATACTGACTCCCCTGTTGTTTGGCTTTAGAGCAATCTTCACAGCAAGGATGGAGGACCGAGTGGCAATGTGCATGTATCTGCTGGCCTGGGCTATTCTTCTCTTCTGAGGGTTTCATCCTGTGATTTGCAATTTTGTACCATGATTGCCTTTCAGATTTGGTGAATAAACACATCTGCAGCCTCCTGAACCCTTGTCTTCAGTTCCCCACAGCCCTGCCCTGTCCAGCCATGGGCCCTGCCAAGTCAAACCCACCTCTGGGCCAACATCCTGGCCTGTCCCCAACTGAGCTGCCTGATGCCTGGGGCTGGGACTACCCGCAGCTGCCCTACTCTTTACTCTGCCCAACCACCTGGGTACCATGATGGACCTCAGCTCCCTGCCCCTGAGGTGGTGCTATGCCCTGGCAGCACTTGTGGTAACACATCTGGCTCCAGCTCCTCTGTCACCTAATGAAGGAGAGCTGCATGTAAGTATGATGCTCTGTTGTCTTTCTTCATTATTGGCACAGGCGTGGCCTCCAGCTCCTCAACAAGCGACTTCTGTGGCTGGGCAAGAGCAAAGAGCAGCTTCACTGCATGAGCAGTTAAAGCCTGGGCTTGCAAAACAGTCTCAAGTTTGCAATTGTTAGAGAGACTATGGTCATTCAACTGTAGGAAAGCTACCTGTAAATACTAGTAGAATAGCAGAGCAGGATGAATCATTTTACTGACAAAGGAAATCAGTGCAAAACTTTGACATGGTTCGCAAGGTACAAATGACATTCCTTTTGAATGGGAATAGCAGTCATTGCCTGTCTTTTGTTAGGCTGTATAAGCCCTAGTAATTTCCTGGTGAAATGGAAGATCAGGCCAGGAAATGGAATCATTACAACTCACCTTCACTTTTTCCTGTGAAAGGTCCTATGGATGTTGATAAACAAAATACAAAGACAGTATTGTTTTGTTTTGGTTTAATTTTCAAAATGAAGAAAATAAAGGGGAAGTTAAATGTTACATAAAAAAATCAGTACTTTGGAAAGAACTAGACAGGGAACATTAGTGAAATTGTCAATGAGGTTTAGGAGCAGGGAAAATGCAGAATAAATTTGCTTGAACTAGAATTAATTTCCTCTTTGAATGTAGACAGTTGGCTTTGGAGCCTCTCCTTGCATGTTTATGTTCATGAATATTTCTCTGGGATAGGAAAACAAAGTTGCAATGTGATATCTGTAAAAATGCCATCAGCTGATAAAAGAAAAGGCAGCTTTTCCTTCTACTGCAGCATTGACAGTGCTTTTTTCTTGGGGGAACTTTTGACCCTATGCCAATATCTATTGACAGGTCATGAAGGCTCAGGCTCACAAGGATAGCAGCATGTCTTTTATGCAGCATCTTCAACAGAGGTCAGAGCAAGTTAATAGAACTCTGCTCAGTAACGAACAGTGCTTGCGAAGTAGAATTTTTGTAGCTACTCCCATGATAATTGGAAATACTACTTTCTAAACTTCAACCTGCAAACTGAACTGATAGAGATGAAAATGATCAGAATACATGCCGTGTGTTTAGCAATAATCAGTACAAATGTAGTACCGTATCGGCTAAAATGAAGAAAATTAACTTCATCCTAGCCAGACCTGCCACACTCCTCAGCCAAGTCTTACAGGAAAATTAAACCATAAAAGGGCTCAATTTTCTACATAAATATTGTCTTGCATAATTAACAATCTATTACAGGAACACTAAATATTTCTCATGTGAATGCTCTTTGGAAAGAGAGGAAAAATAATTGGTTCTTTGGAGAGCTATTTCCAATCCATGGCTGCTTTTTTATTTGTAATGTGGAAATTGAGAATGAAAAGTGGAATTTGAAGTAATAGGTGATCTTTGCTTAATTACATACTTTTCTGTGTAGACTGATCACAAATTATGCGTCAGACAGTAGTTTTATATTTGAGGTTAGTGACAGAACCATTGATTCAAATGAAGGCTAATCTCTGAAATGCTGGAAGTATGGTCTGCTATTAAAAACCTGAGCTATCTGGTAATTTGTAAACAGGAGGAGATTTCTCCAGGTAGATTTCAATACATTTTATTTTGCATAGTGAGAAAATTTTCTCTGCACCAGTTATTCCATAATTATCCACTCTTTCATATTCTGTTAAGCAGCTGTTAAAGAGTCCCTTTTCAATGGTAAAGTGGTTTGAGAAGGCGGTATCTTATGAAAGCAGAAATGTGGAGAAACATTTTGAAATAAATTGAAGATGACACTGCTGTCTCTTTTCTGTTCTGTATGAATCTGTTGTTATTTATTGTTGTGCAGTTGCGCAAACTTGAAAAAGGTTAATGGGAAATTGAGAAAGCGTGAAAGCACACCAACACTATAGAATGAAACAAGGTCTCCAAGCAAGCAGAAATACACTGCAGAAGTGTGGCTAAAAATATTTATCCATGTGGCAAGAGCATGTGTAAAAATACCACCAAAAACCAAGGAGAATGAGAAAATCTCCTACAACTTGGAGGGAAAGTTAGTTTACAATGGCAATAAAACAGTAAATTGTAAGAGTTACTAAGTGAATTCTTCAATGCTGTCTTGCATCTGCAAACTTACTGCACAAAACATGGATTAAGAGGTCTTAAGCTGAGAAACCCTCAATCAGTAAAATGGGTTACTGCAGTTAGCTTATGAAAATGAAGTAAAGCTTCTTTCTTTATTACTACAGTAACAAAAAAGTAATTTCTTTTTTCTTAGTGTTTGTGAGTGAAAGGTATTTTTAAAAATTTGTATTTTGCAAGAAGGTTTTAACATTTTCTTCATGGCAAAGTTATATTACATTATATTCCATAGTATAGCTGTGATATCTTTTACCCTGTACCCAGCTTAACTCTCCAGGTATTTCTCTGGGGAAACAAAAGGAGAAAGAAAAAAGGTAGGGGTTAGGTGTATACAGTTATTTAGTTATTTACAGTTATTGTGAAGCCAAACAGAGCCCAAAGAAACTCAGGGATTTAGGAAAACTTCCACCTGATGAGGCTTCACAGAGATCAAAGAAGAATGGTTAGCCAGGTAGAAAATACAGCAGCTTAAGGCAAAGGGCTGGTGGTGCAAATTTGTTGAGATCCACAAAATTTACCTGCCAACGTTAGAAATGGAGGCAAATTACAAATTGATAGGGTTACAGAAAACCTTGTTAACCTCAAACTCCTCCACTGATGATTGTAAGTCTTCAATAGATTTGCATGCATTTCTCTTCAAAGGAAGGCAGCCTGCAAGGTGGTCTAAAATACTCAAGCTTAGCCAAATGATGAGTATTTCAGCATTATTTCCCAACTGGTTATCATAGAAAAGTGATTGCTTATTTGAGCTGAAGAAGCAAATAAAGTGAAGAGTTAGTCCAGAAGATTGTACATGATTTAAAAGCCTGCTTTGCTAGTAAAATGAATAAAAGAAACTTATTGGTCAGCATATATAGTGTCCTGTCTGTATCAAATATGCAAAGCGGCTTTTTCTGTGAAGGCTTTCTACTATCGTTCAAGGTTGATGCACACAACTCTGAATGCTCCTGAGCCTTTGAGCCTAGAAGGCCAAGGTGTGTCACCCTAAGATGGCAAAATACAGAATGAAGTTCATGTGGCCATGCCAGAGATGAGAGGAACATGCTTTTGCCCAAGAGGTAGAGGGCAGAAGTATACTCAAATTACAGATTCAGCACAAATGATCAGAAATAAAGCTAGGTAATGTGGTCAGGTTACAGATACCGAGAAGCCAGCCTTTCTCTCCTTTTTACTTCTTTCTTGGGCTGAAATGTGACATATTGTTCTGTAAACTGAAGTCATACTAATATTTACCTTTCCTGATCTTTTTATAACTGAGAGCTTATAGGGCTATAAGAATAGTTTAATGGAATGACATTCCTACAGAGCATACATAACTTATTTTCAACGTATTTTTTTTTTCTGGTTATGACTTTATAGACAAAAACCACAAATATTGCAGGATAATGTTGTCATTATCTCTCCAGGGGAATTATTTATAGAATTCTATTCCTACTATGGCAGATGCTCTAGCTTTTATAGAAATTAGGGTTTATGGTTCTTAATAAAGAAACAATTAATAATAGACTCCTAGAATAGGGTTGGAAAAGACCTTAAGATCATCTAGTTCCAGCCCATAAGTTAGCAAAAAAAATTATTTTTCTTCAGTAAGCAATAGTTGAAAATCTGTACTTGATTTTAAAAATATGCATATTTTATAGTGGATGTTAATATTCTGAAGTACCTAGGTACTCAGTATCTGAAGTATTTGATAACCTTCTTGTCAAACAGCATTGAATGCCCTGTTAGGATAAGGATGAATCACAAAATGATGTTACTAAGAGAAGTACTTGCAAAGCACAGAAAATGTGAGTTAAAAATCATGGAGAATAGAGGTAATTGTAAGTCTGTTAACATTTTGTCTGTCTAAACACTACATAGAAATGACTGATAATATAAACACAGTTTAAGAGTACTTAAAATCTCCATCACATCAACTTGATCTTCAGTACGAAGGGTAAAAACAAAATCACAGGCCATAATGTAAAGGTGGTTTAGGTGGTGTGTGTAATGGCAAATTTTATGGCTGGCTTGCTGCCTGCTTCCCAGGATATTGTATGCTATACAAAGAATCTATTTAATCTGTTTGCATTTCTTGTTCTCTGTTTTCTTTTTAAAATAAATACAAATTTGTGCCATGCAGTTGCTTAGGCTGTCACAGGAACGACTTTCAGTGTATTTGAGCACCGTAGAAAAATAGCTTAATAGCTGAATGTTTGCTTAGACACTAGTGTCCTTTAATTGCTACTGAGCACCAGAATAAGGATGACTTTCTGCAGAAGGAAAGTTTCCTTCAGTGAAAAATCTTCCATACAGAAAAAACCCCTTTAAGCCAGTCTGGAGAGAAGCTCATTGTATTCTCTTATACTTTTTGTTCTGGGCACCTGAGCAGGGAACAATGCACCACTTTTCAGCAGAACAAAAGTTTCCTTCATTGCCCAAATGCTGGGAAAGATGACAGCTGCAAAATCGGAGCCTCAGAGGACAGGTAGCTTGCATGAGTCCTTATAGGAAATGGACTGTTTATACAGACTTTAATGTCTAACCCTGTCTAGTTCAAACTGAAGCAAGATTAGCCTCCATTAAAGACATGTACATGTTTAATGGTAATCCTAGATAATTATGGTTGTGAGAGATCAGATGTAAAAGTAGAGAAAACAATGTGTCATACATTGATGTATATGAGAAAACTTTTCAAGTTTTAACATACTAAAAATATAAATTATATTTCTTTTATGTGTATTTGCATTTTCCATCTTAAATTATTTCAAGCAAATTCTGTTGAACTAAAGAGATTAACTGCATACCATTAGAATTTGAATTCCTTGGCTTGAATTCCTTATATAATTTAAAAATAAGACTTGGGATAAATGTTGTGAACTGACTGAAGAAGTTTTCATTTACACTCACATATTAAATGTAAGACAGTAATCTTCTGGGTTTTTTTTACTCGGAAGTATATTATTAGGTTATATCTGTATTTTAGGCTTCCTGACAGTTGTAGTGGAAGAAGGTGACATAAAAGGGCGGTGAATGACATCTAGGCACTAAACTGAAGTACTAGGAGAACTCAAAGGTGGGTGCCTGACTTTTGCACCTGCCATTCACCACAGATGTAGGTAGGTTTGCCAATGTATTGCTCTCATACCCATGAGTTGTGCAAACGAACTATAATGATTGTGTAAAAGATGCTGTGGGCTGTTCATGCTCAGTTATATAATTTTTCCCAGGAGATTTTGACTGTAATTTGAAGCTGGAATTTGAACCTGTAGGAAGGTTTTCCAGGAAAATGCATAACATCTGATTATGACAGATTCTGTAAATTCTTAACAATTCTGTTAAGACAGTGGTTTTGTGCTAGATTTACACAGGTTTAAGTATGAATAAGATGTGCCTCCTCATTAAAATCTTTTTCTTTCACTGGCTAATCACAAAGAGATTTAGAAACTGGATTAATGAATTGGCATTCCTTTTTTTTCCTTGTTTTTCAGGCATTCATATAAAAATTCTGTGCTAGGCGACTATAATGTTCACAGTATTCTTGCCAAACAACTTGGAAAAGGAAGTTGAGATAACCGTCATGCTCACCTTCTCAGTTGCTGCCTGTTGGTGTGGGCACATTTTTATGCACCCTGTTTGACTTTAGCCTGTAATTGTTGCAAGAGGATTTGTTTTCAGGTGTATAAAACAGATGGAACATGGAAAAGCTATTGGTTTTGCAGCTGTCATCATGGAGCTTGGCTTCCTCTGTATGAGCAGTGTTGCAACACCTTATGAAAAGGGGATTGAGCTGGCAGTGGAGAAGGGAATGAACAGAGGAGAAGAAATATTTCAACAGCCCCAAAGGCAAGCAAAAGAAAATCTGTACCACTTACATGAATTGCAGTCTGTTCTTCAAATTCAGAATGTCTAAACCCAAGTTGTTCCCAACTACTACCACTGGTCTGTAATTTCTGATGGAACAATGATGATAATATTTACTACAAAACTATGTTTTTCTTTTAGTTTCCTTCAGCACTTCTTTGTGCTTCATAATTTCTTGTATTTTACAACAATTCCATGTTGTCAATGACTTAGAATAGGGATTGCCATGCTTTCTTTCTTTTTATTTATTTATTTATTTATTTATTTATTCCCTAGTGAGAGATCTGGTACATATTTGAATGCATAAAATAACTGTAATAATCACAAAATGACCTGTTGCATGCTATGCAAAGGACACTAGGTACTGAAAAACTTGTATCAAATGATGAAATTTTAGATTTGGGCAGGATTTTAACACACAGTCATTTTGACTTATTATATGTATTTGTTTGTGTTTCCTTATGAAACCTGTTTGTCTCGGCTACCAGTGGGAAATATCACTAAGTTAAAATATATAGTAACATCATCTGTCTGAGTGATAGCATGTACGGAATTCAAAACAAGAAATGACCAAAAGAGCCACAGTAACAATAGCATAAAATCAGGAAGAGGCCACCTGAGCTTGCAGATGACTCCTGTGAGTCATGGCATATATGCTATGTGATACCAGGCCTTCATATTACCTGTGAAACTAAAGCATCTCAAAATAATTCTGCCCATGTAAGTTTTAAGTCCTTTGTAGAGTTTCTCTTTGCTGTGTGTTTTGGTTGCATATAGACTAAACTGGGAATTCTGTGATTCTTAAAGGTAATGCCTGTTATTAATTGTAATTCCAAAATGAAGAACCTTATTCTTAATTATGAGTTTTCTAGTAATTATTTATACCCTCTCTCAATCGCAAGGAAGTTGTAAAGTAGGTTAAGATTTATATGATTTAAGACTGAGGTAAAAAGTCATAATAGATGAATAGAAAAAACAGTATGGTAGCAGGGAACATCAGCTGAAGTTAAATTTTTTTTTTTTTGGGGGTGAGGGGCAAGTAAAGTTGTAATGAAATAAAATAAATGTGAAAAAATGAATATAGAATGGAAGAAAACAGAGTAGGCCAAGAGAAGAAAGGATGTGAAGGTGAAGAGACTGTTAAGAGGGAGAGACCAAATAGTGAGTAAAGTCCAGTCCAAACTGCATAGTCCTCTGACTATGATGTAGTCCCAGATAAACTATTACTGTCTTCAATAGTCTGATGGGATTTTTTTTTTTTTTTTTTTTTTTTTTTTTTTTTCTTTTTTTTCTTTTTTTTTTTTTTNTACTTAATACCCATCCACATATAGCAATATGAAAAACTGGAATAAGTGTTATAATCCTGTGTGTTAAGGAAGGTGCTGTCATGTATTTGGTGGTTTTTTTGTTTGCTTTGTGGGTTTTCTGGTGGGTTTTTTTTTTTTTTTTTTTTTTTTTTTTTTTTTACTGTGTGCTGTTTCCTCAATTATGAGTGACAGAGGAATTTTATCTGCAGACACTTCAGCTTAAAAGGGGTGAGGCGTTGACAGGCTGCTCTTTGTGTGCGGTCCTCTTGCTCTGGTATTATGTTGGCTATTTGATCTGGCAGACCATGATACAAGATTTGCCTGTTTTCTAGGCTGTAAAGGAGGTCAGGGTGTTCCCAGAGCTGGTAGACCCGAACTTTAAGGGATGATAGCACTATAGTCTGCATTTTACTGGTAGGCATGTAGGACAGATGTGAGAATGGTTGCTTCGTTGCATGGTCACTGAGTTGTTGCATTTGCAAAGTACTTGAGACCTGTGTCTGTAAAAATGGGGGAAGGAGTGAAAAATAACAGAAAGACCACAAGACTTTCTCCTAATAGATTTGTTTCCATAGCACCTTTACTTTGCAATACAGAGGTTAATGTCTGAAGAACCATTCTTTGGTAGATCACAAACTGTCTCATTAGAAGCTGTAAATCTTGTCCTGAGCATGAAACTATCAGTGCCTTCCGCTTGTAGACCCAGACAAGAATACAGCTGTGATCTATTGGAAGAGAGAAGAATGTACTTCATAAAAATTAATGCTTCATATGACTGATCTGTAACTTGTAACTTTTTTCTTTGTATGTGTAAAACCGGTAACTTCTTTATGAAAAAGAATACAGTACAATAAGAAAACTAATATTTTATGTAAGTAAGGAGGAGACTGAAGGAAGCAAGCCCTTTTAAATAGTTTCAGCAATTTCCTAATTCTGGTATTTATTAATAAAGCCTTAAATTTTATATTGCTGCTTACCAGTGATTCATGTGCAGGGACAAAAAAGAAAAAAAATCATTAGTGCTTCTCTTGTGATCTTCTAACCTAAATGTATCTTCTGTGAGAGTGTAAAAAATGTCTGCCTCTACATCTTCTATTAGTAGTGAATAGCATAAGAAAGCATCTTTTTGAAAACTACCCACTTAATAAATAGTATAGATGATGTATCTTTTAATGAAGAGAGTCAAAGACCATTCTTGGTCTGTAACAACATATAATGGTAAAAACCCTTATGACATAAGGATGATTAATATGGAAGGACAAGGAATCTACCTTCTTGAGAGAAAATATTTATTCTATCTACTCTCCATTTCCTTTAAGATCTTTGGTCAGATGAATGTCAATCCAGTGATTCCAAATTTTAAATCAAACCAGATTGTCAGATGGTATTAAATACTCTACCATTTGAAAAATCTCTCAGAATCAGTTTTGTTCTAGTATTTAGCATTGATATAACTAGCCTTTCTTATGAAGGATCACAAATATCTTTTCAAAACTGGAGCTGGAAATGGTCCTATTCAAGATCAGAGTGTTTCTGTGAAAACTCTTAGACTACACTTTTATATCAGTAATATTGTTTGCATATGAATTTGGGCAAGTTCATGCTCTAAATTGCTGGAAGGTAATGGGCTAGTTTTAACTGCTCACAAAGAGAGTCCCAAAGGGATCAGCCAGGGACAATTCTTGACTGCTATGAAGTCAATATATTTTTTTGTCCATGGAGTTCAGTGCTGTCAAAATATAATATTCTAGGACTATAAATCTGATAACGAGACTAAGCTTTAAGTGGGTTGCTTCCTTTTCACTTGTACTTGACTTTATAAATTGTATTATACTTATTATGGCAAATCTAGTATCCTGGGGAATTATTTACCTAGTAAACTACGAAGATTGCTGCTTGCCTTGAGAATAGAAGCAATAGCAAGTGAAGCCTACTGCCATGTCCTGTGAGTCAGTGGCTTTATCACTGTGGTTAGTACTACTTCACTGGGGCAAGGGGGAGCCTTGCTATCTTGGGAGAAGGCTGTCTCATCCCTCCAGGAAACTTGAATGGAAGCAAGAGTGCCTGTTGGGGCAGGGTTGGAGGCAGTTGCTTAGGAAATTGTAATCATCCTGTGTTTTCAGATCCATACAGTATCTCTTCTGTGGTTGACATGTGGTCTCTGTTATGACAAATGTATTGCACATAATCTAATGTAGTCTGTAGCAAAAATCCATCAGTTATTTTTCTGCTACGAGCTAAGAACTTTGTAAAAATCACTTTACATTATTCACTTCAATGTAGGAATAAGCAATCTAGTGAGAAAGAATGCAGCCTTCCTAAGAGGAAGAATAAGCTTTTCATTTTCAGTCATAGGTTCTCCTCCATTTCCATAACATGTAATTATGTTCTGGAAGAAAGAAAAGAGGAACACTAGTTCTGCATTATGTCCAATTTCACACTGAAGTGCACAGTCATCACCGCATAGAGTTTTTCTGTTGTGGCTTATACAATCAGGAATGTAAGGATTACACAGAGTGTATCAAGTACATTGTATTACTTCCTGACAGTCTAAAATATCACAGAGCACAATAATAGTGCCTCTCTCAGAAAGACTGCTGACTTTCTTTTGTCAGACCCATGAAGATAAATCACATAAGCTTCTTAAAGTTGGACTAATAATCTTTGGTGATTAAAACAGCTGATGAAAGCTTTAGAAGTTGGCTTGTTGCCATGTACTGACTTGCTGTGATGCCAAGTAATGTTGTTTGGCCAGTTATTAGCAAAGTTTCCTTCTCAGGACTTTGCTTTTGTTGATTCTTTGAAGTAAAAAGGCTTCAAATTTAATTAACATATTAGATATGTTCAGTCCTTCCTTAGCTGTTAATAGTTTCCTGCAATGTTAAATTTTTAGTTTTTATGTGAACAAAATGCCCATGTGTTTCAAAATTCTTAAAAAAAAAATTAATTCTCTCCAAAGTTGAAAGCCAAAACTTTAAAGAAAGCTTGCATATTTGCGATACTGTTCATTGACTATGATAAAGCCTAAGAGAATTATTATATTACATGAAAGAACAGAAATTAGTATTAATATTGAAAAGTTAACACTAGTGAGTGGTAGGAAAAGGCACACATATTCTTTGTGAAAGGGTTTAGTTCTGATTAGGCCCATGGATTTAACTTTAGCAACTCTGGACATTTTATATCAATTTCAGAAAAAACAGGGGAAAATAGAGGTTTTAAAAATAAACTTGAAAAATAACATAATTGGAGCAGCCTTTGTCCTACTTAGATTTCTGTGTATTTTACCTTGTGCCCCTCATTCTAAGTTTTAAAATAATTTGATCTGACAAAAAATGTCAGTTGTAAGGCTTTGCAAGCATGGGATAAAAAATCCCATGGGTGATTTCTGACTAGCATTTAAGATTTTGAAATAATTAAATCTAGAATTCTGTTAAAATAATAGTTAATAATTTTTGTATTCAGGCCACCTCTGTTGCATAGAGGGTTAATGATATTGAGCTTCATATAAGGTATCAGTTTCAGGATGGTATCTTTAGATTACTACAGATAGGTTTCAGAGTTATCATATTAGATGAATGGAGCAACTCACACTTTTCCAAATTTTTTTTCGTGTTTTTTTCAGACTCCAGGGAATGTGAATCTGTCATCACAATGTTCATGTTTATTATTTTTTTGGCTAGTTAAAACAGATTTTGTAAGTGCCAAATTGCAAGATGTTTGCTTTGTGGGCCTTAGCTTCCAACTGTCACAGTGTGACTAGTTTCCAGATGCTAGACTAATTCCCTGATCTTTTTTTCCACTATTTATGTCCGGATATAGCTCACTGAAACTCATCTTCCTATTTTTAGAATGTTTTTTGTGCCAGGATTCTCAAAAAAAATTCCAGGATTATACTGTGTTTGTACTATAGAAGTATTTATCTGTTTACATTCATATTTATTTTGCCTTTTCTGCACCTTTGAAATTCTTATATTCTTTCAGAATTGCTCAAAACTGAATACTATCTCTGTCCAGTGGGTTTTCTGTGTTTTAATGTCTTTTCTTTTACATATAGACATTCATTGAAAGCCTCAATTCTGTAAACTGGACTTCTGCAACATTTCTTGTACAAATTATTTTATAATTATTTTATCACAGATGATATTTGCGAGTAAAAATTTGTACCTTATGAGACACACTTCTGTGCACATGAGCACAAAAATGCAAAAAATATCCTATCAATAGGGAAATGAATGGGAAGGAGATTTTTACATTAAATGTCTTTCTTAAAGACATTATTTTATTTGCAGGGATTCCTTGGAATAGTATTCAGTAAATCAGGACTGAAGGGTGTTACCACTCCCATAGAGGGATTTTTAGGAAGCTGTAAATAAAAGCTCTTTCGTACAGCCTGATAGTCACCCATTTTCATATTTCTGCATGGCTTCAGTAGAATTAATAAATTACAGACAGATATGTTTCTGTTTTTAAGAACTACTGCAAAGCACCTGAGAGAGAAAGAGGTAATATTTTTTTGTTGGCAACTTATGAAATTAAATTTAATGTGGGTATGGAAATGCCTACAAAAAACCAAACCACTGAAAAGACCTCTATTCTTCAGTTTTTGGAATTCAACTCAAAGATGTATGAGGCTTCTTTTGTGGATTTGAAGGTATAGTCAAATTAATTTCGTTTTAGAGAGAAGGAATTCAGTAGTCAACATAACATTCACCCTGTAATACAGTGCAGATGAGTACTCACCATAGTATCACTTAATTTTAGCACAATTCCAAAACTTTTGCTTCTTTTTGTCAGGAATGCAGCTAGAATTTTTAAAAGAGACAGACTTTCCTGATCACATTTGGGATTTTTCTGAGATGAAAATATTTATTCAATCTATGAGTAAGATATATTATTCTTCTACTGAGCCACAATTCTTCAAGTGTGATGACAAAATTATACTCACCTGCAGTGAAATTGTACTGGTGCTCTTTTTTCACATTATGGAGTGCTACCATGATAAACAGCTCTTCTGTTTAGGGCATGGGTTGGACTTGATGATCTTAGAGGTCCCTTCCAACCTGGTAATTCTGTGATTCTGTGATTCCATGACATGATAAATACACTATCTGTCTTAATATATATTTTTATGATTTTAACATACTTTTAGAGAATGTGACATCAGAGGAAGAGTTTTTTCTTAGACGATCTTAAGTTTTGGATGGTTTCATTCTGTATGCACATCTAACAGCTGCTTTCAAAAGCCAGATTCTTTCTTGCCTTGGACTTTTTTATCAATTGTGCCGAATCAAAAGGGATGATAATGCTAAAAAATCCTGAATAATGTTTGCACTCATAAATTTAGCTAGAATTTGTTTATCTAGAATCTTCAATTGAAAATTTGAACCCTTCACGCTTGTGAGTATTATGTTGTGCTCTTTACTGACCAGGTAATCCTATCAGATGCTATCAGAGCAACATAGATAACTGCTATACCCTACATAGCAAGATAAGGGCAACAAAGAATCAGAGGTTGTGGCTTTTCCACCTGCTAAACCTAACTAACAATAATTCCCCTGCCCTAGAGGGGAATCCAAGTGTTAGAGCAGTCTAATGTTGAGTTGCATAGAGGATGAGAGTGTGGAATCAAAAAGTAGAGGTTAATAGACGATCTGCCTGTTCCATATGTATGTAAAACCAACATCAACTGCAGCATGCATTAAGGACAAGAGAATGAGGACAGTTGTCATGAAATAAGAGAGTGGAAGAAGAAATGTGATTAATTTATCTGGTTATATAGCTGAAATCCTGCCAAAACTACAATGATACATGCTAATGGTTTTTTTTTTTTTTTTTT
>NDXB01006556.1:0-13078 GCA_002631895.1 Agapornis roseicollis | reverse complement strand
ATATAGAAAAAAAAAATTTTTTATTGGGGTGTTTTTTTGGGTTTTTTTTTTTTTTTTTTTTTTTTTTTTTTGGCCTGCAACATGTCCATGCCTTAAATTTTCCTTGTGGCTGTTGTCAGCTGCCTCATTAGGTATTTGTTTCCCTGTCAAAACGAAACTTTCCTTCTTGTTGAAATGGGGAGAGGAGGAAGAAACGAAAACACTTTTCATCTTGTTAAAAAAAAAATTCATGCTGTGAAAATGTTTGCAGAGGCAAGGTAGTCTGGTCATTGTCCTTGTTCTTGATTAAAGGATGAGGAGAAACTACTGAAAAACAGCTGAGCATCTTTGCTGTTATGACTAATTTCAGAGGGGTTTTTTATTCACACAGTGGAGATGCTGCTATGGGTCAAGTTTGTGTTTGTTTGGGTTTTTTTTCTTTTTTTGGTTAGAAAATGAATGTTGAGCCTGTCTCTAGGCTAGTTCAAAACCAGAGAAAATAGAACGAACCATGGCAGTCAGCATTCTCCCTCTTTGAAGACATGTACAGTGTTGCTGTTACTGCAAAGCATTTGGGGAAATTCAGTCTCTGAAGATTCCTTTTATAGTAGTGATAGTTTTGGTGGACACAGATGAATGCATGTTCTTGTTTGACCTTCATTAGATAGTAGCATGATGCCCTTAGTTGTGTTTAGTTCCTGCTGGCACAGCAGTGGTTTCTCTTAGCTGGCTTCCCTTCTAGTGGAGGATTTTATCACACACAAAATTCAGGCTGAGTCCCAATGCCTACTGCCTTGATCTAGCACCCTTGCTTGTTGGCTAAGGGGATGAGCTGTGGAAAAGAATGAGCTTCAGAACGGGCAGTGATGTGCCACAGTGTAGGAGTTTGTGATCATAGGCAGAAGAAAATCTCATACACAAGCTGTACTGGTTGTCATGTTGATGAATGGACTGTCGTACCTACATGGAACTTCATTCATCAACAGTTGTCTTTCCTCAGCTGCCTTCTTAAATGGATTTCCAGACTGTTAGGTGGTAAGGAGTAGGGGACAAAGCTCCCTCTTCTCTTTCAGAGCACTGGTCATTAGCAGACAGGATTGCTCTCCACTATCTTTTGTACAATATATAAAACCATATCTTGGGGTTTATGCAGCAGCAAGCCTGGTAGTTCTTGAAACTGTATCAGTATTATAAATACTGTATGCCAACAAAAGTATTATTGGGACTAAATTATGTAAGCTAGTTTTCCTGGGTGAAAGGACTAGTTTTAAAGAAATACAATCCTAATAATTAGCAGTAATACTGTGCGTACAGAAATACCTATATAAAACCAACCTGTATGTAGGAGCTGTGTAACTGTAGCTGCCATGACCTCATTGGGTCTTGGAGAACCTCAGTCTACCTGAAAGTTGAGCCATATGTATTTGTGCATGCCATAACAAACTTAACTTGTAAACTATTATATAATACTGTTCTCTGCTGTAGAAAATCCAAAGGGAAGATGGAAAAACTATCCCCATGCACATCCTCCTGTATGAATCTGACTTGGTCTAATACAGTTAGTGGGATAAGAAGCTGTAATTTACTTTTTACTTATTTTTTTTTTTTATCTAGTCTATTGTGCTTCCAAATGCATCCTAAATGAAAAGAGGATGTTCCTACCTTACTGGTCTTATTACCTTGGCAATGTCATGAGGTTCCTTTGTAGGTTAACACTTGTCACTTCTTATTCTGTTTCACATTACCCTGTGCTTTTTTTCTATGTAATTTGCAATCTGGTATCATACAATCTACTCTTTATAGACTAGCACAACTGGCAGGGAAATAATTGCATGAGAACCAATTATTTCTATATTCAAATTTAGAATCGCTCTTTTCTATTAATAGATCTTGCCCTTTCTTCTGAAAGTATGCAAGGCATGTGATTATTAATTGATATTTGTTAATAATTTTCTTGTAATAGCAGATTTATCATTTAGCAATATGAATATTTATAATAACCAAAATACATGCTTTCGTGTGATGAATTCTATAACTTCCTGGGTATGTGTGAAATGAAAATGAATAGGTTGCATGAATTTACATATCATGGTGGATTAGGCATACACAATCACAGCAAGATGGCCAGTTGTACTGAAGGTAAAACAATTTTCAGTTTCCACTCATTCATAAGCATTTATCTTGTCAGTGGTTTGTGCTTTGCGGTGATCTAAAAACTATAAGTAAATGCTCTACATTTCCTTCTCTCCGTATAGTATGCCATGGGATGTCTCTACATAAGAGATACCTCTCTAGTAAGCTTTCCCAGTAGAGGGATATGAGTCTTGCAGTGTTATCAACAGTCCATTTACCCATCTCATCTACTCAGAGAATTTGTGAAATTCTGCACTTTGTGCACATTGCACTCAGGAATAAGGAATCTTGCTTGGTCTGACAGTGAGTGATCATCTTAATAGTTATTTATGTAGAGTGCTTAGCTTAATAGAGCTTTAATTCCTGGCAAGAGGCCAGGATCATTATTGTAAGATGGTCTAATATAAATATCTGTTTAAGAACTTGAAATTAATTTTCCACTAATATTCTCCAAAGGCTAGGTAAAAATATACTGGCTTTGGGAGTAGCCCAACAAATAAACTTGTGGAAAAAAATTTTGGAAAGGGAGGGAACACATGAGGCCAACTTGTATAAATACTCAAAGGATCTCATGGAACATGGTTTGCTGTATCTGCCCAGGTCTAGAGGTCATTTTCCTTAGTTACAGGAAAGAGCAGTGACTGAGCTGTAGCAATGCAATGCCTCATGCATTTTGTCCTTTGCCACACAAGCAATGTTTTGTGGTAAAGATAAAACAGGTCTTGCAAACAACTGCTGGATCAATATAAAACCAACAACAACAAAAATCCCAAACACAGAAAACCACCCCCAAAGCAAACACAAACCCCACCCTTTCAGACTGCTTCTCTCTGATACTGGACCCATACTGCACTAATCAGAAGTTAGAATAGGGAGTGCTATAGGAAACTATTTGATACTGACTTTTCCTGGGTAATAGATTGAGTGTTGGGAGGAAATTTACCTTGTTCTCTTGTTTCTTTTCATTATGGTGTTTGCTAAAATTCTCTTGTCCCTTGAAAGTGGTGTTTCACAGAATACAGTCTCCAAGTCAGTAATGCAGTGTGTTTCTCCTCTTCTCCCAGCCCATATCGAGAGCCAAATTGTGTCCTATCTCACACAACAGATCTAGTACTAGTGGGTATTTAAGAATGAGATGAGAATTTTTGTTTTGCCTCCTTCCCTATCTCTTAAAATAGGATGTCTGTCTCAGCAGTGTTCCTAGATGTAACCATCAAATAACACCTTCACAAAGCCTAAGTACAAAAGTGTTTGAACCTACAGCATAGTTACCTAAGTTGTATTTGCTCATATATAGATCTCTCAGGCTCAGAAGAAGGTGTAAAAAAATCCTGTGAGCTCAGCACCATGATCTGTAGTTAAATGTTTCAGACGAGAGATAGGAGAAAAATTCAAAGTAAAGAGTTCTAGACAAATGCCATTTTAAGGCATAGCTATACATGGCAAAAAGAGTACAGGCAGCTTTATCTGCTGAGTTTTATTTCGGGCACTTTCTTGGGGACAGTAATGTATAAACCCATAACCAACCCAAATATATCTCAGGCCCTCTCCTGGCCTGTATCCCTTCCTTGGCCCAGGCTGGCCTGTTTGTCAGGGAGTCTGTTCATCTCTTCAGGCTGCAAGTATGCCTCAACAAAAAACAGATCTAGCCTTTAATAACAATTGTTCATAGATCTTCCCTAGAGAGGATACTGAAAGGAAGAGAGGGGAGTTATACATGAACTTCATTTATTCTCCTAGGTGAATTTCCATTTCTTGAGGCCAGAGAATAAGTATAAGTACTCTCCAGAGGAATACTGTGTGCTTATTTATTTAGGGCAGTGATGACAATGAAGGATTGCTCGCAAAAATCTTCATATTAACAGCTTTTGATGTTTATCCAGTGACAAAAACTTCTAAAGCAATAATTTTTGCATGTTTGGGATAGACACCTTCTGTACTGAAACTTCACCTTCCCCCATGTGTCTGTATGCATGCAGTAGTGCTCTGGTTTCATGGAGAAGATTCTCTGGTAGAGTTTAAAGTAATGAATATACCTAATCTAAATTGAAGTCATAATTGTAAGAGAGCAATGCTGTTCTTATTTTTGTTACCTGGCAAGTCTGGTTTGATACTGTGCATTACTGCTGCACTCCATCTGGTAAAGAGAATTGTAAATGTTTAGGCAGAAACAGCTTTTCTAAAAAAAGAAAACCAAACCCCACAACCCAGCATTGTATTAAAAGCTTAATCAATTAGCAGAGCCTGTAGTGCTCATGTAGTCTGGCTAATGTCCTGTCTTCAGAATTCCCCACAAGTTTTCAGTTTGTGTATCATTTATAACTACTCTCAACACTACCAAATAAGTCCATCTACTGACACAGGGTATAGCATTATACCAATGAAGGATATCTGCATGTTGTGATATAATGTCAGTTAATCAGCTTTTTCTCACATGTTGTTTTGCTTTTTGGTTTGGGGTTGTTTTCCTCCCAGAGACTGTTCTGGAGAGGAGAAGAATGGTTTCCTATCTGATGAAAAAGTACCAGAAGAGCAAGTTAAATGCAGAAGTCCCATAGGGTAAAAGCAAAGGAGGACAGCACAGCCACAGAATAATGATGTCAGCTTTTAAAGTTCACTTTTTAAGGACATAAATATGAAATTATTTCAAAATATATTTATCCCTTTTCCCTTAGAGGAAAAGGTACCAGAACAAGCTGGAATCTTTGAGATGGAGAAGCCTTCACACTTAATACTCCTGCTGCAAGTGAATCTGCCTAGGTACTTATATGGTCCTCACCACTGTAGTAACTGAGTGTCTTCAAAGTATTTAAAAATAGAGATAACAATAACATTTTTTTTCCCAACACATCTCTTTCCAGGCTGCTACAGGAATAACTTGATTAATTTATGCATCTTTGTTTAGCACACAGTGCCTGCATGCAACTTGGGAAACTTGTCTGCTGGCAAAAGCTCACTGACTTGTCAGGAAAACCAGGTTCAGTGAGAACAAAGAAGAGGAGTGAAATTGCCTGAAAGAATGGAGTCTGTAAAGTTAAAGGTAGACAGAGCACTGCTGAAGTCTTGACACCTGAGCTTCTTCAGGATATCCACAAAGACCTCGACTTACTCCTTTGTCCTTGTTTTTATATATATATACATATACATATATATATATAAATTTGCATTGGTAGTGGCTTGTTTAATTTATTACCAGCCAGAGTAGGATAATGAGAAATAAAACCAAATCTTAAAAGACCCTCCCGCATCTCTCTTTTTCCCCAGCTTAATTCTACTCCTGAATTTTCTACCTCCTCCTCACTGGTAGAGCAGGGTGACAGGGAATGAATGCTGTAGTCTGTTCATCATGTACTGTCTCTGCTGCTCTTTCCTCCTCAAGGGGAGTACTCCTGATGCTTTCCCCTGCTCCAGTGTGGGGCCCCTCCCATGGGAGACAGTCTTCCTCAAACTGCTCTAGCTTTGAGTCCGTTTCATGGGGTGCAGTACTTCAGAAACTGACTGCTCCAACGTGAGTTGGATCACAAGTCCTGCAGCAAACCTGTTCCAGGATGGGCTCCTCTCTCCGTGGGGCCACAGGTCCTGTCAGGCACCTGCTCCAGCACAGGCTTCCCACAGGGTCACAGCCTTCCTTGGGCATCCCACTGCTCTGGTGTGGGGTCCTCCATGGGCTGCAGGTGATACCTGCGTCACCATGAATCTCCATGGCTGCAGGTGGACAGTCTGCCTCATCATGGTGTCCTCGCAGGCTGTACGGGAATCTTTCTTTGGCACCTGGAGCACCATCTTCTTCTTCACTGACTTTGGTGTCTGCAGAGGTTTTCCCTCTCACATATTCTCACTCCCCTCTCCAGATTCACTTGCTGTTTCACAGCTTCCCCCCTGCTTCCCCCCCGTTAAGTCTTTTATCCCAGGGGTGCTACCACTGTTGCTGCTGCACCTAGCCTTGGCCAGTGCCAAGTCTGTCTTGGAGTTAGCTGGCATTGTCTCTATTGGATACGGGGGAAGCTTCTAGAAGCCACTCCGGTAGGCTCCTAGCTACCAGAAACTTGCCATGCAATCTCAATACGGAACCCTAATCCTTTTTGAGAAGCTGGTCTTTAACAATCAGGCTAGGTCATTAGGGAAAAAGAAGTCAGTTGTAAATTAAGAAAATAATAATAAAGCTCTGGTGATACCGGTGGTTTTTTTCTTTTTGATGACTCATACCGATGCTGGTGTTCCCGTCAAGCGTTAATGAGCAGAGGCAGAACTGAAATTATGCCTTTGACAAGTGCCATCTTTTTTTTTGGAAATCAGTCTAATTATCAGTGTGCTGCCTAATGATGCACCAGGGAGAACGAGGCTTCTTTCCATGGCACGTAGCTAGTACACACTGGCTCACTTCCACAAATGTGCACTCATTTAAAAATGTGCTGTCATCAATACTCTGGAAAAGAGGAATGTTTAGTTCTGCTTTGCTGCTGGTAGGAACCCATATGAAGGACCCAGGTCAAGCCAGTCCCCAGATAACACTAATAAACCCAGTGTTACCTTTCAAATCAATCTGTCACTATGATATCAATGATGATTTGGATCTGTATCAGGAGTAGATTCAATGACATATGTAAGCTAGTGTAGTTACATTAGAAGTCCATGGAGCTGGACTGACTTGTACAAGTTGCAGATCTTTCTCCACGTTTGTGGACACTGACAATAGACGATTAAAAGGCTACAAGAGGTAGGTGTAGCTCAGCAGCCTATTTTTTAATTTAGTAGAAGTGAAAAATGAAAGGGGAGCACAATCAAAGCACACCAGTGGTTACCAGGATTTACTATTGTGGAAACATGACTTTTCTTTTTGAAAGAAACATGACTTTTCTTTGTATACACTGCCTGCTTTACTTCAAACAGTAGACTTTTGTTATTTTTTTTTTCCAGAAGACTTGGTTTTGTAAAAGAAATGAAAATACTTTTCCACTTAGAAGTTCCTTGTCTGTTAGCAATTTGTTAAATGATTAATAATTTTTTCTGAAGTTTTTAAGATTTTAATTTCTAGCACACAGCTGTCTTAATGCACTTAGCTTGATGCTCCAAAATTAGCTTGTAATTTGATGTTATCAAGCTCCCTTGTGTAAGCAGGCACCAGAATTTAGAACAGCAGGAGTGTTACAGACATGACTAAAATTTGGTCCTTAGCCGAACTAGTGACCAGTTAAGTCTTCAAAAAGGAATTAGATGCTACAACATGAACCAGCACAACGCCAGACTTTCAGTCTCAGTGCTCAAAGCTTATTTCAGGACCTTATGTAAAGTGCCTAGGTTGGCTGTGCACTGTAAGAAAAGGGTGTCTCAAAGTGGGACTTCAGCCCCTGTGTGTCTCGAGTTTCTCTGATGAACAGGAGCTATTAGGATTAGCAATACTAAACTCTGTCCCTGTCTATAGATTAGGGGTAAAATTCTTCTTGCCTGGCTGTATCAGTGTACATCTTTATGAGACACCTAAATCTTTGCTTCCTGTCAGCAGAGAGAAATGTATTCTCTTGTGACATTATACTTATCAGAATGAGCGTCTTTGGAAAGCCTGGTGTTTATAGACCTGAATCTGATGTTGGCATAAAATGACTTCTGATTTGCTTGTCTCTATCAAGGCTGAGGAATTTGTGGGTAATACTAAAATAAAAGATATACAATATCAAAAATATACAGAGCCTGTATATCTCTATAATTAAATGGATGCTTGACAGGGTTTTTCAGAATGCTATTTTTGGACCTGTGCATTTAATTTCTCCTTAATCCAATCTCAAGCATCTCTATCCTTATTTAGATCGGTATGATCCTGGCCACCCCATGTCAGCTCTTTCAGCATTTTTTCTCTATGGAAATCTGAATGTGAAAGTATCCAAATAGTTGCTGGCTTGAGGTCTTCATTAACTTGGATAATAGATGTGACAAAAGCATT
Organism: Agapornis roseicollis; assembly: GCA_002631895.1. NCBI lineage: Eukaryota > Metazoa > Chordata > Aves > Psittaciformes > Psittacidae > Agapornis > Agapornis roseicollis. The sequence continues at coordinate 5,028 of NDXB01006556.1, read as the reverse complement.
TGCTTTGGTCCAGCACACTTGGTTCATTTTTTTCCCCAGCCTATAGTGAGTTACAAATAAGGATGACAAAGAAAAATACATATTTTCCAAGGAGGAATTCTCAAGAAAAGAAGAAACTTGCATAGCACCAGATATGGAAAAAGCTTTTCAAGAGTCACAGTGGAAATAAGGGCAGGGTACTCTGACAGCTCCTGGGCATTTTGTGGGTAGCCCAAAGAGTGGAACTTGGCTCTCAGCAATTCTCTAGGGTCTCACAGTAACATTATTTAATCACGATTGACGAATGAGTACTGTAACTGTATTCTGAATATCTCATCTTTCATTCTAATTTATACCTAAAGCCCCCTGAGACTGCTGTTGACTTGGGGTGGGGAAAGCATTAATTATATGTTAGTTTTAGTGAAACATGGGCACTCCACAGTGACCAATTTTCTAACTCCTCTAGGAGCTGCCAACAAAAAATGGACATATACAAATTCATTCATTAGCACAAACTAATTAATATCCAGGCTAATAGCCAGGAAAAATAATACATTATTGATGGAATTCATCATGTGTGTACTAATCTAACAGTAACTATCCTTACTCCACAGTTTCTAATCTAAGTTACAGATCTCATACTGATAGTTAGACAGCTAAGAGCTGGCCTTTGGATTGCTAATGGCATTTTCACTCTATATCCTTTCTACTTACATAGGTTACCCAGAAGTGCTATTTTCTGAGAATGTGTTGCAATGACTCTTTCAAACACAATGTGTAGGCCAGAGTACCCCACCTAGATATCTTTACTTTCATTGTACAGTGGTGGTGCATTAACTTCCAATGCACTGTGACTTGAGCGTTCTGTAGTTCGAAGCTTAGATTAGCCTTCATCAGTTCTTTTCCTTTTGTACCTTTTTTTAAAAGGGCTTGTTCTTTTCATTCTGCCTGCTTTATATAGGCACTGTTTTCTCTAGCCAAACCATGTTGCACTGCTGTATGCACGTGTTTTTTACTGATAATTTTCTATTTCAGTGTTCATAAAATAATTTTATTAACATTAGAATTGGTAGCACCTTAAGAATGTGGGGCAGAGGTCCCTACAGACACTGCAGATTGCTTCTGACCCAAGTTTCTGAGAGGAAGCAGGAATTAGATATGCAGAAAATTCTTGTCTGGATTCTCTGACTTGTTGCAAATGTGGTACAGCTAAACAGAAGGGTAGGAGGGAAGAGATTAAAAAAGCTTGAAGATATGTTTATTCTTCTGGCCTTAGACTGATTTTACTGAGTTGAATGTGGGTTATCAGGTGTGGTACCTTTCAGAAAAGATGTTGATGCACATGTAATACCAGGCCTCGGTTACATCTTGGGGTATGATGGGAGTACCCTAATCCTGGCTTATACAAATGACTGGTCATCAGCACAGATTGGAATCAGGTACTCCCCTTCTTTTTGCCTCAAATAATCAGGGGTCAGAACCTACATAGGGAAGGATGTCTAGACAGAGCTAAGGCAGCTGGATTCAAGGCTGTTTGGCATCCAGAAGCAGCTACCTCTTGGTCTAGCAGTGAGCAGACTAATTACTAGCAGATAGTGCAAAGCACAGCTATATTATCATCTCATCTGATGATTTTGCTCATAAAGCAGACAGCTGTATTTTTCACTAACAAAAATTTCTCAATGGTCTTTACAATCAATCTATTCATAACTAAACTATGTATTTCTGGTGAGGTCTGCCTCTTGGAGGCAAAGACACATTGTACCACCTCGGAGAGGCTGGGAAAAAATCATTCTGGGTTTCTTTCAGCCAAGAAAGTAAGAAACAAATGTAAGATATAAGGGTTTGGACCTTTTTGTCAATGCATGATAGATGCTGTCAGCAGAGGGCACAGACCCAGGCTTTGCCAATCAGTCGTGACTCATCATTCAGTCCACCAGCACCACTTTGTCTCATCTCAGACAAACTTAAGACTTCAGTTCAAGTTCCTTTCTCTGTAAATTCAAGAGAAAGAAATAGCTCTGTTAGATTCCAGTGGAAAGAAATTTGGGTATTAAGGATCCATATACAGTATCTGGATCCTGTATATGCTTAGCATATACAAATAGACCCAGTTAATGTGCCAGGTACAAGGGAGTTGTTCTGCCCATGTCCAGGAGGTTTGATGGGCTTAGTCTGCACTGACCATTGGATTTCTTTGAAACTATGACCCTGTACCAGAGAAAAGTGTCCCAACTGTTGTTTAAGTATTTATGTTTTTTTTAAATGAGGGACCACATAAATTAAAAAAACCCAGAAGACTGAGTCATGAGATGGAGGAGATCTCTCAGCTAAAAGCAGTTCTATTATGGAAGAACATCAAAAAAGCGTTTTAATTTTTAGCTATTACACCCATTCCTCCCATGCCACAGGCAGACCTTGTGAAGAATGCACTCTAGAGGCTGTTCTCAGATGCAGTAGAATTAGTGTAGACTTTTGGTCTTTATTCCTCATTAAGAATATTACTGTTGCTAACATTAGCATTTTCTTTATTATGTGGTGGACTGGTTGAGGTCCAGAATGATTTGGAATTAGAATACTTACATTTTTCCTATTATTAGTTTTCTTTTTTTGCAGTAGGAGATGCTATACACGCACAAAATCAGTGAACAAAGCTTCATCAAGGTGTACTAGTGCTTGTTTGTAGTTTCTCCCCCATTTATCTATCTGTGGGAGCTTGTAACTCCCACTCCATTTGGTTCTAAGTTTCAGGTTTTAATGAACCTAAATGTCAGCACATTCACACCTGCCATTGTTTTGGAAATGCAAATATCCTCAGGAAGTTATTATTTTCCTCTGCAAAGTATAAATAAATCTAAATTTACTTGAAACTTGGCATGGAAAGGTTTTACGACTGCTGTAAATCTGAGCCTTGTTTCAAACTTCATGCAGCTCTTAGGGTATCGTAATAATTTTCTATGCCTCTAAGTAGTTTTCTCCAGGAGTATGTGGTACCACAAAACATATTTAGGGATGCATCTCTTGATTGAACTTGCAGAATAGAAACTAGCATCTAATTAACCTAAGCTAAAATAGAGAGCAGCTGCTTCTATTCTGCTGTGTGTTTGTGCGGTTTTGTGCCTAGCAGCAAAAGGCTGAGTACAAGTTCCACTTTTGTTCATCACAGCTTAACATTTGAGTATAATTGCTGAGATAGTGAGTGATCCAGCTTAGAACTCCTGGCCTTTTCTTCCAGTGTCATGAATACCTTTTGTTGCTGTAAGCGATGCTGTCTGGATGTGACAAAACACTTTACAAGCTTGACCAAGAGTGCCACAAAAGAAAACAAAAAAGCAATGTTGACTTTCAGTTCAGGCAGTTCCAAAAAAGATGTTCCATCCCCCCAGTGTCTTGTTTCAGGAGAAAGTCTGATTGATTTGGTAAAAAAAAATAAGTTCTGGTTGTTGCTGGTCAGAAGAGGTTGCGCAGATTGAGGTAAATAGCAGAAAACAGAGACTCAGATCCGCAGTGCAAATTGCCATAGCTATTCTGCCAGTGATTTCTGCTGGTTTATGCAAGGCTGAAGAGGCTTTCAACAAGTCGTTGTATAGGCAAACAGTTTTCTGCCAGTGAGACCCCTTACTCTCACAGGCAGCGAGTGTGCTCATTGAGAGTGGGCTGAAACACATGATGCAGTGGGATGCTCTGTAATGATTTGAAGCTACTGGTCCTCTCTGCCAGGTAGGCCAGGCTGCTAAGATGGGTCAGGTCTTTCTTTCATTTTTCCACAAGCAGTTTCTTTTCTGACTTGCTTTCTTACTGTCTCCTGCATGCTGCGTTTCTGTCTCGCTTCTCATTCTTTCTCCTCCCCCAGAGAATTTCATGTCTCTTCAGCACAGCTAAGTGACGTGCTGCTTCTCCCTCTAACTGCCTGATTTTGTTTCCTCTTATTTTCCCAGGCAAAGTTCCAGTCAAGGATTTTACTAAAGAATATGCATTCACCAATAGAAGGTTACTGATTAATGCTCTGATTTGTAGTCATGGTTGACCCTCACCTAAAGTCTCTCATTTCTCTCCAGTTTCACAAAGCATTTACTGTTTCCCAGGCTAAATTAAAGCAAGGGCCAGGTGAGTAGGCAGCAAATAAATATCTGGAGGAAGAGCACCACATCTAAGAAACAGACAAACCAATCATTAAAATAGCATGATTGGAAACAACTAGGCTTAATTATTCCCTCTGCCTTATTAGCTTGGGGCAGAAGGAAGGAGTAAATATTGTATTTCCTAAGTAAAAGAAAAGAAAAAATATTTAATTGGTTCTGTTTACATTCAGGTCTAAAATTTGAGCAGTGAAGAAAATGAGGTGGGTTTTAGTGCAGCAAGGAGTAGTTCTGAGGGGTGCTGTATACTGCCCATTCTATATATGACAATGCCTGTAAGGTCAGTTAGGGGTTTCAATCCTAACTTAAATCCTTCATTGTGCTAACCCAGCTTGTGTTTCCTGATACAGAGGAAAAACATTAAATTTCTAGTCCTTCTTCTAAGATGCTAACCCTGAAAGCTCATGGGGCTTTTTAATCCTCAGTAATAGGGGAAAGAAAAATTAATCTGTCTCGATTAGAAAACATGGGCTGGAAAAATCATCTGAGGTTGATCAACCATGTGTGTCACCAAAGATGCTGTTTCTCATGAGCTTTATTGACAATCTGACATGTCTGTAAATCTAAACAGAACTTAAGTTCCTGTCAAAGCTTAAGTTCACACAGGGCAAGATGTTTCCTAGAGAAGTTTTAAATAATCAGCAGGATTAAGTGCTAGAGAAATGCTCAGACACAGAATGTGTAAGGGAGAGTTTTGATTAATTTTTGTCCTCCATGTAATCATTATAAATGACTATTATTTACTTCTCTGAAGTTAAACTTCAAGAAATCATTGGCAAATCTCAAAACAACAGCGAAGGAATAGTCACAATCTGGTTTGGACCCCTTTTAAAGATTTTCCAGCTATCCATAACTTTTATTTCATTTGGTTTACATTCTTTTACTTATATTATATAAACTTATTTTGTTT
>NDXB01006553.1:0-41118 GCA_002631895.1 Agapornis roseicollis | reverse complement strand
CCTTGTGCAAGGCAATGTGCATGCCTGGCAATGCTGGCTGCCTTTGACAGTGAGTTCTGGACATAAACAAAGCAGTTGCAAGAATTAAATGCTTGTAATAAAGGTTTTTGGTGGCCTCTTTTTATCTATTAATATTGTCCCCATTTCTCACTGACAATCTCTATTTGTATAGTTTCAGGTTAAATGATTGGAAGGTTTCAGGAGTGTCCTGTGTTCAGCAGTAGCAGTCATTTATTTCTCCTTAGTAGCGGGTGCAGTGCTGTGGATTTGACTTTCAGCCTGGGAACAGCGCTGATAACACCGATGGGTTCAGTTACTGCTCAGTCATGTTCAGTCTGACCAAGGACTTTGTGACTCTCAGCTCTGCCAAGGAGGAGGGGAAGCTGGGAGGAAGCAGAGCCAGGACACCTGACCCAAGCTGGCCAAAATGCTATTCCATAGCACAGCACGTCCTGCCCACTGTACAAACTGGGGGCAGTTACCCGGAAGGGTTAGATCACTGCTCAGTCGGGCTGGGTATCCATCAGTGGGTGGTGAGCGGTTGTATTCTCTCCCCTTGTTATTTCCCTTATCATTACTACTATTGGTGGTAGGAGCAGTGATTTGTGTTATACCTTAGTGGCTGGGCTGCTCTTATCTCAACCCATGGGAGCTACATTCTTTTGATTCTCTTCCCCATCCCTCCAGGAGCCGAAGGAGGAAGAAAGGGGGGAGAGTGAGTGAGTGAGTGGCTGCATGGTTCTGGGTTACCAGCAGGGCTTAAACCACGACAAGGAGTCTTAAATCTACTATAGGGATGAAAGGAAAAAGTTGCCTGAACTATTTCAGCCCCTTACCTGGGTTCATGCTCAAATGGTAGGCTGAGAAACAAGCCAACGCTTTCTGCTGGGGAACATGCATATTGCTTTGACTTCAGGGTGTAGACATTGGGGTCTTTTTCTGCCTTCTGAGTTACAAAACAAACACTGTTGAAGTAGCCATTGGATGAATCATGCAGAAGCTTCTTCCTGCTTTTTCTTTGCATAAACTGTGGATTACCATAGACATTAAGGTAACAGTGAAGAAAGTATGAGTCTTTTCTTACTTGTACCTGCCTTGCTGCATTGGCACAGTCATCTTTGAGGTTTCAGTGTTAGAGGTTTCAGTGCTAGAGCCTTCCCTCAAGCATTACCCATGTTAGATGATCAGTAAATAGACCATCAATGTGAGTGTTGCCTGGGAGAGAACTGCAACAGGCTATGCACTGACAGATCCCCACCACCTGCATGGTTTCCCATCGGATTCAGTTTTACCTCTTCTGCTGAATTTCATGGAGCTCTTTCCTAAGGATTTCTTTGAGAAACATGAAATGGAGAAGGTAGCAGAGCGTTAGCTTCAGTGGAATCATTTTGCATCCACTTACAGGGCTGTCTCCATCCCTAGTTTTTCTCCATCTCTCCCTCTAGCAATCCCCCTCTTTGTTTCTTGTTTATTTTTCAAATTACATGCTAAACAATTGTATATGAGAACCCCATAAAAGCCTTATTTTGTACATTTTAGCTAACACAACATTGCTTTTCCTGCCTTCCTGGCAGGACTTACATAATTCCACTGTTTGAGGCGTTCAGCACGGCTGGGACTCTTTAAAAGGGAAAGCACTCAAAAGAAGCCATTGCTACCTGCAGTTCCTTCCCCGCGTGTAACCTCTCTGCCCCTGATCCACTCACTCTTGTACCTTTTGAATCAGAACTTGGCAAACCCAGGCTGAGCAGACCTGAAGGCGTGGGAGCATGGACCTGCAAAGCCGGAGGGAAGAGATTTCTATTGTCACAAGGAGTTGCATAACTCTCATCCGTTGTGAGTGGTTTTCCATGTTCCCTGGAGGTTTAGTTAGGATATGATGCAGGCAAAGAGCAGGACAGGTAAGCTGCAGAGGGTGACAGGGATTGCCTGCAACAACCTGAATGGCTCAGTGGAAAGAACATGTAGTCCTGGCTATATATCTTCTCATGCACCACCTGCTTCTGCACTGAAACTTTCCTTTAACCTAGCAAATCATATAGCAAATGATTAGTAAATATAGCAAATCATGACCACGCAGTGAGGAGTTTGCCCCACACGGATGATACTGATCTCATTCAAGGAATGGAGCTGGATTTGCAAATGATTTATGCTAACACACTGCATGGAAAAGAAACACTGGCACAAGGTGCCCAGAGAAGCTGTGGCTGCCCCATCCCTGGCAGTGCTCAAGGCCAGGTTGGACACAGGGGCTTGGAGCAAGCTGCTCCAGTGGAAGGGTGCCTGTGGCGTGGCAGGGGTTGGAGCTGGATAAGCTTTAAGGTCCCTTCCAACCCAAACCAGGCTGGATTCTATGGTGATTCTATGATATCAGTAGTNCGCTGGCACAGGGTGCCCAGAGAAGCTGTGGCTGCCCCATCCCTGGCAGTGCTCAAGGCCAGGTTGGACACAGGGGCTTGGAGCAAGCTGCTCCAGTGGAAGGGGTCCCTGCCTGTGGCAGGGGTTGGAGCTGGATAAGCTTTAAGGTCCCTTCCAACCCAAACCAGGCTGGATTCTATGGTGATTCTATGATATCAGTAGTTACAGAGCTCTCACCTGTGTGACTATTTCAGTGATGCTGGTCTGCTGCTACAGTTGGGTTTTCTTTAAGTGGTTTGTAGGAAAAGTTTGTCATCAATATTTAAAATTCATTTTTTCCCATGAAAATTTAATTGTGTTCTAGGGTGATTTCAATCTGATTTAGTCAGAGATCTTCTGATAGTCCCAAAAGCCAGTACCTCAAATGACCAAGATCCTTCTTGCCTTGTTTTGCTTGTAACTGCTTTACCATTTAAAAAGGTTTTGTTTAGAAATCGAGATTTACCTTAGGCCTTGTCTTTGCCTTTACGTTATGCTCTTTATGTGCAAACAGAGTGTACTTCAAAGAGCACATATCATTATTAATGGTTAATAAGAGAAATGGAAATAAAAGCTCCACAAGCCGGCCTTGTAGCTAGAAAGCAATTCGCAGCACTTTATGGGTAAGGCTCCTGTTTGCTAGCTGTCTTTCTGAGACGAGATGAGATGGCTTTTCTTTCAGGGACATAAAAACAGCTCCCTGGTTTTGCACTTACTGGGTGTGTAATCTTCAAATAATGAGTGTCAGGATGAAAACAAGTCGAGGAGTATCCTGGAGCGTTTTCACCCTCTCTCGCGAAGGACAGCGGTTTTGCTTGATTAAGGGTTACAGGATCAGACTCCCAGTAAGCAGTTAGCTGTGGAATTGAATGCGTGATACATTCCTTCTCCTCTCCCCTGAGCTAACTCTGCCACAAAAAGAAGCTGAGATATTGATGACTTCAAAGGAGCTGTAAAAACCAAGCAACAAGCCGTGATCAGGCAACACACTTAAATACTCCTCAACAGAGCAGCACTGTTAGAGGGGAAAGAATGACTTTGAGTCCATGGCATTTTACCACAAGGTGCAAAGCAGCTCGCAGGGCTGTATTCCCACAGAGCACAACGCAGCAGCATGGGAGAGGGGAAACGCTCTTTATTCATGTTTCAGCACAGTTATTAGCTCAGGAGGCGATGCTGAATTTATAACCCCGCTCACTGTGGGTGCTGGCTACAGGCAAAGGATCAGAGTGAACTTTTGACTCAGACCCCCGAATTGCAGGGCTTCTTTGGTTTCCCTGGATTCCAGCAGCTCCTTGAGGTCCCACTGGAAATGGGTCCCCCAGTGATGGGCAGTATGCAAACATAAAGTACATTGTTGAGGCTGAATTTCCCAGTGTGCTGCAGGCATGCACTCATTGCTATGCTGTGACTACAGCAGATGAGGAAGCTGTTTGTTACCTGGTTGGGACTCAAGCAGAAGTCCTTGATCAAAGGACAAACACCTTTATATTTAGAGATTCCCTAATCATTTCCTTGAAAAGGTTTAACACCAGCATGTGTCTTTGGTGATGGGATATTTATTTAGCTGCCTACATTGCCCTCTTCACATTAATGACAATGCTATTTTTCCTTCTACTTAATTAAGACTATCTTCAGAGAGACTCTTTTATAAACAAATTAGGGCTATCTAACTCCGAATTTCAAATGGAACACTGTTTGATCAATAAGGTTGATTGAAGAGATCTAAACCCATCCTTGGGATGCTTTATTTCTGACTTGGAATTTTTTTAATGGCTTGCTTAAGCAGAGGTTGCAGTGCGCGAGAGCCTCGCCGCCTCATACACCATTAGCTGTGTGCTTTTGGAATGGAGACAAATAGCACCAGAAAGCCTTCAAATGGAGCCATTGCTTTTAAATAGAACTGTGAAAGGTGGGTGGTGAACCTGTCATGCTTTTAGAAAGATTAGGGATCATGAAGAAGATGATGACGGTGACGAGACACCCAGTTCATGTATTTTTAGCTTTCACAAGATGTCATTTGGCAGATAAGAGAAGGAAAATACAGAACTCTTCATCCATCCATCATCCATCCATCCATCCATCCATCCATGCATCCATGCATCCATCCATGCAACCATCCATCCATCCATCCATCCATCCATCCATGCATCCATCCATGCAACCATCCATCCATCCATCTCTCCATTACCCATCTATTCACTCATTCAGCCATTCAGCCATTCACCCATCCATCCATACAACCATCCATCCATCCATTCATCCACCCACCCCCATGTGAATACCAAGTTGTGCACTGGTTGAACCGGAAAGAGCCTTAGTCTGTCTTGTGAAGACAACAGGAAATTCAGATAGAGCATGTTAACATGTGAAGATCTATGCAGATTCAGAGGCAACAGATTAAATGCATTATGAATTAGTATTTCTCATATAGAATGCATTCTCAGTCGTAAATCTCACTTGGAATGCTTGGATATAGGAATTTCCTGGCTTGCCCTCATTACAAATGATGTTGAGATGGCAGTAAATGAATGAATTTAGAGAAATCTAAACTATGACCTCCAGGATAGCTTTTCACCTGAACTTTTCCTCTGCATGCGATAACCTCCTAACCAGGGAATCTTCATTTCATTCATGATGCAGACAACATTGCACTGTAAAACTCTTAATGAAAAAGCCTAATTCCATTGCAGACCTGCAAGCAGATGAAGTCAGTCTAAAGAAAGAGCAGAAAAAAGAAAGCACCTGAAGAGTCACCGGACCCAAGCAAATCACATCCTTGGCTCACTGATTCAATACTGCCACCAAATCATGACAGTAAGTAACTATTTCATGATCGTTGTCCACCAGCTCAGCAATAAATTCTCTTATTGTAGTAAACGAATAGTCATACCTAGTCCTGAGTAGGCTTAGAAACATCCTGTCTGTACATCACTACTCTCTTGCTTCTCATTCGTTTCAGTAGATGTGCATTTTTGCAAAGGGAAAGTTAGAGTTTATGAACACACTTCTCGTATTTCCAACATCTGGGTATAACGGAGGATTCGGTGCTCAGGCTGCTCTGGGATCCATTTCTACCCTGTGACAGTAATCACTTCAATGGGATATTGATAACATTCATTTTTGGATGGCTAATTTAGTTCACATTTATCTGTGCCAAGATATCAAGCTGATAATTGATCTCTGCTTTGTTCTGCAGCATTAATTAAGTTTTAGGAAAGCTTACACATCCATTTAGTTTGGTTAATGCACAACTTCACCTATAACAACGTGGCTCAGATATTTATCACTCTGCTGCGATTCCCTTTTCATGCTTCAGCAATTCATGTTTATATCTGGTTTAAGTTTTCCTAATCTAAAATAAATCAGCATGAAAAAGCATTTGATTTCTCATTTAGATTCTCAATTGCCTTTTATTACAAAGATAATACCACTTGTCTGATTTTAAATGGTAGAATTGTTAGGTTAAAAATAAGGAATAGAAATATTGTCACTCCATAGTTTTTGCAACTACCCTCACTTTAATTTGCTTTTGAAAAAGCGCATTGAGGCTCTATTTTATGGACATGATAATGAAACATTATTTCAATGAAGCATTATTTCAATGAAGCATTGCACATGCGTTTAATTCCAGCTTTATGCATCCACTTACAACCGTAATATTTAGGGGGTATTTATTTATCTTAACCTATGGGGGCCAAACTGTAAAACAGGATTTAGAAAGATGCTGCTGCTGCACTGAGATGAATTGCTTTATACAGGCTGGCTTTTCCAATGGCTGTACCCACACCATGCCTGTTACTCACCTCAAATTGACAGGGCATACTCATTTCACATGAGTAAGAGCTTTTCCAGCAAGAAACTGACAGCTGCCTGACATCTCTTACAGGCAAAAATCCCTCTCCTATAAATGCTGTGTGCTGGAGCTATGGGTGTGTGTTTGAACAGCATAGAGCTTTGTGCAAAATCACTGTTCCGGCTTGTGTTTCAGTCAGTCTGGCTATAGCCATGATTCATTTCTGTGCTCTTACAGTGCTGACTTCAAAACCAGCTTAAAGTTGATGTGAAAAGCTCCTCATCATCAGGACCTGACTTGACTTCACAGCTTTTCAGGTGTGGATGGACAAAAACACCCGGCTTGGCTCAAATCCAGTCCGTTGCAGCAGCAGCGAGATTATCACCTCTTATTAAAATGCAAAAGATAGCTGTTTCCAGGTAAATCATAGAGTCACAGAATGTCTTTGGGTTGGAAGGGACCTACAGAGCCCATCCAGTCCAACTCTCTGCAATGAGCGAGGACTCCTTCAACTAGATCAGGTTGCCCAGAACCACATCCAGCCTGGCCTTGAATGTCTGCAGGGATGGTGAACCCACCACCGCTCTTGGTAACCTGTGCCAGTGGTTTACCACCCTCATTGTAAAGAATTCCTTCCTCACGCCCAGCCTGAATGTCGATCGTGCACTAACAAAGGGGTTTTGCTGCATTTTTGAGTTTAAAAGTGGCTTCCATTTGCCTCACCACCTCCAGCCCCACCAGTGCTTTGCAAACAAGTGGTGTCTTTGCATGCACGTACCTGAGTTCGTGGCACAAGCTGCTGTCTCAGGGCATGTCTTGCCCTGCAAAGCATTTTATGCTGCTAAAGAAGCACAACTACAAAACATCCCTGCATTCTCCCACATCCTCCTCTGCAGCGTCCCTGTTTCCTCAGTTCTGTTTCAGAGCTTTTAAGCACATCTAAACCTAAGCCGGTCGCAGTGACCTTTCAGCACAGCAAGCAAAAAGTCCACATCAACTCTTTTCTCTGTAACCTAACCTTGCACATTTCAGAAGTACTCACTTAAATACTCTGCAATCTTCCTATACTACATCTGCAGTATGGGGTAAAAAACCTACTATTATTATTTACCCATTTTTGCTGTAGGCAACTTCCTTAGTTTTTCCTCAACCTGCATCCGTTCTCATTTGCTATCTAGCACTATACAAGGGAGGAAAAATATCAGTTTGCAAACCAAGAAATCTCTTTATTTTCCATTAGGGAATTTTATAGACGCCGTGTTATGCCAATGTAGCGCTATTTGTCACATTATTAATGGAGAAGATGACTACTAATTAATCAGCTAAAATACAATCCAATCAGGAGCAGAACAAATGACTGTCCCAAACTATTAGATTCTGGGGTTTGCATATCGAGATCTGCGCCTGCCAAGCAGTTGCAGCATTACAGCCATCGCTGTACTGCAGCCACCGAAGCAGCGCAGAGAATGAAAGGAAGAAATCGGTGAGGTTTTGCCATTTTATCTTTTCCTTGGCCTCTTCTGAACATTTCAGTGGGGTTTTTTTCCAGCCCGCTCATCCAAACCCCTATGTAGATCCTGCTCTGTATCGATTTCCTTCACCGTAGAAAACCGCTGACTGAAGAAACAGAGTAAAACTCCAGTGCTCTTAGCTTTTTACAGCTGGCGTTGGTTCATGGAGGTCAGAGGAAAATGCCATACCCCACCCTCCGAATGAGTGGTTGCTTGGGAACTGAAGAATAATGTTCAGGTTGTTCTATACATCATGAGCTGCTGTTCAAACAGCTCCAGCTTCTAAAGAGGGACTGGCAGGACCAACAGATTCAGGTGTGGCCATTGATTTCTTTCTGTGTAACTTTAGCCTGCATGTCAGGAGTGTGTCTTGAGTGACCTCTACACTTCTACCTCCTTATCTACACAGATCCATCATCAACAGGAAGTTTTAATTCAAGAACATGCTACTCCCTGCAAAAGCATTGCAGTTAGTGAGTCGTGGAAGCATGGAATGGCTTGGGTGGGAAGGGACCTCAAAGCTCATCCAGTTCTAACTCCATACCACAGGCAGGGACACCTTCCACTAGAGCAGCTTGCTCCAAGCCCTGTCCTTGAGTCCTTTTTCTGCATTCAACTGACGGAGTCGGTGAGAAAACAGGTCCATTGCACAGCTCTCAGTTTAATCTTCACAAGTCAAGGTGCGGTGAGGGACTCTTCATTAGGGACTGTAGTGACAGGACAAGGGGTAACGGGTTCAAACTGAAACAGGGGAGGTTTAGATGACTGGATCTGGAACTGGATGATCTTAAGGTCCTTTCCAACCCTAACTATTCTGTGATTCTATGATTCTATATGGGGTGGCCATTTTTCCACCTAAATTAGCTTAGCCATAGTGATAGAATGGTTTCCCATTTCTATGTTCGATAGGGTTTTTTCTTGGTATGATGTCCTAAAACCAGGAATAAGGCAGCTAAAAGCAAACATTTCACATAGCTTCTTCTGGCTGCAGTACCTAAGGAGGAGGACTCTCTTCGAAGCAAAAAAGCAGCATGAAAGGCACAATGAGCAGAGGGAGGTGGTACAACGCACCCACTGCTCCTCCTCAGCTACTCCCAAAATAAGGGGCGAAAGGAAGTTACTCTCCCATAAGCAAGTTTGTCATTAAAGGACATGTTATACCAAAACAGTCAGCAGAGAGACAATCCTTGCTGTTTCCTCCTCCTATATTATACTTTTCCTTCTTATTTTATAATCCAAAATATTCTGGGGTGCTTTTTGCATGGAAGACTTGAAAACGTTGTCCTTTCCTTTAGCTGTTATTGACAATGTTATCCCTCTGGAACAAAGGAGGAATTTAATATTTTCCTGTTAATAGGCACATTTTTACAGTGCTTGCACAACTGTGCGGAAAATGGGCACCACAGCATTATTCTGTTTGTCTGCTTATTCAATTCTTGCCATACAAAATCAGCTATTTTAGACATGTCTTTCAAAGTAGGTCAGGACAGAACAATGTAAGTCTGTGGGTACCTTTCCAAAAAGAAGTGATATACCCAGATTTGAGGGAGGTTTGGGGTTTCTGAACACCTCTTTGGCTGTGCCACTGTATTTGAGGACTATTAATCAGGAATGTAAAACTAATCGCCTCCATCTTTCTCCTCCGGAGCTGTAGACAGGATTCACCGGGCAGATAGGCAATGGTACTGCAGCAGCGGTGATGCTAAAGGTGATAAAGGATAGATTATTTTGTTCTCTGTTTCTGATTTGCCCCTTTTGGGGTTGGTTTGGGTTACCTGGTTAGATTACTCCGGCAGATGTGCCAAGATGGATTTCTAGGGGAGATTCATCTTCTTCCTTGTCCAGGGCAGTGATGAACCTACCAAGAGGGATGCAGAGAGATTTCAGTGAGATACTGAAGGAGGTTGGGGTTTGGGGGGGGGTTGGAACTTTTAATTCCAAACTTTGCATTGGGCATTTTAAGATCTCCACAGATCTGAGCCTTGGTTTCTCTCTGCTTCAGTTCCTTGCCTGTAAAATTGATTAACCACATTTACTCATCTCACAGGAGCATCCTTGAAAAGGCATGCATAAAAAGATTGTCAGATGTTCACATATCATTTAACAGGGAAATATTGGTACCTAAAATAAACATCTGAAAGCTTTCCTGTCCAGGGCAGAGAAATACAAAGAACATTTTTCCATGCTAGCAGCCAGCAAGTGGTTTGAAGAGTGAGCAATTCTTCCCTTCAGAGACAAGCACCAAACACATCCACTGAGCTGTAGATTTAGCTGAAAATGTGTAGGTATCAAGCGCTTTACCAAGTAAGGGCCCTGTAGGCTGATCTTGATCATTAATCCAGAGTTTGTGATAAAGGAGATCAGAAAATAGCCTGTTTCTTTAATTGTCTTTTTACTCTGAATCTTTTCATGTCCATCCTTTCCCGTTATCAGCAGTGTTGAAAGCATTTGGAGCCAGGCAGGCACCAGGAATTAATCCCCCTGCTAATGTGGTTTTCTGGCACTGACGTGGTGCTGCCAAGTGCAGATGGCTCCTAGCACTGCGCTCCTACAGGCGAGTCTGCTCCGTCCTTTGCCTTCCTGTTCTTGTTGTTTCCTTTTTCTGCTTCATGATGAAAGCCTGTTCCAAACCCCAACAGCCCTGCTTGAACATGGAGGGTTTTCGAGTAAATCCATTCTACGCACTCCAACCCGGAAAATAATGGATACAGCTTCATTTATTATGCATCCATATACATACCATTATCTTAATCCCATGATTTTGGAGCCAGTAACCTTTTTGTTGACCTGATTATGATTTTAATGGAATTACTGCTCTCACCCTGCATATTGGCTCCGGCTTTATCGCAAATAGACAAGGAACTTCCTCTCATCTGTAGAGCAGCACTGCAGAGCCAAGTACGTCAGCTGAAACCTCCACCTCTATGACTGCAAACTTAAAATGAGAACAATTTTTGGCTAACAATTTATAGAGGGGGTTTTGGGCGAATATAATAGAAGTTTTTTTAGTGCTAGAGCAATGCAAAGAAATCCAAGATCCTGCGAGTCTGAGTGAGATTTAATTAGGCTGAAAAGCTCTTTGGTGAAGTTCTTCTGTCTGCGTGAGGACTAAGCCAGTGATACCCTGATGGTACTGTGGCTTTTAAGAGGTTCCTTTACCATAAAGCAGAGTTCCTGAACTTGTTTAGAGGTTTCATCATGTTACAGCTTGTTTTGAACATTTCTGCTCAGTTATATCAGCAATAGCTCAACTTCTCAGTACTCGAAAGACTTGTGGCAAATCTACTCTTTCGGCTCCCTTGCCAGCTCCTCAGTTCCTTTCCAGTTCTTCCTGAAAGAATGAAACCAGGAATCAAGAGAAGAACCCTAGGATGTTTTGTAGCAAAGGCCTTCCCGACCTTGTCAAGAGAAATAATTGCATTGTCAAGCAAATTATATCTTCTGTTTCAGTGCTCCAGCTGGTTTGTTTAGCAGGAGACTTGTGTCACGCGGCAAACTCCCACCTTCCTTGCATCCACCAGCTTATCCCACAGGATAGGCTGAACCAAGAGGAAATTTCTCAGGTCATTTTACCAATGTTATGCTCTGTTGCTGCTGGTATTAACACATCAACACTTCCTCTGGTGCTCAATCCGTTAGCAAAGCAATGATGCCAGCCTTAGGAGCCAACGCACACCCACCACCGCGTCCAGCCCCCAGGACAAGCATCCCATTAGCAGGTCTCCTCCAGCAGCACCTCTCCAGGCAGCAAAACCCAGGCAAGGTTATTGAAACCTGCCGTCAGAAGAGCAGACAAATGGACCTCTCAGTGCCGACTGCAGAGTGCTGCACTGCCCTTCAGGACAGCAGGGAGGCTGGGGCTTCAAAACTGCTCTGACCCCATAATTAACCCAAGCAAGGAACAGAGCATGTCACAAAACACTGCTTTCTTTTTTCCCCCTTTGCTGAAAGATCCTTTTCTAGCCTTGACTTTAAATAAGAACATCAATGTAAAACATCAGGTGCCTTAGGATTTGCTGCTTCTTAAAAAAAAAAAACTGAATACCCTCATCTTTAGATCCTTAATTGCTGACAAATAAGGAAAAGCAATATTTTTGCACAAAAAAAGCATACCCATAATTTCAACCCCATTTCATACAGTCCCAGCCTGGGTTGTNATACTGGAAGCTGCTCTGAGGTCTCCATGCAGCCTTCTCTTCCCCAGGCTGAACAGCCCCAGCTAAGCAACGTGTTGCTATGGCAGACAGTGAATGTATTGCTTTGAATGCATGGCTCTTTTTATTTCTTTCTCTTATTTTCTATCAATGGCTAAAGTTATTGCTGGGGTTTTGAGGCGCTCATGGTATTTCCATGTAATAGTAAATGACTATGTTACGTATGTGGCTAAGTTGCTTATAATCCATTTTGAGAAGTTGCTGAGGAGCTTAAGAACACAAATCTGATTATCAAAGGGACTCCGGTACTGCCGTTTTGTAAACGTTTGCCCCAGCTTTCCCATGTAATCAAGAATAACACGACAATTTAATTGCTACAAGTAGTCTTTACACCATGGGAGCTGAAAGTCTTTGCATTCCTTGCTCAAACACTATAAAATCCAGTTTGAGTCCCTTTGTACACTTCTGGCTGAATGGTTTCGTTGTGATTCCAGTGCAGCTCAGGACAATAATCCAAATGGGTTTCCAGTCCCTGAGTAGACATTTAGATTTATCTGTCAATCCATCTGCCTACCTACTTACCTACCTGTCTCCCTACAGACCAACCCACCTGCTGACCAACCCACCTACCGACCTCCCTACCAACCTCCCTACCGACCTCCCTACCGACCTCCCTACCTATCTACTTACCTTTAAATGTCCACTATACTGCATAAAAAGATTTACAGCTAATTTGTCCAAGAGATTCTCAGAGCACACTTTCACAGCCCATTTCAGCGCTCTATTTTCTTTTCCTTCATGGAATTAAGACTTCCACTGCTTGAAAAAAAAAAACCAGCAAAACCCAAGACATTTATGCAAAGAATGAGGTTTCTAAAGTCATTGTTCCAAAGCCTCATATTTAAGTCTGCTAATAGGAAATAGCACTCAATTCTCAACAATGCAGACTGTACAAATCAAGACAGGCTTAGCTTTAAACTAATTTTTTTGAGCATCATTCCTAACATACAAATTCTGAGCTCTTTGCATCACTTGACTTAATTTTTCTCTTTAAAGGACATAAATGACAAATAGACTTTCTAAAACCCCAGCTAGTTTTACTCCTTGGATTGCAATGGTGGTGAATTGTGCACCATTCACAAGTCTCCTTGTCATCTTCAAGGTCTATATTGCCCACAAAGTCTCTTATATTCGCTGATTGAATCCTTTCCCGATGCAACAATTCTGTTATAACTTTGAAGTTCCATTTCTATCCTGATAAAAATAAGATCTATAACAAGAAGAGAATGAAATTACAAACAATCAATGTCTTTGAGCCAATCTCCCATTTGCATCTTTCAAACTATTTTCTCTGCTAAGCCTTAAGACAAGACCTCCATAGCAACAGCAACAAAAACTAGCCCTACATTGCAATGAATGCTAACAGAATTGCCCTGAGAAAGGAACAGTGGTAGCTTATTTATTTGGAAGTTATTTGAATGAGGCACAGTAAAGCTTAATGAAAATATATCCAGTGTTTTCCTTCAGCCCAGCCATCAATCAAACCCTAAATAGCAGATTCTGTTAATTGCTCTATTCAAAGTCTTCTCATTTTTTTCAGTGGAGTGCAGTGGCAGAGAACAATTCTGGTTGGGGTTTTTTGTTATCTTAAACCTGAGTCACAAAGATCCATTTCCTCCTGATTAAATCCTGACCCCACTGAAACAGCAATAGGAAAGTCAAAGAGCTTTCTGACATTAACTCGGGTGACCAAGATCTGACCTAGAAGATGCATTCCTCTCATCACCTTTTATTCTGTGCTCTGGTTGTGCAAAGAACCACGTGAGTGCTCAGGAATACATCCAGAAAGCAGCATCACTTCACCAGGTTTCATCTTTAGTGCATTAAAGGAAATGCTTTACTTGGCACCGATAGCATAAATGACTGCAGTGACCCGCAAAGAAAACTTATGGGCAAATCCAGAGCCCTTTGCAGTTCAGTGAGTCCATCTTCAAACAGCTAAACCCGGCTGGCATGGGCTGAGTGAGAGCTGTGACTGNGCTGACATGGACAGTGGGATTGAGTGCACCCTCAGGAATTTTGCCAGTGACACCAAGCTGTGTGGTTCGGTGGATACGCTGGAGGGAAGGAATGCCATCCAGAGGGACCTTGACACGCTTGTGAGGTGGGCTGATGCCAACCTCATGAAGTTTAACCATGCCAAGTGCAAGGTCCTACACCTGAGTCGGAGCAATCCCAGGCACAGCTACAGGTTGGGCAGAGAAGAGATTCAGAGCAGCCCTGAGGAGAAGGACTTGGGGGTGGTGGTCGATGAGAAAATGAACATGAGCAGTCAATGTGTGCTCACAGCCCTGAAAGGCAACCGTATTCAAAAGCAGTTTGAAGGAAGTGATCCTTTGTCTCTATTCTGGTCTTGTGAGACCTCACCTGGAGTATTGTGTGCAGTTCTGGTGTCCTCAACACTAAAAGGACACAGAGCTGTTGGAACAAGTCCAGAGGAGGGCCATGAGGATGATCAGGGGACTGGAGCATCTCCCATATGAAGACAGGCTGAGAAAATTGGGGCTGTTCAGCCTGGGGAAGAGAAGGCTGCATGGAGACCTCATAGCAGCCTTCTAGTATCTGAAGGGGGGCTACAAGAATGCTGGAGAGGAACTCTTCATTAGGGACTGAAGTGATAGGACAAGGAGTAATGGGTTCAAAGGGGAAGAGGTTATTTACTGTGAGGGTGGTGAGGCACTGGAAGGGGTTTCCAGGGAAGCTGTGAATGCTCCATCCCTGGCAGTGTTTAATGCCAGATTGGACAGAGCCTTGGGTGACATGGTTTAGTGGAAGGTGTCTCTGCCCATGGCAGGGGGTTTGAACTTAAGGTCCTTTCCAATCCTAACTATTCTATGATGCTATGACATTATCCATGTGCTTTAGGAACATTTGGGAACAAAAACTGAGAGGAAAAAAAAAAAAGAACCCAATTTTATTGCTGATGCAAATTTTTTCACAGAAAAAATATTTTCTGATGAGCTTGAGGGAAATAAACCCGTGAATTCACCCTAAAATGATTGGACTATGACCTCCTATGATGTGAACAGCCTCGCAGCTGCAGTTGACCATTTCATTCTGTTGAACACTACTCTGCTGGTAAGGGTTACAGCAGGATACCTTACAAAATGGGAAAAGCAGATTAAAAAATGCCCCAAATTATTACTGAAAGTAAGAGTAGTTATACTTTATGCCTTAGTCGTTTCAGTACCAATTTAATTCTATTGGTTTCAATCAAATGGCTGGACAACAGTCAGAGAGGAAGAAAGCTGTTCTTTCAAATGTAGTTCTGGGTGGGTGAGGGTAGGCAGGGATGGTGAGAGAACTTGCTGTGTCTCAAAAACACAGACATTCATGAATGTAGAGAAGAGAAAGCACACAAACCAAACCCACCATTTTCAGATCTTTCATAATGAGCAGTAGTATTATTTAATGAAAGAGGTAACGTCCCAGAGTCACATGACATTACCATGCAACCAATAGCTGAAAATGAAGCAAGTGCCATATGGATGTCACTAACACTGCGAAAAAGAATGAGATAGAAGTGAGAAGGCAATACACATATCCAAGTACTTCCATATAAACAGGCTCAATAATTTCCATATCTAAATTATCTGCCTCTATTTGGACTTTAATAAATACTATATTAGAGCTCTGTTTTGTTTATACCATGTCTTTCTCATTGTTTTTTTACCCTTACTATTATCTTGTTTATAAAAGCATAACCAGTCTATACTATTTTTATGAGGATTCAAAAATGTGTGAAGCATTAGGAAAAGAACCTTTAAGGGAATTCTTTTTGTGTGGGGTGAATGTAATAAAGAGCTCCTTAAAAATATGCTTTAAATTGACCTTTAAATCTTGTTCAAGTTTCTGTCTTGTATTCTTTATTGGTGATAACTTTTTTCTCTTTTTGTATTTATCAGCTTTCCTAAGGGTTTCACACATTCAAAACATTAATCTCTGTTATTGCTGTTATTATTCTGCAGTGTCATTATACAATATTGTTTAATATTTATATTGATTGAAGAAAAACACATCATGTAATAATTTAAAGAAGGCTATTTAGAGCTTGCACATTCTTTCTCTTCCTTTTCTTAGTTTCCATTATATTCTATTTGAGAGATGATTTACAATCAGCTCTGTCTTTGGAAACATCTCCTAATTAATGTAAAAAATGAAAATATTGCCTTTACTTGCCAAAGTTTTAATAAAATAACAAAGAGCTGACATCTGTGTCCTTTTATTACTTAGCATATAAGCTTTGCTGAAAATAATTATATATAATGAAGAATCAACCTTTTCTGGTTTCTCATTTTTTTTAAGCAATTGTGCTCAAGACTGGCTTAGAAAGAAGACAACTTTTTTTTTTTTTTTTTTTTTAAGCAATTGTTCTCAAGACTGGCTTAAAAAAAAGAAAACTTTTTTTTTTTTTTTTTTTTTAAGCAATTGTTCTCAAGACTGGCTTAAAAAAAAGAAAACTTTTTTTTTTTTTTTTTTTTTTAAAATGTCCACCTAAATCAGAATATAAGAAAAATGAATTAAAAAGTAGATTGTTACCTGATTTTTAACATGATGTGAGCATGATTTGAAACAGCTAGTTTCTCATTTTGAGCTCAGATTTTAACATGTAAATAGCTTTTTCAATGACACAGCTATTTTAGTTCTTAGATTTTCATTCAATATAAGCATTTGTAACATTCTCAAAATTTTGAGAAAAAATCCCACATGACCTTTAGTATATTTTGCAGATAAACAAACGTAACTTTATGTTTATCAAAAAGATGTAGCTGTAGGTGCCCCACAGAGAGAAGTATTCCTATCACTATGTTTTAAAAACTGACCAAAATAAGATTTTACTAGTTTTCCAGTTCTCAATATAGAAATTCTGGAATCTTCAAGTACATTAAAAAAAAAAAGAACAAAACTAAGTAATTGGCATAATGTAATTGTATTCATATACATAACTACTTTATTATAATATGCAATACTTTATATGAAGCCCTGTAGAATTGACTTCCTATAAGAACATTAGCAACTAAAGGAGGGTTAAGAAGAATCTTTATCCTTTAATGCATGCAGGAGGGAAACAGTGACAAAGGAAGAGCAAAAGGCTGAGGTTCTTAATGCCTTCTTTGCCTCAATTTTCAATGGGATGACCAGTTGTTGTTGGGGTTCCCAGACGTCTGAGCTGGAAGACAGGGAGCAGAATGGAGCCTCCATACCCAAGGCAAAACGGTAATGATTGCTACAACACTTAGACACATGCAAGTCTATGGGATTAAATGGGATCCACCCAAAGATACTGAGGTAGCTGGTCAAGCACTCATCAAGCCACTTTCAACCATTTATCAGCACCTCTTGCTAAGTGGAAAGGTCCCATTTGACTGAAGTTAGCAAATGTTACACCCATCTACAAGAAGGGCTGGAAGCAGGATCTGGGAAATTACAGGCCCATCAGTCTCACTTATGCCAGTGAAGGTTACGGAGCCTAGAAAGCTGGGAAATGCAAAGCGCAAGTCTCCAATGTCTTTGACATTCTTTAATCATTCAACTTTGCACTAAGCAAATGAAAACAAGTTGCATTTTACCAAATCACATATGTCAAATTCTTAAATGAACTGCACTCAGCTCTTCACACTGTATGTGTGGCAGCACCAGCAGCAACAGGCAGTGAAGGATGAGCCCCCTGGTTGCAGAGAATGGGAGCTGGCTGTGCACAGACAGATCTATTTCTGTGTGACAAGTATTTCCATAATATCAATTTCATATAATAAGTGTATGCAACACACTGTTAAAATACATAAAGGGAAAAAAAAAGAAAAAGAAAAAAAAAGGTAAAAGGACATCATATTGCAGGGAACACAGATGCAGCAAAACCAGCTGACTTCCTCCAAATGAACTGCAGGTGACTGTTCCACCTTCTGAACAGATCATGAGGTCTATTCATTTAATACTTGCTTGAGATATGCCAGCAATAAATAGCAGAAGTGTTTTCATAAAGTATTTTCCTTTTCCTTCACTAGAACCACAGTTTGCCTTTCATAGCAAAACTGGGTAAGCAGTGAGAGCAAAAAGTAGTTGTCTTTTTATGAAGCACATTTTAATACACATGGTACAGTGTGTTGGGTTGCTAGAAGTGCTTCTGCAGGGGGTTGCCACAGTGGGCTGCACTGGCTAACCTCTCCGGAGCCTGCATAAGAAGGTACAAATTAGAGCACTTCTACCCCTGGCTGTTCTAATGGTGGATGGCGCTGGAGCAGAACTGACCTCAGAATTAGGGATCTGTGACTAGCTTTCTGTCCTGATGAAAGGGATTATGTGACATGGATGCTCATGACAGCGGGGCACTGGACTTAATGACAGGAAGATAAAAATCTGGCCACCCAATGGGGCTTGTGCCTGCCCGTCTTTAGATAGCAAGAGAGGTTATCTAAATAAAACCTGTGAAAATACTTTGTATAACCACAGTATGATTATATGATTTACCAATGATTATAGCTGCTGTCCCACAATGTTATCCATTGAGACAGGTCTCTGGGCAATTTTTGCCCGTTACAAGCTGTCTTTATCAATGTCTCTTCAGACTCCAGCCAAGTTTGTAAAATTCTGACAATGTTGTCTTGAAGGTATTTTGAAAATTATTTATTTTAAATTAAAACATTCTCAAATTTATTTCCACTGAGTGTGCTGTGTTTACCTTTGTTAAAGAAGATTTGTGCTCTTTTAATGACATCCTAGAAAAACTGTGGTCTGATTTATGTGTGGATACAACTACTCTGCTTGCAGATAGGATTATACTTGTGACATACATACATGAAGGACATTAAGAATCACTGTTTTTAAGAAACAAAAAATCACAGTAAATATAGGTCATCTGGTTAAATTTGTTCATCGTGCCACTGGAATAGAAGCACACACAGTTACTTCTGATACAGCTTTGTAGCCTGGAACACTTTATATAGAAAGAAAGTAAGTTCAAAACACTATTTCTGTTAATAAACACATGAACATTTTCTCTACTTCTTCCTTGAATTGTCATATGTTCTTTGACAAAAAAAATGCTTCCAGTTTTTGAAAAAGAACCATGCAGAAAACATTCATTTTAAAGGCAGATTGTGCTGAGAGTGAAGCACTGGGTTCCATGGCAGAGAGGAAACACTCCTGCCCCAGGAACAGACCTTGCCCTGCACCTCACTCCTTGCTGCCTCCCCAGTTGTCCCAGTGCTGAGGGGCCTGCCCCAGCTGTACCTGCTCAGTGTCACCATCATTGCTCACCCTTGATGGGCCCAACATTTCTACTGCCATTAAAAGAGCATGGAAACAGTGGAAAATTTGTATACTGCAGCCATCTCAGTAGTGGTGTCAGCCCAGCAATATTAGAAAAACCCTCACTGAAGCTAAAGTGGATTCTCTCCGATACAACAGCCTTCCAGTATCTGAAGGGGGCCTACAGGGATGCTGGGGAGGGGCTCTTCATTAGGGAATGTAGTGACAGGACAAGGGGTAACAGGTTCAAACTTAAACAGGAGAGGTTTAGATTGGATATAAGGAAGAAATTCTTTCCTGTTAGGGTGGTGAGACACTGGAATGGGTTGCCCAGGGAGGTTGTGAGTGCTCCATCCCTGGAGGTATTCAAGGCCAGGTTGGACGAAGCCTTGGGTGGTATGGTTTAGTGTGGGGTGTCCCTGCTTATGGTAGGGGGGCTAGAACTAGATGATCTTAAGGTCCTTTCCAACTCTAACTATTCTATGATTCTATGATTCTAACAGTCATGAAATATGGTGACAAAAACCTGTTCCTACTCTGTGCAAGCTGAATTTGCCTTTAGGTGCAGCAGGCTTCCTAGTACTAACTAGTAGTAGAAAAGGTAGACAGGTGCAAACAGGAAGTCAAAAAACTTTGAAAGATCTATTATCCTTCCTTAGCATGAAGTGATCATCAGGAAATATGTCCGCCCCTTCTTTACTTTCTGTAAAGAAAGTGTTCTGGCTATATTATCTATCAGACAGCAAATGAATAGGTGCACACACCTATGAATATGTTGTCTTCAAAAGATGCTGCAATAATTGGGCTGACACAATGCATAGCAAAATGAAATACAGTTTGGGAGTTTCAGAGCCTCTGAAAGCTTATCCTGGAACACTAATTATTTATCTCCCACCTCCTCCAGCTCTGTAGAGCTAAACAATTGTTCAGGCTTTCCTCTAAAGCATTATTTCCAGGTAATATTTCTGGCTGCTAACAAGAGTGTAGAATATAGATCACAGTCCTTTTCATTAACCTAATGCAACTTGCTTTTCACTGCCTAAAATTCCAATACAGCACAAAAATAATCCCAAATAATTAAAATATCCCCATACAACTTCGGGCAAACACAAATGAAAGTATTTTTTCTAGCTAGGTAATTAATAACAGAAATATTAAGTAAAATGTTAAAAGATAAAATTAATTTTTAGTGAGTCTACAGCTTAAGCATTAGTGGCTTTCTGCAGTCACTTCTACTGCTATAAAACTTAAAGAAATTCATGTTTGTTTAAATCCAGATTGCTAGTTGCATTTTTAAAATACCCTTTATATTTAAATGAAAAGTATTTTTATGGTAATCTAGTAAGATCTACTTAAATAAAATCCAGTTTAAATAAATACATTTTTTTGAAAACTGTGTAGAAAGTTTATCATCACTCTCACAATACATGCAGAGATGCAGCGCTAGAAGAGACCTATAGTCAAAAGATTCAGTCTTAAAGTTCTATATGCCTTGTATTATCATTATTCAATTGCAAGAAACTGTGTTAAGATTATGATGTAGTATTGAGGCTTTGCCAGTATACATACAGGCATTGCACATAATGTATACAGCTGTCATCCCCTTCCATAGAGACTGAGTACTGATACAACAACATGGTATACTACGTGACCACAATAAACATTTTTGATCCAACCAAAGAACTTTATACTTCTTATTGCTACCTCTAGAAAAGATCTTTAGAAAATACAATGAATAACTAGAAGGCAAAACCAGATGATTATGTGTATATTCTTTATAGAAGACAAGACTTCACAGCAGTTAACTGATATCAGTGAATCCTAAAATCCATGTGCAGGTATTATTCTGTTATTTCTAAAAAGCAAAGGAGAGATATCTGACTTCCCACAGCTACATTGTGAATTAAACTGAAAGTCTTCTGGAGTTATTCACTAGAAGTAAAAAAAATGCTCTTACATATGTTTGTTTCATATTTAGAGCAGCATATAATATTTTCTTAATATTGCTACAAATACCTTTTGAGGTGTTTTGATTTTGGAACATAATTATTTTTGACCAGAAGTTTTGCAAGACCTTTGGAAAAAGGCAAATTTTTATTTTTTTTTATTTTTTTTTTTTTTTAAGAGAACACAGATAAAAATGTGTGTTGCTCCAGATGGCAGATATCAAAACCCTGTTCACAATATTAAAAAGTTTAAGAAACACATTTAAAACTTCATCTGGTATGTTTTGGAGTTGCCATATTTAAGAGAAATTTATCCTTGAATGTCTACAGAGGAATGAAAAAATGCTTTTCATCTGAACTGAAAGAAAAGAATGTCTGTATGTACTATCAAACTTTGGAACTCAGCATAAACCTTGAATTGACTAGGGTTTTAAAGGTTGATCAATTGACTGATTGATCTACCTATGTTTTGGCAAAAAAATGACACTGCTACTCCTTTACACAGGTGGCTTCCTTCAGTCATTTTCTAGAAATGTGCAAAACAACAACTTCACACTGTATGTCCAAACTCAGACAGCTCAACATTTCTTTTCTGCCACATCTGATACAGTGTGCAGGTCCCTCAGGTTCTGTTATTGTTAGATTCTACAGAGAAAGTAATCATTTGAGCCACTCATGTGATAAACCAGCACCTGAAAGACTCAAATGTCAAGTTGTTTTCATCACATCGACAGCAGGTCTGAGTCTTAATCTTTCCTTGGTTTATGCCACTACTTTGCCTTTGCTGCAAAATGTGGAATTGCCTTGTATATGCTAATGGGAAGTGCCTTGCCCATTAGTTCTCCAATTTCATCTATATTACCCTTCACCTGTTAGTGAACAATTCAATGGCGCATATTATTCTCCCCTCGGTGCACATCCCATTAGACTTCAGTGGAGA
The DNA here is from genome assembly GCA_002631895.1 of Agapornis roseicollis. NCBI lineage: Eukaryota > Metazoa > Chordata > Aves > Psittaciformes > Psittacidae > Agapornis > Agapornis roseicollis. Next base: position 19,066 of record NDXB01006553.1, on the reverse strand, counting down.
ATACACACCCCTTGTGTGTAACAAAGATGAGATTCATAGAGATTTCCATTTGTGTTTACAAGAGCATTGTTTCTTTAGCATACAATCTGTGCTTTTAATATTCATAGAAGACCCACAGACCCAGAGCTTGGATCTGATCCCAGCTTCTCCTAGGCTCAAAACAGTAATCATCCAGAGTTATGGCTATCTTCCACCACTTCCAGAATATCCAACATTTCTTCTGATGACATAGATCAATTTGCAAGTAATAACAGGTACTTATTGCAAAGTACTTTACTACAAATCAAATCGGGGTGATCAATATATTTCCAGAGACTTGCATAAAATAATAAAATATATATTTCCAGAGACAGAGCTTGTATAAAAGAATTCCTGAGACATAGAAATTTCTTTGTTCATATTTAGAATTTAAGTATTATCTGTAAGTTTATACATATTTTAATTCATGTAAATGTATTTTGAATTAAGTTAAAATTCTTATAAGTTCAATTACAGTTGATGATTCTGCCCTATACTTTAAATATTGCTGTGAATTAGCACTGTATGCTTTCCAAAACACCATGATGTTATGCAATCAAAAAAACAATAATGCATCAAAATAGAGAACAACTGTCAATAATATTATATTTAAGTTCTCTTTCCCAACAGTAGGAGATAGTATAAATAATCTGTTCTACACTTAAATATCCAAAAATCAGTGCTATGAAGAGATACAACCTTAACTTTACTATAAACTGCCTCTAAAATTTACGTGCCCATTGCAACAACTTACATTTTCAATGTCATGCCGAAACTTAGAAACATAAATTGTTACCTACCAAACTCTGAAACCGACAGAACTATAATAAATTTTTTACCTGTGTTTGGATACTAGAAGTCATGGTAGATTTTCTGTCCTCCTTCTGTAACTCTTGTAAAGTATTTTAAATGGCTCCCAGGGAAAATGCCTTACTATGGCTAATTTGAACCTATTTACAAAAGAAAGTGAAAGAACACTCTTTGTACCCTGTTAGTCACAAACATTTCCTAGTCTCATCCTGTCACTTCCCCATGGGGGCTCCTGGTGCCATTCTTGAACATACAATACCTAGTTCTATTGAAAGGCTATGGGGACTACTCATTTCATCCTTTTCATCTTTGATTAAAGTCGGAATACGGATTTTTTTTATTTTTTATTTTTTTTTACATGGTGTAGTTTCAAGTCTATAGAGACTATATCAATATAGAAGATGATCTCTATATTCTCAATTTAGTGTTCAGCAGATGCAGCCATGGAGGAAATCCCCCCATAAATTACAGCATATTCATAACAGTATATTTTTGGTGACCAGAGAACTATAAAATTGCTATGTATCCTGAAATGAGTTTATAACTTGGATTTACAGTTTAATGTTTGTCTGAAAGCTGACTTCCAAATGTGCATTCAGTATTAATGCTATTTACTGAAACTAACCTTAGAAAGTGTATTATAAATTAATAACTCAAAAGAAAATATTAATGTACAGTGTAAGAATATACTCACTTCACACAGCAGTACTCTGGTCTGAATCCTAAAAATGTCATAACCTGGAGATTTGACTTTTTGTAAAGCCATGAACATTCTGGGCAGACTTTTTTTTCCCCTCCATTTTTACAGATAAATTGATGTGTAAGCAAAACCACCAGCAATCTACATGCATTTGAATGAAGCTTAAAGATTGTTTCTCAGCATTTGGATAGAATACATTCTTCAGGCTTACAAGTATTAGGAATCCGCAAACACAGCTTTGAAATATCTAATGAGGTCTCAGTGACCTAGAAAATGCAGTATATAGAAAGCAGTTTGAAATAGTGAGATCTGCTCAGACAGTAGCAAATAACTGCCCTCATGGAAAGGTAAGTATGGATGTAACTCTGTGTGTGAAAGAATGGAATACTTGCTCTTTCAACTGACATTAACAGAGTTGACTGGAATTAGGAAAGCAAAGTGAAAAAATGTGTCCCACAACAGTTATATTTGTAAATTCCCAGAACCGTTTTTCAAGTGATTGAGTGGGAATTTCATGCTTCGCTTGGAAAAAAAAAAAAAGCCTGATCATCAAAGAGAGGAAAGGAGGATAGTAGAAGACTGAGGAAAGAGGCAAGCTGAGGGTGTATCTGCACACACGCTTATAGACAGACCTTGTGTATATGTGGCCTAAAGATTAAGGAGGCTGGATAAGTGAAAACACTGACAAACTATGTATTAATGTAGTGCAAAGCTCTGAGCTCATAAGATGAACTGAGATTCTTTTTTAAAAGTTGTAGTTCTCAGCTACACTCCTTTTTCTATTAATGCAACTGCAATAGAAAACTGTTAAGCATCCCTAAATGAGAAATCTTTTTATCTTTCAATTTTTTTATTTTATTTATTTTCTTTTTTTGTCTGGATTAAGACCAGTGACGCTTTCAGAACCAGTCATCTAGATCATGTACTGCAGTTTATGCAAATAGTGAATTTGTTGGGAAGACAACTGTGGACAAATTACCTAATAGTTGGAAAAAAATCTGAATTTAGAGTGCAGACAGAGCACCATCACCCTTTAATGTCTGCTTTTGGGAAGTTAATTAGTAGCTAATGGATTTCCTTGATCTTTCAGGCTGACAATTATTTTTAGTAAAGTTAGATTTGGAGAGAAACAATACATAAAATCATCTGGAAATGCACACACTGTTTCATTAAATCACTCATCATGCCTAAATTGGCTAAATAAAAAAAAAATAGATTAAATGTTTCCTTGATGAAGAATGAGATCACAATATTCAGGTCTTGAAGATTTTGTAGCCCATGGGACACTAGTGAAGTCAAGAAAGCAACATTATTTAATAAAAAGATTGCTCAGAACAAAGTAAATACTAAAAACATAACTGAACACCATAGACACTTTACTGTTTCTACCTATCAGTACAGGTAACGTTTTGGGATTTTATGTAGAATAATTACAGTTCAGAATATTAATTTCCCCATCTGCTTTTACAAGCACAGATGAGGTTTATTTGCAGAATAAAGAAGAATTTGGAGATAAAGAACTTTATAAAACTGCCTAGAAAAGAAGTGGACAATTCTTTGCTAGAGTTAGGAAAGCAAATGATAGACCCTAACAAGCTCAAAACTGGAACTTTAAACAGGGTTTTAGCTCCATTCAGTTCACTGAAGACATACTAAGAGTAACAACTAGCTTCATCTCAAACAGGAGTTTGTTTGTTTCCTATACAGACAAGAATTAAACACTGCAATTTTCAAACACAAGCAAACAAAGCTAAAATAGCTACAATATATCCACTGCTATGGCAGAAGGAACTGAGAATGCTTCTACTTGCATGTGCTTATAACCTATGATATAGGAAAGGGGAATGAAAAATGAAATATATAGGCAGCACAACAAAAACTACTTTCCACAAAATTTCAGGCTTGTGCTGCAAAGATCTCCTTCTTGGCCAAGGAGGAATTCCTGCCTGAAGTTCTTGGAAACATAAAAATCTAGGCCATCAGTTTAGTCACCCAGATTTAGGTATTCAGGTGCCAGAATTTTATATTCAAAAATTTTATATTTTGTCCTAAAGTTTCACAAGAGAGGTGACACCACAAGTTCTTCTAGCCAATTATTCTGCCTTTGGCAGTGGCCAAAAGCACATGCAGATTCTTTACTGTTAGGGTGGTGAGATACTGGAATGGGTTGCCCAGGGAGGTTGTGAATGCTCCATCCCTGGCAGTGTTCAAGGCCAAGTTGGCTGAAGCTTTGGGTGGCATGGTTTAGTGTGAGGTGTCCCTGTCTATGGCAGGGGGTTGGAACTAGATGATCTTAAGGTCCCTTCCAACCCTAACTATCCTATGATTCTATGTAAAGTTAAAAGAACAGATCTATTAGGGACCTGTCTTTTCTTCATATATTGTGAATGACTACCAAGTGCTGCATTTTTCGTCACAAATCACCCTTCATTTTTCATGGGTTATATTGAATTCTCTTAATACAAATGTCTATGTAACACCTCCAAGCAGATAACAACAAAAAACAAAAATGAAAAAGTCAGGAAAAGGACTCCCTATAGTTTGCAAAAAATCATGCTAAAAGAGATATTAATAAATATGGTTTTTATAGCATGGCCAATTGTACTTGGAGTAGTAGAAGCAGAAGTGGTTTCTGTGAAACAGGTTTCTGGAACTACCAGTTCCCAAATATTCTGTGCATCAATATACAGTATAAGTATGCAAGATATGTTCAATACATAAGATGATAAATCACATAAAATAGGCATCCTGTAGCCACAAATGCACACTCCATGAACTTCGATTTTGCAGGCAAAAAAAACCCACCCAAGGAGTCATACCTGAGAAACTGTAACAGTGGAAAAAGGCACTTTTGATTGTAAACAATCAGAGGATGATTATTTAATGACAAACTCAGGAAATCTGATGTAAACCCTCTCTTTGCATAGTCTACTTCCTGAAAGTAAGTATTAACTATACGGCTCTGGAGCAAATAACCAATCTTTTAAGAAGTGTTATGTTTTCATCACCTGCACGGAACAGGTGGTGTGCAAACAGCCCATTCTTTAAATCTTGGGAATTCACAGAAAACCTTTGCCAATAGTCAGAGAACTGCATTTATGCATCTCATCTATCTTCAGTAGAGACTTAGGTCCACCTCACAGGAACACAATAACCATAATAGTACCCATCACAGAAGCTATTCTCCTCAATTGAACAGGCACAGTGAAACCATGGGGCCAAAGCTGAGCTTTGAAATGGCTGTAAAATTGCAATCGATGAGAAATGTTTGTGCCATAATTTAAAAACCAAGGAAAGAATGGCTGTCCTGGTGTCAAGACAGCATGTATACACTATTAAAACTAAAACATCTCACCTGGAAAACTGAAACATTTTCTTTGTTAGAAAACAGGCTCACTAACAACTCTGATATTTTCCTGTTATCAGAATCTTTTACTGAACTACCAGATCAAACTATAAAACTTCCTAACGAAGGTCAGAAAATAGGGATGTTTTTATTTTTATTTTTTTCCTGAAGGAAGTGTTTAATAATTTCCTTCTGGTACATGCTGATACATTTCTTCTGCTAAAGAACTGAAAAATAAAAATAACATTGTCATTATAACCCCAGTCAGCATAAATTATGGAAAATGATGCTGCAATATGTCCAATATATTCTTCCCACTGTGAAGCAGTATCCTGCTTAATCTTGAAGATTTCAGGAACCATTTATGTCAGGCTTTTTAAGAATAAATATGAGGACACTTATTGAAAAGAAGCGACAGAGGGCAATTAGGAGAAGTGACAGTATGGAAATTATAGTATGGAAATTAAAGATACCATATCAGAAAAAAACAAAACAAAACAAAACACAAATGCATACTGCCAATCATAAAAGGGTTATTGAGGTTATGACAAAGAAGTACATACCCTTCAAATACTTGAGATCATATTAAAATGAAGAAGATGGAAAGAAAAATGAACTCTGGAAGATTAAATGTAGAAGCATAATCAAATGGTCTAAAGAGGTAGCTGGAGGAGCAGCCAGTAGAAAAAATAAGTAATAATAAGATTTGTTATCTTCCTTGAAATATATCTGGAGAAAGACACATGCCAGAGATTCTGTAGTGCCAGTTGGTGGGGAAGGTACAAAAGGAATGTCAGACCAGCTATGGCCATTCAAGAGAAACTATATCAATTCTCTGTATTCACTGTGGAAGAAACTAGGAACAATCCCTTGCTAACCCCTTGTCTGGCAGAGAAACATTAGAGTATCTGACATTACTGAGACTGTAGAATTTATTACAGAAAACTCTGACAAAAATGAAAGGCAATAAACACCTGGGGACAGATGATATTCACTCAGGGTTTCTAAGGGAACCCAGAGGTGAAATGCCTGTACTATTAGTAATGGTATAAAAATCTCTTCCTTAAATCTATCATGATACCAGAGGAAGGGAAGGGGAGGAGAAATCTGAGGAACTGCATACCTACATGTAATCCTGATGTTGGTGCCAGTTAAATAAATACAAGAACAGATGTCTTCTACTTGGGAATCATAGTTTTTAAAAGGCCAATCCAGAAGTTCTTTGGAAGAATCATGAAGCACGTGTATCACCCACTCGACGTCCAGTCAAGATAACATTAGCTTCTAACTGACTTTTGACAAAAGTCCATTACCAAAGGGCAAGTTAAGGTTGGCAGCAGTCTGAAAATAATCCAAGTATAAGGACCATAACTCAATGGAACAAATATAATTGTAGTATATTCACTGTACTTAAAAGTTATTGCTCTGACACACCTTGAATACAATGTGTATCACCCATCTCAAATCCCAGAAATGTTCAGAAGGGTGTTCAATAACTACTATCAAAAATATGGAACCACTGCTTTATGAGGAAGAACATCATAGTCTAGGGTTCATCCATCAGTTAAAAAGATGTATTTGTGTGGATTTCAAAAGTCAACACCATCAAAAGAGAAATTGAGATGGTGGATCAAGACTGGTCATCTCTTACAATACAAAAGAAAGGGGACTAGTAAAGAAACCAGAAGGTACATTCCAAACACAACATGAGTATACTTATGGAAGTCCTCACTAGCGAAGGTTATACATATGCAAAGTCTACATGGGCTCAAGGGGAAACTGATAAAGACAGATGAAAGACTCATGAATAACTACATGCCTGTAATCATATCTGTCTGATACTAAGCTTAAAACAGTTGGTAACTGTTCTTGCAGTCTTGCTCTTCCCTTTGTATCCATGCATGGCCACTCCTAAGTGACTGACTCCTAGATTAGATGGAACTATTGTCTGATCTGCTGTGGCCATTGTAATATTCTGCAGAGTTAAAGCACTTCCAGAAACATGCCACAGTGGAAATGAAACTGTCTATTTTAATTATCCCAGGCACTTTCACTGGCCACCAGCTTGCTATTCCTTGTAAGCTAATTCTGAAGTTTGAGGTAACAAATATTAATCAAATATTAATCTACTTTTTCTTTAATATACAAGTAGTTCTATTTAACAGTAAGTGTTTTATTTATCTAGCTACTGTATAGCAATGATTTGTCCAAATTTTTCTGGGTACTTTACTTCCCTGGACAGCTGCATAAGCCTTCCAATTGATTGCATAGCTCAGCTATTACAATTGTACAAATATTAGCTATTTGATTTTAGGGAAGTTTTATAAAGTAATTGTCAAACAATGATCATGCTTTGATTAAATAAATATTGCTATTGCAGCACTACTTAGGACATAATTTAAATTTACCATGAATAATTTGTTACCCTCTCTGTCATCCTAATTGATTTAAACTGTGGATGTATTTGTTGGAAAGCCATCCTATTTTGCAAATTTGACATCAATAGCTGTTTCATGAGTGTATTTGACATTGTTTCTAACATTATTTTATGCCAATCACATTTACTCTAAACTGCTTATTACTTTATTGCTGAAAATGGCAACATGTATTTATTCAGCTTTTTACTTCAGAATCAGCAGGCTATCACTTGCTTTATTAATCAGATCCAACCTTGAGGATTATAGTCACCAGTTTCAAGTTTATTTAATTGCTGCTATTCAGAAAACAAGAACTTAGTAATGCAGTTACATTTACATCTTTGATGAGCTGCCTTTTCTCAGGCTTCATTATGTCTGGAACAGACTTATTTTTTTTTTTTCCCTTTCTCACTGCATATAATATCTTTTACATTATTCTAAAGCCTTTTGGAATGTTTGTTGTTACATGCCTACTAAGTGTGAAAATGAAATATCAGTTATAGAAATAAAGGACAAAGCATTCATTGGATAAAAAAGTTCTGGAAAGTCAGTAAAGCATCTCTGAAAAAAATCAGAGCCACAAAAATTTCTTCTCTGCCAGAAAAAGCGTTTATCAATAAAAAAGAATAAAACGAAAATAGAGAAAAGAGTTGGGATTTGCTTCTGTGGACTTTTCTGGGGAGACCCATGAAGAGGACTTCTATTTTTATCCTAGATGCCTTGCAATTTATAATCATACAGACAGTTATCAAGTTACCAGTATGGGTAAATAAAATCTCACATGAACCATAAAAAAAAATATGGCTATGGCTATGTCTTCATACTAGTGAGATCCCATACAAGCAGATTTGTAAAGCTCAGCTGTGGGTACTGAAACCCCATCATCCATGCTACATGTTTCACACTGTGTTATGGACTGTCTTTAGTCTTGACCCCAAGGACTAAAATGCCTGAGCATTTGAGCAGATTAGGCATACTGCTAGAAAAACATTTTCAAATTTTGTTCTAAACAGAAGATATCCAGTTTCTCTAATATCACCTTTGATACATCCTCATTAGCCTTAAACTTTACAATCTAATGTAATATTGAGTTTTTGCATGATTGACCAGTACCCAAATGAATGCTTTGTGATTGTTCTTCCCCCCAGGTTTTGCTGTACAATGCTTCTATTACTTTTCTACCATCATCTATGCAATTCACTGTCTATCTCAATAAAATCAGATTATAGAAGAAATTAAAAGCTCTTTGTCAGCACTTTCACCAGAAAGGGTATAGTATTATTCTTAGAGCCATAAGTCCATGCAGAAAGTTGTAAAGAAAAATTTAAAAAATTCTGGATTCTTATCCTCTCCCCCAACCCACAGTAAACCAAAAAATCCCTGAGCTAAGATGCTATTTCTTTACATTATACATGGAAAATTTCTCTCTCCACTGATCTATTAGTTCAGCAAATAGGAAGAGGGAGATGGACAGAAACTGTTTTTACATTCACTAATAGCAGAGATCATATGAGAATGCTGCAAGCTGCAAGTCTCAAATATATGCTTGAATATGGAGTACCACAGATCTTAATATCCCCAGATCTCAGCACTACAAAGGAAATGAAAAGTAAAGTGAAAAGCATTAGGCAGGACTTTATAATGGAAGGAACTGAGGCAGCAGTACTATTCATTTCTAAGCCCTTGGTTATTTTTAAAGGAAAGGCTTACACCTTCTGAGACCTGAAAGCAGCCTGCAGACTGCTGGAAAGAATGAAGGGAGATAAAGTCCAAACAGGATACTTTGATTGACAGCATGGAGACTTGTCCACAAGTACTGAAACCATAACCAATATTTCATATAGAGTCACATGGAAAAATACTAACCTGGCTCATACAAGTTTTAAGAGTTTGTATACGTTAAGAACAAACATGATTTGTAATCACTGTTGGGTTTTGCTCTTTTTAATGGCATAGGGATAAATTCAGTGATGAAGTTTTCATGAAGTCATTTTCTTGACCCTTAAACATCAGTGCTGACATATTTTGTCTGATTCACCTTGAAATTGAGGATGTTACCTCCTAACCCCAATCTAAACATATTTAGATAGATCATAGGCAGAAAAGGTATCTTAGGATAATGAAAAAGGGAATAAGACGTTAGACTTAAGTTTATGCTCTGTTAGGCCCTGTCTAGACCAGAATCAATGTAATCCAAATGCCCTGACATTTAACCACATTAGCAGATCCAGTGTAATACAGTTCTCCAGAAACAGCTTGATGGTACTGCAATGGGAGGGAGTCTTTAGCCTATTGACAACTTCTTACTCCCACAGAGTATCTCATGTTAGAATCATAGAATTATTTAGGTTAAAAAAGGCTTTAAGGTCATCAAGTCCAACCGTTAACCTAGAACTGCCAAGTCCACCACTAAACCACACCTACGTGTCTTCTAAATACCTCCAGGGACAGTGACTCAATCACTTCCCTGGAAACATGTTCCTATGCTTCAAAACTTAAACGTTTTCAGTGAATAAATTTTCTTCATGTCCAATCTAAACTTCCCCTGGAGTAACTTGAGTCCATCTTCTTTTGTCCTATTGCATGCTACTTTGGAGAAGAAAGTGACACCTACCCCACTCCTTTTCTCCAGAATAAACAACCCTAATTTTTCTCAGCTGCTCCTCATGCAACTTGTGTTCTAGACCCTTTACCAGCTTTGTTACCCTTCTCTGGATCCACTCCAGCAACTCAATGTCCTTCTTGTAGTGAGGGGCCCAAAACTGAACACAGTATTCAAGGTGCAGCCTCACCAGTGACAAATACAGGGGGCAGATCACTGCCCTGACCCTCCTGGACATGCTATTTCTGATACAGGCCAGGATGTCGTTGGCTTTCTTGCCACCTGGGCAGAAGCTGGCTCATGTTCAGCAGTTGTCAATGAGCACTCCCAGGTCCTCTTCCTCCAAGCAGCTTTCCAGCCACTCTTTCCCAAGCCTGTAGCCTTGCATGGGGTTGTGGCCCAAGTGCAGGACCCAGCACTCAGTCTTGTTGAATCTCAGACCATTTGCCACAGCCCATTGATCCAGCATGTCCAGATCCCTCTGTGGAGCCTTTCTACCCTCAAGCAGATCAACACTCCCACCCAACTTCATGTCATCTGCAAACTTACTGAGGCTGTACTTGATCCCCTCATCCAGATCATTAATAAAGATATTATGTAACATTGGCCCAAGTACTGAGATCTAGGGAACACCACTTGTGACTGGATGCCAGCTGGATTTAACTATGTTCAACATCATACTTTGGGCTTGCCCAACTATACAGTATTTTACCTCTGTTCAAGCCACGAGCAATCAGTTTCTCCAGGAGAATGCTGTGGGAAATGGTGCCAAAGAGTTCATGAAATTCAAAGCAGACAACATCCATAGACTCTCCCTCATCCACTAAGTGGGTCACCTTGTCATAGAAAGCAATCAGGTTAGTCTTGCCTTTCCTAAAACCACACTGACTGAGCCTAATCACCTGAATAACCCATACATGCCATGTGATGGCACTCATTCTATTTTTTCTGAATGATCCCATTCTGTTTGGGTAATTTCAGCCATATACCCATACCTCATTTTTTTTTTTTTTAAGTCCACATAATCTGGTATCTTTTGTCTTTTTGTTCCATACTGTAACTTGCACAGCTTTTGCCCCATCCTGTACTCAGGTTTCTCTCAGGTTTTTATACCATGTTAAAAAGCCTCTCAGACATATTAGAGAAAAAGTGGATTGAAAATAAGGAGAAATTTTGCCTGCTCCACTAAATTTACTATCTAGAGAGATATATAAATTATGTGAAATGTAACCCCTATGTGTCCCAGTCAAGACTGTATCTTTTCTTTTATTACTGTCTTGTGCAAAACAGATGGTTTGCCACAGTTCTTTGATCACAGTAGAGAAGCTACACTTCCAAACTAGAAAAATATATATATTTAGCCATAGCACAATTATAATGGATATTGAAAATGCCCTCTTCCTATAAATCCTTTGAGAATTTATAAAAGGGAAAAGTTTTCCAATAGCATGTTATACATGAAAGCATAATCACTAAAGGAAACACTGGCTTCAAAACAACAGATTTTTCTGCAACAAAGTGGGCTTCTTACTTATCTCTACCAGTAAGCTCACAGATAGGCATGGCTTCCAGTTTGCCAGCTTACAAAGAGATGAAATGTTTCCAGTTTCATTATTATAGGTCAAAGGAATATAAGCCAAAAGCAACACAGTATTTAGGAAACAGATGTTGATAATAAAAGAACCACTCTAATTTCCTGTGGAGTTCTTAAATTAGCTCATCCCAGATGCATACTGGTTCAGACTGATAGCTCTGCGAGATAAGCACTTTTACATACCTCATTGGTAAGTAACTGATTTTGTTCTTAGAGAATAAAAACTGCGTTATGTTGATGTTATAACTGCAGATTTACGCTACAGGAAAGGCCAGCTACTTGTTTTCTATCTGTCTTTGCTGATTTTTAGATGAACCAAACTGTAGCGTTTCCATGCAGCAAGGTTTTAATACAGTCTCATCTATAAATATAATCATGAAAGGTAAACCATACTTTATTCTAAATACATGTTTGTAATTCCTGTTAATTCTGGTGACAAAATGCCTGTGCAGTCAGAGAAAACTTAGCCCTGTTTCTATCTAGAAAAAAACCAAAATATTTTGCAGATCAGAGAGGCAGTTAAATATAGAGAACCATTAGTACACTTTTCGTAAAATTCTCATTTCCTGCGACTGAACAATATTCATTGCCTTCTATTGGCAAAGCTTGGGTCAGCCAAAACATTAAAAAGAAATATATACCGCAGTAAAGCATTTGTAGCACTTATTTAAAAACAAATCAGATCAGTCTGCAGCATCCATAGAGCTGTTAGTAACTTCACAGCCACTAGAATCACATACTTCACACAAAATTATTCAGAGAAAAAATTAAAATATCTTTAGGCAACAAAGGACATTTCTGGTCATCGTGTGAATTCTGTGTGACTCCATCTCTCTTACAAACCCAGGATTTTCTTCTTTGTACTAAGTATGGGAAAGCCTGTTCCTTTGAGAGTTAGAATAGCTTTCGAAGACTTCTGATGTAAATTTCAAACTATTGATCATAGTAAGGGAGTAAATGTTTTTATCCTGAAATTGAAAATTGGATTCTTTAGCTCTATACCAAGTGAAAATATTAAGCATTTTGTTGTATCCACTATGTGAGCCAAGTTCCCCACTGTGCCTTCAAATCCACAGTGAATGAACCATATTTGGATCTGCTTATCAGAAGGAGACATTTAGAAAGACAATGAGCCTGTCCTGCTAGACGGAGACTCCTGATGCTTTCAGATAGGCTTGCGGTGAACTGCAAAATGGGCCCTAAAATCAGGCTGACATGGTTACTTAACAAGCTGTGGTATTAGCTGTTAGCTCAGAGAATTTCTAGTGTCACCCACAGGGCTGATGATGGCAGCCATCATAATTAGAATGCATGAATCAAAAACACCAGGTGAAGATTTTGCCTTAGAAGAAAGAAAGGACAGAAGGAGGGAATTACCATGCCCTTTGACTATTAAGCTGCTGCATGCAGCTGGATCAGTGACCAAGAGTGACTGGGCGGATTATGCTATGGAGATACTTGCTATAGCCTTATACTTCCCACACCCAGTGGCTGTCAAAGCAAATGATGTGAACGACTTCAAAGAAAGTGATACAAGAGGCTACATGGGAGAGAAAGGTAACCCCACTAAGGGGGGCAGAGGGCGGGCAATAGCCCTGGCTTTTCTTTGAGTTTAGCAAACAATTCCATTTAGAATTGGTTTATTTTATTAATTCTATCACTCCAAATTCATCCCTAAAAATGTTAAACTCTACTGTTTGCTGAAGTGGAAAATCTATGCAATCTTAACTGATATGACCTTGAAAGGGATTTGCTGAACTTCTGTATGACTGGATAATTTCCCAATCTTTGTAGACTCTTGATTTTAAAATCTGCCCAACAAAAGCTCTGCCAGGAAAGCTGTTATTACAAAGATGCTTCTCAATAGGGAGAAGTGGACTAATTGCAAGCTCTTCAGTGAAATAAAGGAAGGTTTTGCAAACAACTAGAGAATCGACAAAATACATCATGTTGCTGTTAACAGAAACTATGGGGGAGAAACATTAGAAATGGCAAAGATGTCTAATATAAATAAATGCTATAAAACTAGCTAGAAGAGGCTATACAAGATTTCAGATAATTCATAAACAGTAATTGCTTGCCTGACCTTGATGTGACTACAGAAATTCCATTAACTCAAAAATCTTGACATTTAATTACATACTAAAAAATATTTTTCCATTTATTTTGACAGGGTCTACAATAATCCTGCATTCAACTTTTATCCATGCTTTCAGCTGCTTTTCCCACACTGCAATTTATTCCCAAAGTCACAAATAAACCCCTTCACATCATAATATACTCTTACCTGGGATGTTTCTTATTTCTCTATAAAATTTGAACTGAAACACCATTCAAGGTGGCTTTCACAATGGCATTGTGCCCTTCACCTGTTTTATTACGCAGCTGAACTGAACCTCCCTGTAAATCATTAACTTGAGATTACAAAAATTCACTGAGGAATCTGCAGTAAATTATTTTATACAGAAGTGTAAGACTAGTGAAACAATGGCATGCTTCATACTAAGGAAAAAAAAAAACTTACTATACTTGGAAATGATACAATAGCATTTGTAAGTTAATATTAATCTAGAACACTTCTTTTTTTTTTTAAAAAAAAGGAAAATATAATCTAGATATGACAGCCAAACTGACAACTGGTGTGATGAAATGTGCTGTTTTAAGTGCTAACGAAGAAGATTTTGTACTCTTGTTCCCATGGTCTAAATGAAGTAGACTGTAGGGGCACAAAAAAATCAGAATACTGCATATTAACTGTATAAATATACCTTGGAATTACTGGATTCCAACAATATCTAAAGTGTTTTTTCCTACTTTCATGTAATTGCCAATGAAAATGTGTTTTTTTCCTCTTCATACCTTAATCTCAGTTTTGAGGCACATGATTATTCTGTACTAATTGCACTATCTGTACTTACCTACTGTTTGCCTTTTCAACTCAGAGTCACCATACAAACCCTTTTAAATTAAACACTATGTATTTCTTTTCCTTCATCAGGATGAAATCTAATCTTGTTGGACAACTTCCTGACTTCAAGTAATGATCTCAGATCATTATTTGATTTGAAAAAAACTGCAATTAAAATAAAGAAAATATTAAAAATATTTTATCATTTCACGTGAACCAGGAAATATCATGGTTTTCAAAAGCAGTTTGATTATATATGCTTATCTTTCTACCCAAACTATTATGCGCATAATATGTGAAACAAATTGCACTTGGGTTAGTTTTTGGGGTTTTTTTATATCCAGCAGTCTGGCAGGAGCAAAAGAATTTTTAGTAGTTCCTTACTGTAAAAAAGCATAATACAGAATCCTATAGGATTCCAAAAATGTTATCACTCAACAGCCTGGAACTAGGTCATATTTGCAAAATACACTGTGAGCATAATATTCTAATTAAAATATCCGCAATATTATATGTATGTTTACATACCTAGTGTAACAGACCAATCAGCAAATATATTTTATGGCTTGCAAAATTTATAGTTCACCATTATTCCTTAAAATTTTCATTGAAATCATCGATACTGCACCTATGTGTGTATGTATACTATGACACTAGTAGATATTTCTTGGTGTTACACATGTGGCTAAATATATACGAATAATAATGAAAAAAACATTAATAAAACTGAAATCCTTCCCTGTCTCGTTTCTCCTTATTATATTACTCTCTTATATTTTCTGGCAGAAGTTACATCTCAAATTCCTTTTTTTCTTTGCTTGATTCTGTTTTTTTTGTTTTAACAGGCCTAAGACACTCATCCTTTCTGAGTAAGTGAGAGGAATCCTTGACTTCTACATCCCCTACCTGTGATCCTCTCCCTTCAGTCTATCTGAAATCAGTTGCAGCTCACATCTCTTTAGCATGTGTTTATGTTGTGCCTTCTTTAATCCCACCATAACAACTTAAGTTTTCTCATATGTGAAGGATCTCTCTCCAGCTACACAACCCCACCTCCTCAGTCTTGCTTGCTTTTCCCTATTTCTGCAGCACCACTGTATAGACAAACAAAAAGGCACATCTTTGCCTGCATGCAAAGTTACCTTTCCTTAGCTTATTAAAACATTGCTATTAGTATTATCAGAAATGTTTTATCTTTCTTTAAACCAGTTCAAATCATTACATACTACAATAGCTCTATTAACTTCAGTACACTTATACCAGACAAGCTCTACCCAGGTTTTTAACAGGAAACTTTACAGCTAAGGAAAAGAACACAGAGCAAATAAAATTGCTTCTCTCTCTCTCTCTCCCTCCCTCATTGTGTTTTCAAGTGCAGTTTCCATTTATACTAATCTAACATCCTGTTTCTTTTATTCCAGGTTTACTGTTATTTCAGTCTCTAACACCAACAAATACTGAACATGCTTTGTATTTGAGATTAAGCCCTTTAATTGTACACTTTTTAGGGAAGCTAGAAAGTTTTTTTATTTACTTGTTTTCTAAAAACTTCAGAAATGCAGCATATAAAATACCACTTGCTGCACAATATTTTGTGTAATTACTTTGCGTTTTTAAACGCAGTTTGACAGCCTGTTCTTCAGAATTTGGCCCCTTACATTTCATTGGCTCTTGAAACTCATCTCAAGTGAAAAAGAAGGGGTAGACATCAGCTAGATTAGATGTATAAACTATAAAAAAAGCATGTGATTATTACTGTTTCATTGATTTCAGCACATCATAAAAAGAACCAAGGTGGTTCACATGACACGTCTCCTTTTTTCTTCTACACTGATCATGGAAACTCTTGAGAATAGGAGAATATTCAAAGCTTCCTTCCATCCTCTATTCATTGTGTTGTAGTTGCTGAGTTTGTGATTTCTACTCTAATAGCCAATGTGTGACTGTCATCCTGGAATAAAGTTCTTCACTGACTTTTGCAATCAGCACATCCTCAGGAACATATTGACAACCCTCCTACTCCCCTCTTCAGAAGAAAAAATTATGAAGAAAATATTGCCCTGCAGATCCTTTTCTCTCTGTCTCAAATGGTGAGGGAGAGAAATAGATGAAGGCAGGCCAGCAAATTTCCTTGCTTTTCTCAGCAGGGAGGCTTGAATGTGGTCAGGCATAGCAAGAAACATGATTTCCACAGGGCCTCAGGCAGCAGCCAAAATTCACAGCAGGGGATGAATCTATGGCCACTTCTGAGGCTACAGAACTGCACATAACACAGGACTCTCATTATAAGGTTGGACAACCCTCTGGAGACTTTCTGACATTGCCACATTAACAAGAAATGAGTGGTCTGTGTATGTCACAGGAGTGTTCTGTTAAATATTACTGTCTTGTATTATGCAAAGTTGCATGTGTGCATTTCTTTTCTGATAAGGCATGGAGAAATCAAACGGGGAACAACGATTTACTGTACAAGGATTCCAGCCCCATCTGCAAGTCAACACAGCTTGCAACAGACATGGTGACATCACCGAGCTGAAAAATAAATGGGAGCTTGAGGTTCAGCTCATTTTTCAGCTTTATCTTACATATTTCAGAGTTTCTCCTGCCACTTGCATGTAATTCTCTAGTAGATTTCAATCACACAGAGTCACTTTTAACAGATTTGAGTGGTTTTGATGTTCAATAAACTCTGTTCCATTGCTTTGAGAAAAATCTTAGTTACTTTGAAGATATTTCTCTGCTTGCTTGCACTCTGTGAAATTCTCTCTAAAACAATAAAAGGTCTAAGTATAAATTAGTCTCCTAAAAGAGACCTCATAGGTACACATATGATCCTCACCATGCCATGAAAGTTATATAGAGCAGGCTGCAGGACTGCAGATAACTAGACTATTTATTTTTCATGTTCTAAATGTAAAGTACAAAAGAGAAGTGCACATATTTTGGTTCCTTAAGAACAAACAATTCATGTAACCAAATCCAGTCACTCGGAGAATATGTTAGGGAATTAAAATTAAAATAAGACTGTTAGTGATAATTAGGAAAAATTGATAATTAAAAGAAACATGGGTTACAAAAAAAGACAAGAGGAAAATACACAAATGAAAAAGAAAAACCAAACCAAAACAAAGCCCAACTATGGCCATCAGAGTTAAAACATAACAAATAAAAATGTCAGAATTATTCAATAAGTAGTTTCATTCTGTTTGAAGTCAGAAAGCTCATGATATACATGATGATGGTAATGAAATCTCTTCCCTGTCAACAGAAACTAGCGATAATGTTTAACAGAGTTCTTAAACCCATCATTTTAAAATCAGAGTGTCAGATAAAGTAGAAGAGTTTTGAAAGAATTAAATTATGAGTTATCTGGACAAAAATAACCAATATGTGTCAGAGTTGACTGGGCTGAACTCTAAAGGTTCCACAGTCAAAGATATATCATGACAGTATGTGAAAGAATAAGTTGGAGAGTCTTTATAAGTATGGTCCTGTGTGTCTTTATAAGTATTCCACCAGTGGCAAGTAAAACAGTTCTACAGGGTTTATCAAAGGAAAGGAAGTCAACGTAGCTGGTGTTAATCAAGATGGGTTTATAAAGAAGAGATTTTATCAAAACAATCAATTTCTTATACCCTTACATATATGATTGATAAGAATTTTACTCTGAATTTAAGAGTTTGAGTTCAGTAAGGCATATAACTTGATTTTTCAGAGAATCCTGCTTACACAAATTAAGACCATACACAATCATTTTCACACATAAAAATGAAAGTACTGGTTAAACAATATCTCTTAGAATGAGAAAGAGAGAGTCATTATCATGCAGATGGTGCCTTAAGTTCTATTTTCCCTTTATCTGTATTGTTTCATAGAGTATACAATGGGAAAAGGGACAAATTCAAGTATTAATAAAGTTCTGCAACTGATCTAATATTCCTTGACCAATTTTTATGCAATAGCCATAAAAAGCTTTAGAAATGGAACTGTAATTGTTTAGTCTTTTGCTCTCAACAGAATTGTTCTACTACTTAGTTCCTGAACTAGTGCAAGTGCAGTAATCAAAAGCTATCTAATGATCAACCCATGACATTTAAACTTTATTCATTATCAGATGAAAGCTTGCCGTGCAACTGAGAGCACACCTCCGCTCTTCAACATTTTCCTGATGCCCAGAAACCTGTGACTGCCTGTTTTCTATCAATACTTCAGCATGGAGCTCATTCTTTCATTTCTTGCCCTTTCAACATTTTTTAGTAGTTCAATAAAACTTAGTTAACTCAGAGCATAATCATATTTTAAGGAATAAGTCTAGCAAAATGTTTTCATCTTATATTGCAAAAACTGAGAGTTCAGGACTATCCACCTTTGCTTATCCTTCTTACAGAATCACAGAATCACCAGGTTGGAAGGGACCTCTAAGATCATCAAGTCCAACCCATGCCCTACACCTCCACTAAACCATGTCATCAAGTTCTATATCCAGCCTCTTTTTAAACACATCCAGGGATGGTGACTCCACCACCTCTCTGGGCAGACTGTTCCAATATTTTATTATTTTTTCTGTGTAGAACTTCTTCCTAATATCCAACCGGTACCTTTCTTGGTGCAGTTTGAGACTGTATCCTCTCGTTCTGTCCGTTGCTGCCTGGTGAAAGAGACCAACCCCCA
>NDXB01006551.1:0-12755 GCA_002631895.1 Agapornis roseicollis | reverse complement strand
ATCTCCCTTATGAGGAGAGGCTGAGGGAGCTGGGTCTCTTTAGCTTGGAGGAGACTGAGGGGTGACCTCATCAATGTTTACAAATACGTAAAGGGTGAGTGTCAGGATGATGGAGCTGGGTTCTTTTCAGTGATGTCCAGTGACAGGACAAGGGGCAATGGGTGTAAACTGGAGCATAGGAGGTTCCATGTGAACATCAGGAGGAACTTCTTTACTGTGAGAGTGACAGAGCACTGGAACAGGTTGCCCAGGGGGGTTGTGGTGTCTCCTACATTGGAGATATTCAAGGCCGGCCTGGACAAGTTCCTGTGTGATGTAATTTAGGTTACCCTGCTCTTGCAAGGGGGTTGGACTAGATGATCTTTCAAGGTCCGTTCAAACCCTTAGGATTCTGTGATTTTGTAATTATTGATTCTTCCTGCATACTTTTGTATATCACACCTTCAAAAAAATATGTATTTTTAAACTTTCTGTTAAAATAGTAACAAAGTGATAAGAGGTAAAGTAGACCAATTTAAAATCTTGTAAAGCCATTAAGAAATTACTACTAGAAAAACAGAAGTTAACAGAAGGAATTATACACTACATTTTCACATCTGGGCTTGTAGAAATAGTTTCTGCTGCTCCCGCGCTTCTCTCTCTAAGTGTGCTCTTATTGTCAAGCTTTTGATCTATGTGAAGAGAAATAGGAACAACCGCAGAGCTACGTATGTCACTCAAAACCACAAATGTTGGTGATATTATGGAAAACTAAATAAGAGCACAGACTTGCTAGTAAAGGAAGGAGAGTGATGCATTAGATCCTACAGTGAAAACAAGCTACAGACCAATCCAATTCAGAATTCATCCTTCCCATTTACACTGTAGCACATTTGCAGAATCTAGTTTACTAGAAATTGCCTAGGGGGAAAGAAGAGGAATCCAGAGTAATAAAAAAGTGCCAAAATGAATAAAGTGCTCACGACTACTATCACTTGGCTGATGCTGAAGAACAGAAGTGGATGGGACAGTTCTGGTATCTCCCAAATGTTGCTACTACAGTATTTCTCCCCTTCCAGAGCAATATGAAAAAATAATTTATATACATTACTTAGTACATTGACAAGCCAAAGATTTTTGTTTTTTTTTTTTTTACCCATTTATGGTTGCAAATTAATGAAATGACATGAGACTGAAGCCAATGACAACTGCTAATCTGTAAGCAACAACAAGCAAGGAAAAGCTGATAGGAGTACAGCTGTTTCATTTTAATTGAGGAATGATTTTATGTTGGAAGCACTCAATATTCACAGCAAATTAAAAATAATGAAGTGAATTGATACCAATGATATTTTTTTTACCTACTATCCCTTTGTAAATCTATTTCTTCACACAAATTGACATGTCTAATTGATACATACGCTATTATTCCTCATTAGTAGGCTGAATAAAATAATTCTTGATTAAATTTATTGCAATTTACAATCCAGCATAATGTTTGCAAGCTATAAAAGTCAATCAACAGGAAACAGAAAAAAACAGATGACGTTATTACTTCTTATATGTACACAATAATTTCATATTTCATGGAACCTTCCTAAGCATTTCATTTCTTCTCAAGAGCTAAGGTCTGTCTCCAACAGGTCACTTAATTTTTAACATGACCATAAATGTATTCCAGTGCATATGTTCTTCTGAGTTTTTTAATAAATATCACCTCTATTAAGCAAATTATTTGTGCATTTAGCAAGCTCTTAGAAGTTTTTTGGAAGAGTTAGTCTTCTACTAACACTCATACAAAATTATGCAGAACAGCTGATGATGTACTTTGCCTGGATTAGGGCATTGGTTTATATTGTGTAATGACTGTGTGAAAAAAGTTCAAGCAAGTAGCAAAAATTCGTAATTTCAATGGAACAAAGAAAGCCAATAGCAAGTTTGACAAGCAAAATATATATTATATACTGCAAAATTTCCAAAGAAAAAGAAAATTGAGTCAATGGGAAGTCAGCCTGTTCTTTATAATTTTAATTTATTTTGCACCTTGCCCTGGCCTTCACTATTTTGTATGAAATTCTTTGGTATTATGAAACTAACAGAGCAGCTATTATGTTACTCTCTTCTCTAATGGCAAGAAAAGTATGTTATGACTAGACCATTTCTATGGCCTATTGCTCCTATTTCTCTACAGAATGCTGGCAGCTGGCACAAGATTGCTGCCCTCACTTAAGCAGGGCTTCAGACTTGAGAAATAATTTACCCAAAAATGCAGTATATATGCTATATCTAGTACAGACATGGAATAGCCGTCCTATTTTTGTCATCTTAATACAATTTCATTTTAAGGGAGAACTTCTGATGCCCTGATTGTGTCTCTACCCTGATTATAGTCTGTCTCAATTTGTCCAGAGAAGCTGGAAGAAATTGGTCAAAAAATAAGATATTATTGCATAGGACCACAAATTCAGAATTAAAACCTAAACTGTATTGGGAATGTTTTCCATTCGCATGACATATCATGGTTTTTGTGACATTAAATAAAATTTTATTGTCCAAAAAATTAATTCTGTTTCTAATATAAGTTCAATTTATAGAACTGATGGAGCAGCTGCTATCTAAAATTAAAAAAAAACCCAACAACCTAGGTTTGCACTAGTAACTGAAATTAAGGTACAGATCTTACAGGTGTAACATGACAGCCCCCTTTGAAAAATAATCCAATTTTTATTCTACAGTTATTTTAGATTCATAATTGCATTTTTATAGAACATAACTAGATTAATCTATAATTTTGCTTTTTGTTGTTGTTGTTACTGAAGAATTTTGATCAAATCTCTGTAAAAGGTAAGTTCAGAAAGACTGCTGACATTTTAAAACCAATCCTTATATTTAAAAAATAAGAGGGCTTACTTACTATCTGCAATGAAACCAACTATTTCAGGATTCATTTCCTATTTGATACGTATTATTCAGCACAGCAAACAACCTATCTGCCAGCAGTTAGAAATCAAAGTGTTCAATGCCAACTGAATAACATCTTTTAAAGAACACTAAGAAGCGGCCCAAAAAGGAGCCTTTGGAAGCAGGCAGAGGTTTTCTAGTGTTAATAAGGAAACCTGCCTGAAAGTGCTGTCTCCAAGAACTGCACAGTGCTCCATATCCAAGATTACCTTTAAGGTTGACCAAAAGTATTTTCATCTACTACACCATTCACAACAGTGTAAAAATAGTCAGGAGCTATGGCAACCACTAAGCCTTATCTAAGCTGAATTCTAAAACATGTCCTCTGTTTAGCATTTAGCCTCCTCTGTCAAAGGTATCTAATTCATTGAATCTTTCCAGCCTATTTCTCTGGACAATATCTGAAAAAATAGCATGCACATCCAGTTAGTTCATTCACATCCCTAGCAGGTTAGATGGGACTCAGAGCAAACTGGTCTAGTGGAAAGTGTCCCTGCCTGTGGCAGGGAATTGGAACTGGATGAGCTCTAAGGTCACTTTAAACCTAAACCAGTCTGTGATTCTGTGATCTAGGGTGATATCTAGGCGTACATACACCCAGAGAAGGTAAAAGCCACTAATAGCCATGCAGTGGGCAATAACCATGTTGGCAATAGGAATAGTGAGGGACAAAGGCAGTGCTGGCTGCCCACAGTAACCAGGATTGCTAGTCTTCACCCTGTGCTGTGACTGACAATGGAAAGTTTGTCAGTGCAGGGCTGCAGGTAGTGCTCACTCAAAGGGAATAGCAGGGACTCATGTGGCTGGAAATGTCCCAAACCAATACGATGTCTCTGAGAGGGCTCCCTCACTTTTCTCAGACGTGGAACCAGAACCAGTGATTCTGCCTGTGCCAAAGGGTTCAGACACAGTCACCAACAAAAAAGGCATGTCTCCTACTCCAAGTTCCTTGCTATTGGAGAGTCCTGTTGGGAAACTCAAGAAAAGGTCAACACTCTTGTCACAAGGGTTACTTGGCCAAATCTGTATACTGATCAGATTTTTCTTGTTAACAAAAGTACTAAAAATACTCAAGAAGCTAGACTTGTGGTGGACTTCTCTCCTGTTGGGGCAGACCAGCTCAGCAGCCCTCATTCTGGCCACTGTCACAGAGCCACCAAGCAGGCTTTTAAATTTCAACATGCATTATCTTGTCACCCCTTTTAATCTAGAAAAAACATACTAAGAAAAATATGAAAGAAAAAATTATGATCAGCTTTATATAAAACTTGTCATTCAACTCTAACAAACTCCATAGGAAAACTATTTTATAAATGAGCACAATAAATTGAAATTCAATAACCAATTTATTCCAAGCATATTGAATTATTATACATTACACATACACATACATTATTATACATTACATATACACATGTGTGTACAGTGACGGAGGACCTACTACTTCCACATCTGTACTATTTCTATTATTATAAAGTTTGGATAAGAAATGTAAGATCACAACTTTTTAAAGTTTAAGGATATTTGGCTCAGAATGCTTTTAGCTGCAAACATAAAACCCAAACTATGCATTTATAAAAGATTTGTAACTTTAAAATCTTAGTAACATTTTAACTGAGCAAAAAATAATATTCACTCACATTATTATATTCACCATTGGAGAAGACAATTGAGTCTATACCAAAAGGAAATACACATATTAATATCTGCAATTTGATACCCATTCCAAATACAAGAAGTAACAAATTTGGTGACAGAGCTGTCAAAATATGTTCTGCAAATACATTGGCAAGAGATCTGGACATACTAAAGAAACTTAGTGAAACAAAATAGGTGCCAAATGGGTATGTTTGACAGAGTGTTCAAAAATACATTTAGACCAAAGCAGGAACAAATCCAACAGAGAGATTCTCTACATAAATTATCATGAAACTATTAGAAATAATTGGCCAGTGATTTCAAAATATTACATATACTTTTAATGTTATCAAAGAGCTGTGTTGTGAACCATGTGTGATTTCTTGGCGATTCAATTTTTGGCCATACAACAGTGTTTTTAGACACAAGTGAAAATACTATATCCCATACTGTAAGTCAATCTGTAGTCTTTGAAATTGTGCTGTGCTTCCAAATGCTTTGAAAGGCTGCTAGGGGAAATACTGTAAGAGTCTGAATACTCGGCAAAGCTGCAGAGCATGGCCCTTACAGGGCCTCTGCCAGGTAGGTGCCTCCCCACAAGGCTAAAGAGAGCGGAGATAACAAAGACGTCATGGCCAACCTCTCCAACAGGGTTTGGTCGTCTCTGCAGTCACAGTGCTCCAAACAACCACATCAGTGTGGGCACTCATCCCTGCAGCAGACACATGTGGGCACACTCCAGTGTAATGGCTGAAGGTAAGTAAGTACAAGAAGGTAAAAATGTTCTGCAAGTCTACTAGGAGCAGATTAATTTAGATACAATGTTGTATTCCAGGCATTTTGAGATAAATTCAACTAAATGCTTCCAGATACTTCCTTGAATGTGGATAGCCACTGCAGAGATACCAGCATGAGTGGCAGCCCCCTGCTCTGCTCTTCAGCAGGATTCATTGGTAGATGAAGAAGGGTCAAAGGTGCTGCCCAGCAGAGCTACCTGTTCGCACCCTTCACATGCATGAAATTTAAATTACTATTGTTTAATGGTTCTCAAGAAATATATACTTTATAAGAGATAAAATCAGAGTGAGTCAAAATTGATTACTCAGAAAGGAGACAAAAAGAAGCCAGGCAGCATACATGAAAGACAATGCTCATCGATGTCAAACCATTTCCTTTCAGTCAGCACAAAAGTAAATATTATTAGTTCTCTTATCACAGATAAAGCACCAGTGTAAAACAGCAACATTGGCAGCAGGACAGCTTACTTCAGCCCAGATTTGCACACCAGCTAAATACTTAAATCAAGAGCATACACTGAAATTTAAAGTGCCTGCTCAGGTCAATTTGAAAGCCCAAGGCTCAGAGCGTGTAGTTTTAAAAGGTGGCCCACATGAAGTGTATGGAAATATAGACTTCACTAGGGCCTACTATCATCTACCAATGTTTCAATAGTGCATTGTTCTGTGCCTTCCATTATGGCATTGCACCAAGTGAGTAGTATTTGTCATGTGTTTGTTCTCAAAAAGTTGTTGTTTGTTTAAAAAACATTTATATATATGCATAATGAAATTCCCCATTATTATCCTAAATAAAAGAAACACACCCTGAACCTGAGGTAAGATTTGTGATTGTCCTTAGATCTTGGCAAGCTCATTCCTTACACTTGAAATGAGCCTCTGGGAAAGCCCTCTCCCTCAAGAGAGGATTTTTCCTAGTGTAGAGATATCAATTTTCCTGAACAAATGAAAAGTAAAAGACAGAGCTATAACATAAATTGCCCATAACTCCATTTATTCAACTGTGATAAGAACTTTCCAGAAAAGCCTTGTCCAGTGCATGCTATCACATCCCCTTACGCATTCTGACATCCTCAAGGGCTGCTCCAGGTCCCTACATCTACCCCCAGCTCTGTCCCAGGCTGTTGGTGGCCTCCTGTGCTATCCCCATGACTGTGGCATGTTTGGGAGCTGGGCAAGAAAAAGCTCTGACTTTTACTGGGATAGAAAGTGGCAGGAGTTTTGTGGCTGTCTTTAGTTTTGGAATAAACATTACAGTTTTGGACAGCAACTTAAAAAATACATGCTAACATAGATAATTTTTTTACTTATTATTGTAAGCTCCATTCTGTCAAAGGGTTGTGTTTTTTACCTTTAAACTACACCTTTTGGAATCAGTTAAAGAGCTTTAAGATAGTTATTCCTTGCTGGAAAAATGAATTTACTAAAACAAATTACTATCAGCAATGCAGATTGAGTTACATAAATGGACATTTTTTTATTCTACATGACCTCTTTAAATTTAATATGGCATGAGGCAGTATTAACTTTTAAGTTGCCATAAAATCAAATAATTGTATTTATTAATTTGTTTTAATTACCAAGCACAGATAAGCATATGTCCTATTTAGCCTGGGAAAATCTGAACACACACCTGCTCCAACAGTCTTTAAAATGAGACGTGAGGAAAATATTTGAATTACATTTCCCTGTTCCAACATACCATTTTTAAAAAGCACTTTCAACACTGAACTAGGCCTTTACAGTTAAGGCATTTTACAAGATGATACTGAGCTATGTTTCCTGTCTATGAAGAAGGCACCAGCATATAAAATGGTAGTGAATTTGCATTACCTCCAATCCATCATTCTTTGAGTACGCAGGAAAAACGGTGAGACCTGCTGCAACAAAGCACAGCCTTGTGTTGACAGATTCTTATTTAAGTGACTGTGAATACAACAATTCCACAAATAATTTGTCAAGTGTGTGGCTGAACTAGCTCTGAACCCTGATAAATACCAACTCTCCTCGCTGCTACAAAGGCATGATGTTCTGTGTGCGGGCAGTGAGTAACAAGCACCAGAATTTAACAATCGATGCTACTATATTTCTCTTTTCTTTGTGGTTAAAAAAACCTTGAAGGGTGGCTCTTTCAGCAGTGTTAAGTACTAGTGGTGGCTATGCCTTGCAAATCTAAGTAATACACTGCAGGCTGAGGTGAAAGGAAATAGCATGCTGCATCCATTTTTAGCTGCATTTAAAACATATGGTTTATGTTCTCTGGTGAAAACCAGTCCTTACTGTATAGTTAGCAGACTCTTGTTTAATACAGGCTATTATTAAATGGACCTCTTTCAAGTTACAATAATAGGACATCTATTTGCTACATTTCACATCCTGAGGCGTACATTTGGGCTGGGTAATTCAAGACAACAGTCTCTTTTAGGAAAAATAACACAAACTCTAGGGAAACACATGTACATATTAATAGTAGGAAAAAAACCCACTCCTTCCAGGTATTCAATTGAAATCAAGATTGCATTTTTCTATTATGCAGTGCATTCTAAAGGCATTATAGATGTGCAAGAAAAAAAATCATTTTTAAAGAAACGTAAATCTAATCAGTCTTGGAGCTAGCAATATATACATAAATGTCTCTTGCAGACATAACTTAGTATGCATTATTAATTTATTTTTCATAAAGCTTTCCAGCTACAAAAAGGATAAGCGGAAGCATGCACCCACATTGACGATAATGCTCATTTGTTAGGCAGGAGTGAACATATTAACACATTTCCCCCTCCTGAAATCCCAACCTAAAGGATGTTCAGAATCTTTGCAGAAAAAACAGACTTGCCTATTGCAATGCGGTTATTCCAGGCAGTTTAATAAAGTACCACCTTCTAATGGGGAATGAACTTCAGTGTGCTACTTGCAAGGTAAAACTATTACAAACTCTGTACAGCAGAAAAAATCATAAACATATGTCAATTATATTTATACTTTTGACCATAAAGCACCAATGCCTATAGAAATAACTAGTCTTAATGTAAAATGATAATTATTTATTGTTTATAAAGCAATTTCAAATAAAGCAGAATTCATACACTAGTGCCACAATTATTTTCCAGTCATTAACTTTACCAGAATTTGCATTTTGGGACTATAGCCAGTGACTTACATGCACTACTTAAGTCATTTTTCAAATACCCTGTCCCATCTTAATCTATTCATCATTAATCACATTTGGTCACTTTACATACAGAACACTATTCAGATGAAAGATAAAAGAAATACATTAATAAAATTAAAGCTAGAGTGAATACTTTAAAATAAAAAGGTAGTGGAGGAATATGGTTATCAAAGCGATTTATACGTTATGCCTATTAAAACAGACTGTCTGAGCAAAAGTTCTGTGAGTTTTTGAGGGTTTTTTTCTTGTAATGGAAGGGGTACTTTGAAAGCCACCTTGGTTCATTATCCCTCCCAATCATCTTTAATTGTGATTACAAAGGAAAGAGAAGATACTCAAAATTTGCACCTTTTATGAAATAGAAGGAGAATACATTGGTAGTTGATTACTTGTCAATACAGCTACAATTTTAGATCTACAAGTAATGTTAAACTTTTGGAACTGGCTTGTAATTACAAGCTTTGTTAATCTAAATCTGACTGACCTATTCTACCTTCAGTCAATCAAACAACAGAAACCTGACAGCCTCCTTGTGTGGGTCTGGTCCACCATAGCCTAAAAAGAACTGAAAATTTCTTATGAAAGGACTTTTGTTGCCTCTACCTTGCACCTTTCACCCCAATGCACCAGCCGGTTATACATACACCATAGTACACAGGTGCTGGTTTGCGAACAGAGTGAAACATACAGCCCCAATGTTCTGGACATGTTTGTATTCACTGTGCACATTTCTTACAGGCAACAGTGGCTCTCCAGAAGTATTCCTTAATCCTGCTTTACCTCTCACTTACTGGCACTACCTACTGGTCCAGAAATTTGGTCTCTGTTTCCATTAAGTCTCAGATTTTTCTTTGTCAGGATGCTGAACAGCTGTCAATCAGCAGGAGTTGTGACTGTTCTTTCTTTCTTTGTTTGTTTTACTATACAGAACATAATACTTCTTTTTTTTAAAAAAAAAAAAACAACAAAANTCAGATTTTTCTTTGTCAGGATGCTGAACAGCTGTCAATCAGCAGGAGTTGTGACTGTTCTTTCTTTCTTTGTTTGTTTTACTATACAAAAAATAATACTTCTTTTTTTAAAAAAAAAAAAAACAACAAAAAAACCTTATTTCACTAAATAATTATAAAATTTAAAAAAAAATTAAAAAATCACAAGACTCCTTCAAATATTACTTCAATCCATATGCCTGAAAGTAGTTTCATGACATTTCATGGCTCTTGTGAAATAATTTAATAATCTCAGTCTAGTTCCTAAAGAATAAATGCCCATTCCACAGATCAAAGAATCCCAGACTGGTTTGGGTTGGAAGAGACCTTAATATCATTCAGTTCCAACCCTCTGCCATGGGCCTAGACATCTTCCACTAGATCAGGTTGCTCCAAGCCCCTTCCAGCCCGGCCTTGAACACTGGCAGGGATGGAGCAGACACAGCTTCTCTGGGCACCCTGTGACAGTGTCTCACTGGAATACTCACTGGATATTAATCATCCTACATTTTTGTCACAAATTTCAGCTGTAAAGTTGTTTTACACAGATGATCTGACAAGGACTTCTCAGGGCCAAACAGAAGCCATGGAATCCATATGACAGCCTGATCAGCATACCTCCAGTTCAGTACATGGTGGCTTGGGAAACAGAGATACAACCTGCATGGAACATTACCTTATAATAAAAGTTAATTACTGTCTAACTTGGAATGTACAATATCCTGAGGATATTTACTTATTGAGGCAATGAGTTTTCCTACAGGAATCAACAGTTATCTTAAGTTTCTGACTGAGAAGTCTGTGGGCTTTATAATTTATCACCTCCTATATAAAACAGCTGATGTTTTTTCTTATAATGTAAAAAAAAAAAAAAATGTATATATACCTTCAGGTACCTATTTTGTATGGATTTAGATATACTGATCAAATTCTATTTTTTGCAGGTTTTCACTTTTTTCAGATTTGAACTTGAGGTCTAATTAACAAGGAAATCTCTTGGACAATTTTTAAACAAGACAAGTTTCCTTCACTAAGAGTGCTACAGAAGAAAACTGTTTCTGAGGTTCCAGTTAAAAAGTAGTAATGCTCTATCCACACATTAATGGTTCCAAAATTCTCCATTATGAACAATATTTATCAAAACCAGCCCACTATCAGATGAAAGATGTGCCTTATCTTTTCTTGTCAACTAAAGCATTATTCACTGAAAGTTTCTTTCATATCTGTTTCAGGGGTTTCAGTGTCATTTTAAATTGCAAATCAATCATAGATCATGCAAGCCCTACTTCTGTAGAAGAGATTAACGCTCTGGCTAAAATTGTTTACAAAGCCATTTGTAAACCTTCTGCTGATGCAGATGAGGCAAGTTTACCAGTTTAACATTGTTGATCCCAGAGAAAGCCTTAAGCAATGACTTCAGAGGGCAAAAAAATTTGTTCATTTATCATTATTGTCATGGGCTTTCGCAAATGATAACAATTTGTCTTCATCCTATTTTTAGACAATGAGCCACAATAGAGTCCAAAAAGCCATATTGCCAGATGGGAGAAGGTGCTTTCATTGCAAAATGTTGTCTTTTCTTTTCCTGCCCTATAAAATTGGCTTAAGTGAGAACCTAGGATATGTTTTAATGTCAGGTTTCCCAGTAGACATGATGACATACAACAACAGCACACGGTGCCCGGACAGCATGCTATCCAAATGTTTTGCGTTTTTAAACACAAGAACAGTCTTTGTTCTACATTTTTGCAGGAGAAACTGCAATTAATACACAGAATACTCATAGAACAATAATTGTAATAGAGTTATTATGAAATTGCAGAGAAATAACTAGGTTTAATAATAATTCTTCACTTTACACTTTGGAAAGCAAAAATGTTAAATCAGAGTAAAACAGAACAGAGTATCAATTAGGCTTTTTAAAGGATTATGATGTTCAGTTCAACTTTATTATTAAATGCTAAATCCTGTCTTCCCCAATTACACAGACAAGTTCGACATCAAGGAATAAAGACAATTGTGCCAGTGCCATGGGACAAGACAAAACCTGGGAGACTTAAGCCCCTTTTTTTTGCTGGGGTATGTGTGAATACCTGTTCCACTGACAGGAAGGGCAAAGTAAGGGGTTACAAAGCACCTAGGTCAGCCTCTTACCAGTGATTTCACCACAAAGAATAAATCTCCAAGGACCAATTCCAGAGGCACTGGGGTGTATCCTTTGCTCTCACTCTTATAACCTTTAGTTATCAGCTGTATTTAGGGCTGACGTATCCCTCTACTGTGGTTCAATGTAGTTTATCAGAGGAAAACCCCTTTTAACTCAGGTTTTGTTCCGTTTACCCAGATATGACCTTTTGGAACCTTTATGAACAGAAAGAGCAGATACAAATGCTATTTTCTTATAGACTGGACCAGTTCCAATGTGCTGCTATTTTATAAACATATTAATAGTCATCCTCTAAAAACCAATACATAATTCTGTCTCTGTACAGAAAGATGCCCATAGAACAGAATGGATGTTTCTTAATCTCTGATGAAATGCTGCTTTTAAAACAACAATATTTCTAATTTCCAGCGTGAAGATCATCTATCATTCATAGTTTTTCACCCCATAATCCTGTTTCTCCATTTGCTAACAATTCCACAATATTTTTAGTATTTTCTATTTCTAAGCTTTTAGTACAGATGACTACTTCACACTTAAATTTGCCTTTAAGAAATTAAAACATTGAAAAATTTTAGTCAAATGTCCTCAAATATACTTTGCTGTATACTTGTTATCCTGCAATTGGTTTTCAGAGTAAACTTAAGGAAATATCAGCGGCAATATAGTCATTAACCCACTTTGTTTATACAGCAGAATGAAGGTGGGCATTACCAGGTGACAATGCACAGAACCAATGAAGTTAACCACCAGCTTGCAAATTAACTCTCTGGATCTCTACCCACTGAAAGTGTCTGTCTGCTACAGTAAAACTGCTTTGTATTTATTACACCCAATGCCTGTATTGCAAAGTTAATACTTGTTCTATAAAGGATATTACTGAATATATTGATATAAGTGGACAAGTATTGAAGATTACTTGATGTTATGATCATAATTGGACAACAGCATCCTTTGCTGACAAAATAGAAGTTGTGGGAATTTGTTGTTTGGATTTTGGGGGTTTTATAAAAAAAACAAAACAAAACAAAACAAAACAAAAAAAACAAAAACAA